>JAWWMO010000083.1:6054056-6122152 GCA_035047845.1 Dendrocincla fuliginosa
CGGCCCCGCAGCATGGCGAGCCGCCTGCCGCCCTGCGTGATCGACGGCGGCACCGGGTGAGTGCGGCCGAGCCGCGGCGGGCAGGGGGGTGTCGTCGCCGCGGGCTCCTCCTCGCTCGGGGCCGGGCGCCCTGGTGCTGTCTCGGGTGGGTCTGTGGTGTGCGGCCGAGGGTTTGCTCTGCCTGCCTTGCCCTGCCCTTCCCTTGCCCTCCCCGCTGCCCTTCCTCCGCCCTGCCGTGCCCCCGGGGATGTGTGTGTGTGTGTGTGTTTGTGTGAGCTCCGCTCCGGTCGGTTTAAACCAGTGCGTGGCTGAAGGGCTGGCACTGGTTCCAGATGGAGCGAGGGGCAGGACAGCCGTGCCCTGTGCCCGGGGTGTCCCCATGAGCATCCCCGGGAGCGCGCCCAGGTGGGAGCTGCCCTCCTCCTCCTGGGGTCCCCCTGCTCATGAGGTCATCCCTCTTTCGCTTGTGCCGGCTTTATCCCGCACTTCGCCCTAAACCGCAAGTTTTGTAACTCGAGTCTTGGAGGACAGAAGCGAGATGTGAACTGCGGAGGGTGCGCTCGGAAGGTGTTTCAGGGATGGCTCTGTCCTACCTGTCTGTGGCTGGAGAAAAGCCATCCATCACCCACTGGGCCAGTCCTGCTGTGCCTTAGGAGTGGGAGGTGGCAGAGAGAGCTGTAATGAAGGTAACAGTCAATCAGTGCCGTGCTTTTGCTAATAGCTTTCCTTTGGCCCAGCATTTACAGACAGCTCTGAGAAGGAGAGCAGATGAGACGCCAGTCCAGGAGTAACTATTCATCCACTACCCTTACTTCTCAGGCTTGGTGTCACTGAGTGCATTAAATTATTCCAATAAGAGACCTTTCCTCTGCAGGGAATTTGCAACACTATTTTAACTTCTTAAATACTTGGAACATTTTCTTTAAAATGTCCCAAACAATCTTTAAAACCCCCAAAACAATAAACCAAATAAACCCCAACCCCTAGATAACCACAGGGGGCACTTTCCAGTGTTGCAGTGTCAAGTTGCTTTCTCCTGAAAAGCGTGTCACACTTTGAAATATGCCTATTAAATTGTCAAAAAAGTTTTAGAAGTCTCTAGTCCTACTTGTGCCTTAGCTTATGAGAAATCAGCTCTGCCCCCTCGCTGGGGTTGCAGGAGTCCACAGCTGGAAACTAGGAGTAGAATAGAAACCAGGGTCCATTTCATATGTAATTCTGCCTGTGCATCAAATACTCCGTGATAGTTTCCCAGGTTCCTCCTGTTTATTTACTGAAGTTATTGTAAATATTTGTTTTCTACAGAACTGTTGGTGTTACAGGATTATTACTTGACAGTTTTGGTGAGAAATGGGAGGTCTATGTGGATCCTTTAAAAAGGGTACAGTATAAACCATAAAATCCAGAACATGCCTTAAGTGCAGTGTCTGTCTTTTGCAGGAGGCACCCTTTGCTCTCATTTTGTGTAGTGATTCCAGTGTTAAACTGGTAGTAGATATTGCTGACCAACAGTTGTACAAAATAAATAAGGGTAGAAAATGGCTTATTGTGTCCTTTCAGATAAATAATAGTTGAATTTCTGAAACTTGTTTAGTGCTTGCATGGGTAAAACTGAGGGAGGAATTTGTGTGTGGAGGCTTCTATACCGTTTTGTTTCTGGAGGGGTTTGGATGGTCCCCAAATGGTGCACATTTGAGTTTCAATGCCTCCAATTGATCTTAATTCATAGGAGACAACCTGATGTGTCTGCTGGTGGGACTTCTTGACTTTGCTGCAGGGCACTCAGATGTGGAAGACTTTCCAGCAAAGAGATTATTGAATGTGAAATAACCTATCCTGCACAGTTCAGGAAGAAATGGGTCTGAACAAAAGCAACCAAAAGAAGTAGCTTGACTCGTTGATACGCAGTCTCTGGAATTTTCCTCTGTGTGGGCTGAAAACCTTCTTATTGTTAGAATGAATCTACTTTGGGTTGCAGGCTTCAAACAATTCATTCAAATTATTCATGAAAGGGCTTTCAGATGAAAAACTGGGAAGAGCATAGCAGAAAGGAAAAGATATATGCAGACTTGCCACTGTGGAATATTGTGTATATAAAATACACTTTTCTGCTTCCATCTCTGGTACTCAATGAGGTGCTTTTGTCCGAGCACTAAATCCCTGTTTTTGTCATGCAAGAGGTTTTAAGGAATTTGTTAGAAGACAGTTTTTTTCGTTGCTGTTTTGTGCATAAGAAGCCTGCCTTAGTTTACTGTTATGTGCAGCCATGGGACTCAGTCCTGGAAAACGCTGTAATTTCTCAAAAAGAGGAAGAACAGGTATACAGAAAATAGGTAAAGACCTTCAGTGAGAAACATACTGTCATAGCAGGACAGGATATTGTTCCTTTAATGTATTAGATGACTTGAGTGTTCTTTGTCATAAACTGATCACTCTTTATTCACACATTTTGCAGAAAGTGATACTAATTTGCTATAATCTTTTCCATTAGTATTTGCAAATGACTTGTGCAGTTTTGGTGCTCTGCATCTTCATTTTCTCTGCGTGAGGTTTTTCTTGTGATCAGTTTACACATTGCTGTCGCTTTTTGTGGAGAAGGGCATGCTATTTTTAGCTTCTTAGGACTACCAGGCCTTTTTGGTATTGCTGTTTTAAGTAGCTTTAAACTTCATAACTAGTTTAATTAATTGCCATTTAGCTGTGGGACGTCAGAACAGTAGTAGGTGGGTGGGTGAAACAAAGATGTCTTAAAATACCTCTCTTCAGTTTGTATGTTTGCAGATACTGAGGAGTACTTCTAGTTTGGGTGTATTTTATTGAAGTCACTCAGTTTTTCTTTTAGTAAATAAAAATTTCTTTCGCAAAGAAAATTTCTTTCTTACTGGTGTAAATACTTGATTTCTGAGAGAAGTGAGCTGGCCTGGCCTTAAAACTTGAAGATTAAGGTGTTTTTTGATGTCGTTGGTGAGTTATTAAAGATATCTGGAACCTCAGAACCAAATGAGTTGCTTTAGCCGAGTGTTACCTCTGCTCTTCACATGTGAGACATGTGAACAGGCATTATTGTAATTGCTGTTCTGGATCTAAAGAGCCTGAGTTAATTAATTGTTGTTTATAATCACAGGCTTCAGTCCTGTAAAGCGCTAGACTCCCTCAAAAAACCCAATGACTCTCATGTACTCTTTATTCTTATAGTGGTTGTTGGTGCTCTTGGGTAAATTGTGCAGACAGCTTTTTCTTTTTGATATTTTCACCTTCATTCCTATACCTTCATCACATCCTTCTTCATTTCAAAAGTGCTTTTCCAGATCTTTGTAAAGAACTTGCGTTGCAAGTTGCTCAGTTGTATTTGTAATAATGGTAATAGAGAGTGTTATGGCAGCATGGCATTACAGATGTTCTGGCAGTAATCACTTGGTTATTCAGCCTCTTAGCTGTCAGAGAGAGTCTTCTCTCTACAAAGGTTAATACTTGTGTGTTTACAAGGCTCTCTCGAAGCTGTTTTTAATCACATTATATGTATCTTCTCAGAGAAATTTTTTTTTGTGCATGTGGACGTAATGAATTGTTTTAAAGATCTGAGCCAAAAAGCAGTAGAAAGTGAGGAAGTGCTAAAATGTTCACCCCTGGGCTTGGATCTTTTGCACACTTGTCCAGAGAAACATTGGATGTCCTGTGTTTTCAGATGGATGAAGCAACTGCGTGAGTTTGTGACTTTAAATACCTAGATGATGTTGTTCTCATGCTTTAGTAAGAATTTTGTAAAATACTTCTCCACTCTCTAAAGTGGTTGAGGGTGCAGCATCTGCTTCCAAGTTCAGTCCATATGTATATCTCTGCACTCATTTCTTGATGTAAATTTTTCCATCTTTCCCTGGTGGGACGTCAGAAGATAACAGGGTTAGGACAACCACTCCTCATGCAAAAGCAGGTTGGAACTGACTTGTGTACGAACTCATCACCTAGGAAAAATACTGTGGAAGAGACCACACTATTTTTAGAAGCTGCTTCTTTCTAAATATAGAGATATATAATTTCCAGTGATTTGAAAAAAAACCTAGCAGTCCTATAAATCCCTTTGCATGGAATAGCCTTAGTCTATTGGATCAGTTTTCTGCTCATTTTTAATGCAGTCTCCAGTATCCTATAATTTGGATGGTTTCCAGTAGGTTCCTATCTCACTGGCAATAAATCTGCTACTTTTAATGAAATTAAGTTGGAATACTGATTATGTACCCATTCCCTACAGCTGTCTCTGTAATTTACAGATCACAAGACGTTGCATTACCATTAGTCTGCTAGGCTGAAACCCAGGAGAAAGAAAACCATGTTTTAGATGCTTAAATATTCATTGGAGAAGGGACTGGAGACCAGGCAAACTTTCTAACTGTTGAAGTCCAGAGCCTTTCTGGTCAGTGAATATTTAAATATCTTACATGAAAGGGAGTAATTTCTGTAGGAGGTCCTGGAAGTGGGTCACCCAAACACTTTTATGGACTCCTGGGTATGGCTGTGAGAGGTGGAATGTGCTTGGGTCCTGCTGAGCAGAACAGGAATCTGCTCTGCCATGTCCTCAGTGAACTGGCTCCTGCATAAGAAAGAGCAGCACAACAGCATAATCTGTTTTCCTTCTCAGTGGTTTTGGGAGAAATTTTGAGTTTTCCTTCCATTTGGTTTTGTTAGAACACCTGAAATATGGCTGCTTGTTCAAGTCTGTGTCATCTTTGATCCTAAATCCACTTCTTTGCTTCAACATTGAACCAAGAATTTAGTTATTCTCATAGTTCTGGTATTAGTCCTTCATGGACTAGTGGCATGCAAAAGAAATCTTTCTAGATGTTACCTTCTGTGAGATGAGGTCTTTGAAAAGAACTGGTTTTCACTGAGAAATAAACTTAGCCTGTATTTTTACACTAAATAAATTAATCCCAGTTAAAAATGAATCTGTAAAACATTGAAATACAGGGTTTTGATAACTTTAGAGGTTACTCTAGTAGAGGGATCTGATCCCTGCTTGAGAAGGAAGGTAAAGCTCCTATGGACTGGTAGTCCAAATTGACTTCTAGAGGATGTTTTCTTTTTTAATACCATGAGTGAGCGTGATTTTAGCATGTGTGTTGAGGGGGAAAAGGTGGCAAACTGAACTCACCTCTTGGCCAGAGTTTGGTTTAAGAAACGAGTCCTGCTTAGATTGCAGGGACATTTTGATTATATATGTACACAGTTATACAAAAATTGTATAAAAAAGTGTGTGTGTGTGTGTGTGTATATATATATATATTCAAATTTACATGCTTGTGTGGGCATGTATGTGTTGTCTTTGGTTTTTTGTCATGGGGGCTTCAAGGGCTGTTTTTATGAGGTTTCTGCCTGATTGCCATTTCTAAGTCTTGGAATGAGATCTTTGGAATCAGGAAATGGTTTCCTTGGTTTTCACTGGGTGTACTTAGTCAAAAGTCATTTCTGAGGGAGAAGGATGTATCTTGTTATGGGTCTTAAATCCCATGTAACTCCTGTTGTTGCTTGTTATGTTTTAACAGTATTCCCTAGTTAGGCCTCATTCTAAAATCTATAGAATCTATGCAATAATCATCATAAAAAGAATTCTTACTAGTCATGACCTTCTTTACAAATCAGTCTAATTTAACATCCTGATTATGGTTTTCTGAGAGCCACAGAAAGTATGTGTAAACACTTTGGATTAGACTGAAAGCATATGTCTATACTGATGATTAAAACCCCCACAAACACTTGCCCCCAAAACACAGTCCTTGTCTGTCTAGCCTTGGGGAGAACGGCTTTTTAACTATTATTTGAAGTCTATTGAAGCTATAGCTTTGAAGAGATGTTGAAAATATAATATTTTAATTCCAAGGTCATTGCTAATTGGGTTTTGATTTAATTCCTTTATCTAAGCAAACTGACTTTTAATGAGTGTTTTTTATGCCAAATGCTCTATCAAAGGGAACCTACTGTTCAAGCTGCTAATGAAGAAGCAAAGTCAATGCTTTGGCATAATACTGTTTGCAAATACTGAGAGTAGGATGTAGACAAAGACCTTAAATTCACTTTCGGACCCAGACTGGGATTGGTCTCATTTAAGAATGTCATGGCTTAAGTTTTCATGGTAAAAGTGGATGTGAATGATGTTAATATCCTCAAATCATGTTGCTGTTGTACTTCTGTTTCCATCTAATGACAATAGTCAAGAAAGACATCTGTCTCTGCAAGCATTCAATTGATTTACTTTGTTTTTTCCTTTTTTTTTTTTGAAACTGTTTCTGATGTGTTTGTTTTTGATGGTTGTTATTACGTTTGATGTTGGGTGTTTTTTTTTTTTTCTTTTCCCCTCAACTTCCCCAGGGAAATGGAGCTGTTTTTTCATAGTCTGGGATGTTAACTGTTTCTAGTTGCTAAAGTCCTGGAGTAGCTTGCAGCTACTAACACTATGTAGAGATTTTTAGGTTTTGTGTAAAAATTCCTTTCCTTTTTTTTCTTCCCCCTTCTTTTTTCCTCTTTATCCTTTACTTGTTAAAATAGATATTATATGTACATTGAAAGAGATGATCAAAGCTTCCTACCATCTGCTGCCCATTTCTCAAGTATTTCATCAGTGCAGTCTTTGGTGTAGTATTTGTCTTTTACCACACACAGATACTATACCTGTGACAAAGTGAGTGGTTAGTGCAAGACATGAAAGGGATTCTTTTTTTTCTGTATTTGAAAGTATTAAATATGTAAAGTCTAATGCCATCTTTCTGAAAGGTAGGATCTGCACGTGTCTATTTTTACCAAAGGTTGGAATGTGTCTTGCCAGTCCTTTGTCATAGCTGGTCAACAAGATGGAGGAAGTAAGAGCCAAGTTTTCAGATTTGATAGTTCAGAAAAAACACTACCAAAATTTGCAAGCTGAAGGTGTCTGAAAACTAAACACCTAAAATATTTACCACTTCTGAGTTTTCTTCTCAGCAGGAGAATACTTGAAAGCATAACCCAGAAAATGTAGACGTGGTGTGCGATTGTTTGGCCTTCTCTTTAAGAAGTGGCATGAATTGAAAATATTTTTTCTTTATTTTTTTGCATGTAAGTGCTTCTAATTGACCTTGTGATCATTTTTTTTTTCCCCTAGGTATACGAAACTTGGCTATGCAGGAAATACAGAACCTCAGTTCATTATCCCATCTTGTGAGTAATTTTTTGTCCCTCCAAATTCTAATATACGCTGCTGTTACTGGGCACTTTCAGGATTAAATGACGTGCTTCCAACTCCCAACTCAGCCTTCGTAGTCCCTTGTCCATCTGGGAAGTGACATTCACTGTGTTAGCATCTCTGGCTGGAGCATAGCTAAACAGAGCTCCTTGTTTGCAGTTAGCCAGGACTGTTGCTCATTAAACCAGCTCCTGGTTGCTATGACAAAGATGAAGAGAACTCCAGTCCAATTTCCTTTTTATCTCCATTATTTTTCTGCCAGGACTCTTGAGTAGACAGAATGCAATTTACCTCCTGTCTACCTGACACCATGGTTACAGCCTGGATAATCTGGGGAAGGCTTCCAATCAAATTAAGTACTAAAGTGCAGGTGGTGTCTGCCTTATTTACATTGTCTGGGACTGTAGACAGTTTAATATTCAAAAAAGTTGTTCCTATTAGAAAATGTTCTTTTTGGGTGCATGTTTACCAATTAAAATGTTCTTGCACATTTAACATGCTTTTGTTGAACGGATTTAGTCTTTAATTTTCCTGTGTGATAAACTTGTTTAAAATG
Organism: Dendrocincla fuliginosa; assembly: GCA_035047845.1. Classification (NCBI taxonomy): domain Eukaryota; kingdom Metazoa; phylum Chordata; class Aves; order Passeriformes; family Dendrocolaptidae; genus Dendrocincla; species Dendrocincla fuliginosa. Next base: position 6,061,823 of record JAWWMO010000083.1, read on the forward strand.
TTATACCTTCCCGGTGTTCTTGATTTTAATTGTCACCTTAATAGTTTCTCTGAAATGCTATATATATATATATATGTGCATTTATAAATTGTAGCACTATGCATTTACAACTATACTGGCATCTCTTATCTCAATTTATGTTAAACACTGCATTTTAAGTTTTGTAAACTTTTTCAATAACTGCTTATTAATGGATCAAGACTGCATTGTAGCTACTCATGGCAGAAAGTACAAAGATAAGGAAATAAGGGTAATTGGAGGCCAAAGAGATGGAGAGGACACATGTTCTTTACCAGGTGTAGCTGCAACACTCTTTATGGTCTCACTGTTTCTAGTATTGTAAAAAATTCAAACCTAAACCTCTGGTAAAAGATTTAAATGTCTTATGTTAAAGAAGTGGGATAGCAGGAGTTTCCTGTGAATTTGTTATAAATCCTGCTTTATACAACTATAAACCTGTTGGGGTGTAGATGTTTCTCCACAGAATTGTTTTTCTGTGAGTAATTTTTGGTGCTAATAGTGTTTGGTGTGTTTGTGGATGATGCCTGTCTACTCTGCATTTTCTGCTACATGTTATTTAGATCTGATTATGACCTATTAAAAGAAAACCGTATATAAATAAGGTTATGTTTTAACGGTACTTGATTCCATTTTTATTTTTAGCTTGCCCCAGATTTGAATTTTGCTGTCTCATCTTCTTGCCTACAGCAGCCATCATCTGATAATTTTAGTGATAGTTGCAGCCTGCTAATGGGAAACATAAGTGTCTCCAAAGATTTCTCTGTTGCAAAATTGATTTCTCCCCTCCCTCCTTCCTCTTTGTCACCAACCAGGATAATGACTCCAGTACTTATTTTCGAAGTACACAGTTTATTTTCTTCTCCTGTGCTCTTCCTCTTTATTCTAAAGTTGAAACTCAGAAAATAATGTTGCTTGCTGGAATGCTGCATTTGTACAGGTTTACTGACTGCTGTAGTCTGTAACAGAATATATTCTTAATAATTTCTCTGAATTATTATTTACATTTATGAAGGATGTGTGACTAGAGTCCTATGGGATGCAGTGAGAACGACCTCAGCTATATTCCCTTGTCAGTAGAACCCTTACATAATTTATACTTTTTATATTCCAATTTTTATTTTTGGAAAAGAATCCTTAAATAAATAAACATTAATCATTTGGTATTTAGCTGTTCTAATTTTGTTTTTATTTGGGTTTTGGGTTTATTTTAAGGTATTGCAATCCGAGAGTCGGCCAAAGTAGGGGACCAGGCTCAGCGGAGGGTAATGAAAGGTGTTGATGATCTGGACTTTTTCATAGGAGATGAAGCCATAGATAAACCTACCTATGCTACAAAGGTGAGCATTCAGAATTCTTAGAAAGTCTTTCCCAAGTTTCACATTTTTATTATAAAATATCCTAGGACTTCTGGATAGCCATTCAAAACACACACATTTGCTCTTTTGTAAAGTGTTTTTGTTGCTTTTTAAAAACTGCATGTTTCGGTTTGTGGCTTTACCCTTTTTTAAATGTCTGTTTTACTAGTGCTGCTCTGTGGGGTTGGGGCTTGTGTAAATATCCATTGATACAGGGCAGCTGTTTAGTTTTCAAAATTAGGAGCTATTAAAATAGTTATATACACTGCATATTTAAATTCTTGCTAAAAGTGTATCTCTTAGCATGGCATATGAATTGGGAAATGTGTTGGATACTTCTGCTTCAGGGAATGTCACAATTGTTTTGTGAAGGGCTGTCTTCAATGCAGCTTTTCTGTGAATCATATTTTCCATGCCCTAGTAAAGCACTTCTTGTACTTAAAAAGTGTTACTGGCTTATGAATTATGTGGAAAAAAATCATATTTTATACATCCTTCTGTGTTACTTAAATGTCAGCTGTGTTCTTAACATTGAGCAAAATGTAAACATCATCCCTGCCAGATTTTTTGTTAAAAAATATATGGCCTATATGGTCTTTATTTCTTTTTATAGTTTAGAAGGCATATTGGAGCCAAGTATGAGTCTCAATTTTATAAATGGTAAAGATTAAAACACAGTTCTGCAACAGAGTAATAGCAGTATTAGGAATATAGTCTGGACTCTGGCTGCTGGTTCTGGAAGGTAGGATTGTGCTTTCAAGTACCTGGGAGCAGGAGGCAACTTCAAACCATGCCCCTAAATTAAAGTCAGAAATGGAGGGTTTGATATGACAACAGTGAGATGAGGTGTTTTCATTGTTTCAGAAGATGTAAGGGTTTAGGGACATAGCCTGTTCCTGTTTCTGGGTTTGTTTATCTGTGTATGATCTGGTGTTAACAAGTTTTCTTGCTGCAGTGGCCTATACGACATGGTATTGTTGAAGACTGGGATCTCATGGAGAGGTTCATGGAGCAGGTCATTTTCAAATACCTTCGAGCTGAACCTGAGGATCACTATTTTTTAATGGTGAGTTAATGAGACCTGGTAAGAAAAGTATTTTTGTAAGAGGAAAACTAAGTAATGTCCCAAGCACAAGTAGCTCTGTTGGAGGATATTTCTCTGTATTTTATTTCTTCAGCAATGAGTGTGTTTGGGGTGGGAGGAGAAAAGTAATCTTTAAAGCTGCATTATAACTATATTCTGTTAATTTTATGAATAAAGGCTGCTGCAGGTCACCCACTGCTTTTTAAAAAGCTTCAAACAGGTAGTTTAAATTCTGTTTGAAATTTTCTATTTTGAGTACACTGAGAATTTTAAGTTTGATTACCATACCAAGTGAATCAATGAAGGACTCCATTGAGCTGCTTTTTCAAAACTCTTTTGTTTTTTGCAGACAGAGCCTCCACTGAACACACCAGAAAACAGAGAGTATCTTGCAGAAATCATGTTTGAATCATTTAACATCCCGGGACTTTACATTGCTGTTCAGGTGAACAAAGTGAATGTGTACTTTTGAAATACGGTAAAGCTGCAGAATGTGTAGCTTCTGTATGCACAGGTCTAATATGTTTGAAACAGTATTTTCTGAGACTGTAAATTAGCACACTCTGCCTGCTTCTAATTATAAACTCTCTGCTGTAGGCAGTGTTGGCCTTGGCTGCCTCCTGGACGTCACGGCAGGTTGGAGAACGTACTTTGACTGGAATTGTCATCGATAGTGGTGATGGAGTGACCCATGTAATCCCTGTGGTATGTAGTGGGATGCAGTTTGGAATTAATGGTGGCTCCTTTTCTATAGATTTAAATGAGTACTGTCAAATGAAACCTTAGTTTTTAGAATTTCAGTGTTGTTTGGGACTTTTTTCCCCATAACAAAATATGTATTTTATTATGTGAACTTAGTTATATAATTAATTGAGTTTGCAGTTTGCAGGAAGGTCACAAAAAGGAACCATCAAGTCATCTTTTGAAGTCTATTTCTATGTAAAACCTGGTCTACCATTAATGTGCCTCAGTTCTGTTCAATAGCAATGATTATCCTGGTTTTGGTCTCCTGCATGCCACCATGCATTTCTGAAAAGAAATGTCCTAACTTTCTGGATATCCTGCATTTTCATTGTTTAATATAGCTGGTAAAGTGTGCTTTTTGCATGATTTTATTGTATTTTGTTGTTTCCACATTTCTGTTGTTTTATGGTGTTTTGTTTTTTCTGTTTGTATGGAAACAACTACAAACTTGTATCGATGCCTGTTCATTTACCTGGTCAATCTCGTCAGTTTAATTATGTGAGGATGTTAAAAATAGAGAACTATCTTGCGTAGTGAAATCTGTTGATGCCTTTTTGTGTATTTTTGAAGCAATAATGTGCTTGAATAATCAGATATTTCAGAAATGAAAATTGATTCTCTTTAACTTCATCTTGAATTTTGGTATTAATGTCGTCTTCTCATTGTCTTTGTCATGTGGGCAATGCTGTGAACAAATAGCAATTAGTGTATGAAACTCTGAAGAGTGTAAAAAAAGCAAGGGAAGAAGTAATGTGGCTCAGCAATACCAGTGTTTTCAGTAAATGCGTCCTAAGAACAATTTGTCAGATAGATTTCTTATTTTTATTGTGCTTATTATTAGATACTACTTCATTTGATTTTTCCAAAGCAATTTAAGAAATTTTATATTTTTTTCTATTTGGTTTTCACTCTGAAGCAGGATGCAAGTGGTCTATTTATATTACATTTGCTTTTCAGATGAGACCTTAGAGGAACCATCTGATCTGACTTAATGTGTGCAAGACTTTGTCTATGACTTGTGTATCTATTAGATAATCAGTATCTGTTTATATGTGGTATTCAAGGTCTTCTAAATAAACCTAACACCGACTTTGCAGGTGGGGACACATTTTTGTAGTAATTTTACAGTTTTGAGATTTTAGTTTCAATTTAAAAAGTATTATAAAAATGAACAGTTTTGAGATTTTAGTTTCAATTTAAAAAGTAGTATTAAAATGAATGTTAATTATTTATACAAAGTAGGTTTTTCCCTTAATTTCTTTTTTTCCTCTCCTCCTACATAGGCAGAAGGCTATGTCATTGGAAGCTGCATCAAGCATATTCCTATTGCAGGTAGAGATATTACTTACTTTATTCAACAGCTCCTAAGGGAAAGGGAGGTAGGAATTCCTCCTGAACAATCTCTGGAGACAGCAAAAGCCATAAAGGTACACCCTTCCTTATCTCTTAGTAAATACATAAATAAATCTCCATGAGCTGATTTTTTGGCTCTAATAAGTTGCCAGTGGCTCTCTTTAAAATACAATGTAGGCAGTGTATTGTAATTACACCAACTTCTGGTGGTTCATCCCATATTCTGTTCGGAGTGAATATGTTCTGTGGATTAAATCAGCATTTTAAACTTTAGATTTGTTTAAAACTTGCTTTGTAATTTAATAAAAAAAAAAGTAGGGTGTTCATGTGGATCTTATCTTGCAGTGAAAGTTTGCCTTTGAACATCTTCATTGTCACAGACCTACTGGTGACGTTTTTATTTTGAGAGTGATTTAATCTAGCTGAGCCAGCCTTATGGAAACAAATGGGCCACGTGCCTTGGCATGTGGGGCTGAGTCTTCAGTAGCCACTGGGGTGGAAAGTCTCTTGAACAGCCCCATCTGTAAGAATGCTCAATTAGTTTTGCTTCCCGATTGTGTTACACATTAATTCACTGATGTAATACTTGTCTTGGCTATTTGTAATGCCTGGCATTTCTTGACAGGAAAAATACTGTTACATTTGCCCTGACATAGTGAAGGAATTTGCCAAGTACGATGGAGATTCTCGGAAGTGGATCAAACAATACACTGGCATCAATGCAATCAACAAAACCAATTTTGTTATAGATGTGGGCTATGAAAGGTTCCTTGGACCTGAAATTTTCTTTCATCCTGAGGTAAGAATAAGGTCTAGCAATGCAAAGTTATAGAAATTCCAGTGAGTGAAGGGAGAGGGAGCGTGGTGCTGTCATTCCCAGTTCTGTCATTCCCGGTGCCTGTGCGCCATCCCGTGGCAGGGAGGTACCAGAGAGTCTCCTGACTGCAAGCCAGGCGCGGTCTCAGGTAACATCAGCACAGAAAAACGTGAGCACAACAGAGAGCTATTTTTCCTAATGTCCATTTAACATTTAAAACATCTTCCTCTTTCTTTAAAGGCAATCAAAAGTTGAGAAGAGATTGTCTGAATTTTCAGTTTTGATAGAATATTTTCCTCTTGCTTTCAACATTGATTTAAACCAGTCTACCTTTATACTATTTGATTATGTTGCCAATCCCTTTGGGCACTACTCTGCATGACAGCATTGCATTGATAATACTCTAAATATTGGATGCTGACTTTTGACACTGAGTCAGTTTATAAAGCATGAGAAATTTGTCCTTGAGGGAAGTCCATTAACATATCTGTTGGTGTGGTCATAGGTCATGTACATTTCTGGGAAACATTGCAATACCTAATTTGTCTCATTTGTGGTAGTTTAGTTTAAATGAGCTTCAGGATATTGTGGGGAGGAAAGAGTCAAGCTTCAATACATTACAGCATAGCAGAGACAGTCCTCTCTGTGCGTACACACTCCATTAAGTTTATTGCAGGCACCCATGGTTTGTAATACTATTAAAAAACTTTTATTAAAATCCATATTAACAGTGGTGGAGTTTCCCTTTGTCTACCCTCTTCCTCTCAGAAGAATATTAAAAAGCCTCTTTCTGTCACCTCTTGTCTAAGTTCCAGCCTTAATCTTTTGTGGTCAGTTTCTGGCTGTCTGATCTTCTGCCAGTGTTAAATCTCTGGGCTAAATAGTTTTTCCTCCCTGCTGTTTATCCATGTGATCTTACAGAGAGGCACTGAATCCCATGTCAGACATAATTTTAAGAGCTCCTCTTTCCATAGTCTCTACTAAGGCTGTTGGGAAGAGGATATATGACTAAGTTCCATTTTTTTTTCATTTCTTGATAGTTTCTTGACTCTGTATTGGAAAAAAAACCAAACCTGAACTGTCTTTCTAGACAAGAAAAACACACTAGATCATATGTATTGCATCCAAAGAGAATTTCATGTTGGACCCCTTAAGTTCTCACTTCAAAGGTTATCAGGTTAGCTGGGTAAAAGCTGCCTTTGCTAAAGCTGCCTTGTAATCTTTTCCTATTTTCAGTTTACAGAATTTGTTCTGAAGTCTTTACTACTCATAAAGTTGGGCCTTGGGGTTTGTAGTTATCCAGTTTATTTCTCCACTTTCTAAATTAGGTGTTTTACTTGCTGTTCTCCAACCATATGGTATTGGCCAGCAGACTGCAATTTCGCATATCAGTTCCCTTGTCCCTTTTCAGCAAGCATGTTATACTCTGCTTTGGATGCCATGACTCTCCTTTCTACTTAGTCCTTTCGCCCTGCTGCTCCATCAGTGTCTTTATGGAGAGCTCAGGAGTTTTCAGGCTGTAGGTCATTCAGATGAGAGCTCTCTGTGTGCAGCAATACTGCTACTTTTTTCTCTTTTTATTTCTGTGGCTTCATGTTTTGGCTTCTTGCTTGATTAATTCTTACTGTGGAAATTAGCTTGAATTCTTGGGGATTTTTCTCCTCATCCTTATGACTCCTGAGCTCCATGCCAACTTGCTTGGCTAATGCAGTTAAATGTATACTTGTTGTGTTTGTTGTTACTCATCCAGTTAGATGCCTCATCTTGTTTAGGAAGTAAGTCCCACATAGCTTCTACACCTATGGGAAAGTTTTTAAGTTATGTAATAATATATTCAGAATAAAGTTATTACATACTAAGAACTCATTTAATTGTACAAGATCTAATCCCTGAAAGGACAAAATCTAGTTTGTGAACTATTCTTTCTTTTAAAGCTTATATTAAGTGGAAAATTGCCACTAGACTAAGAATGTTTTCTAGTATTAGCAGCTCTGGTATTTATAAATGCAGAAATTTACATTAGCACTGTATTGATGTTTGCCTTGATGGGGACTTCTCAAAATCTTAGAGTGTTTATGCATTTTTTAATAGTACAGGTGCTTTGTTCTTGGGAAAAAACCCTGACTTTCTGGTAAGAATTTAACAGGTATTTTAGCAGGATTGGAAATTTTTTACAGGGTATCATCCCAATTTGCACACTGATGTTTTTTCTCACTTGAAAGGCAGGACCACACTGCACAGTTAGTAGTATGTTTAATATTGCAGGAGAACTCAGACTCATGTCACAGGCAATAGAAGGTCCACAGTGCATAAATTGTAAACAGTGAATGTATGGCCAAGAAAGAGAATCTGAGTTTCTCAGCAGAAAAGGCAATTCTCATTGCCCTTGTACAGAAGTGTGTTTGTTACAAAGAAGAATAAGTGGCAAGCAAGACTGATCCCCACCCATCCCTTATTACCAAATCTCTCCACAGTCTCATTTCTGCCTTTTTGTTTCTCCACTTTTTGGATGAAAAATCTCATGCCTGTTCTATTTCACTTTAGTTTGCTAATCCTGATTTCATGGAATCCATTTCGGATGTAGTTGATGAAGTTATACAGAACTGTCCCATTGATGTCCGGCGTCCATTATATAAGGTATGAGCTTTCTGTTGTAAGATGAATGTCTGCTATTTAAAGACTAAGTATCAATATCATCATCAGAAGCATGTATGTTGCTACCACTTACTCTACTAGGAGAAATGTGAATTTGGAATAGAAATAAAGTGCAAATTTAGCCAAGTGTCACTTCCGAATGCCACTTGATATTTGTTGCTTTTTATTTTTGAAAGAAGAGTATAATGGCTTGATACACAGGTAAGTGTAGAAGAATTGAGACAGAGAGATGTTATTTGTATCTGACATTTGTAATGTGAATTCTTGTGCATGAAGGACTTTGACTTTTGCCCATTAAGGGTTATGTTCTGATCTCACCCCTCTCACTCCTCTTCTCCCCTTGCTTTGTGAAGTATGGCTCACAACCAATTATTTTTTCCATAGTCTTGTCTTGTACCTGCCCACTGTTGACAGTTTTAGCCAGTATTGAACCCTATGATAAAATACATGAAAACTTCAAATCTTTTAGAAGACAACGATTAGGCCAACTAAAACCTGCCCTCATTGTAGTCCAGAGAGTACTTTCAGTCCCTGATTCTGTAAGAAGTGAAAGCAAGGTACTGACCTGCATAGTCCGTGGCAAGCTCTGTCTATTGGCAGCACGTCCTGCACTTCCTGGATTTTGCTTGTGCAGCAGCAATGCCCTTTTGGAAATAATAGCACAAAGTAGAAGGACTGAGAGATTCGCTTGCTCAGTGTTCCTTACCTGTTAGAATGAGCATTAAGTTCCAGTGATTTCATATCTCGGCGTAATTTGTAACTGTCAACATTTTTCAGTCTATTTTGCTTGTCTGGTTCACATCCTCTGCAATCTAGAGTGAGATCTAGTGCTCCAGAGCAAATCTTTGGGGCATGTTGAAGTGGGATGTTAAACTACGTAGCAGGCTGTTATGTGGAGGGAGTTCTGCAGTATATGTCTTCAATGGCTTCAAGCTTAGGTATGCTGCAGAAGGGTTTAGGAGGCCCTTAGTAATGTGCTTGTGTTGTGTCTGCTTTTTATCTAAAAGACCAAAGGTGCCCTACAGCAACAGTGTCTTTGCTTGGTAGGGTGAGGTTTAGTACTCACTTCCAGAAAGTGGTATTTAAAAACTGAAGTTAAGTTACTCTTGCCTCACCATAATCAGCAGACAAATAAATCTCCCTTGGCTTACGACTGATTTAGACTTTTATTTTTCCATTTTCTGTTCTTCATTATACTTGCTTAGTTAAAATAATGTTGCACAATTAACTGTTGAATGTAATGATAGATGTCAGTAGTTAGTAATGCCGATAGTTGCCATTTCTTTAGGCAGGGTCACTGCAAAGGGATGAACATCTCTCTTTTCACTGTTTAAAACAGTGTATGGATGTAGAAGTAATCCACTCATACTTTCTCTTAGCTTCTGGGGTTTATCAGTTTCACTTGCCCACAAATGCTGTGTGGTGGCCAGCCAAGGCCCTGTGCTTTGGAGCTGGGTTTCCATGCATTTGGATTCTTTCTCAGTGTTCCTGCAGAAAATACTAGGAGAACCCTTCTTGCAGATTTTGTGTAGTATGTAGCCTTTGAATCGTTATTTCACAACCCATCTTTTGATGTCTTATGGTATCTCTCTTTCTGAGTTTTATTACCAGTATTCCTGTTTCCCAGTCTGATCAACATCTCTCTTACAAGGCCAGTTATCTTACCTGAGATTGCTGTTTGAAGCAGCAGAACCTTCGTAAGTCTCACTTTAGCCAAATCAGCCTAATCTGTGAAGACCCACCCTTAAGGGAAAGGAAGAACCTAAGATTTGTAAATGCTCATGAATTGAAAGGAATGACAGAAGTCAGAGGGCGTGCAAACAATCAGAAAGTTTTGTTACTAAATGACACACTTGGCATGGAAATTAGTCCCTGACCTACTATATATGCAGACAGCAGTGCTTTTGGGATTAAGGGGTAGGGTGAAATGGAAGAGAGGAATTGAAGAGGGAGAGATGACTTAAAGAAAGAAAGAGGAAAAAAAGAGAGAGAAATAAGAGATCACCTGGCCTAGTTCCAGCATTGATCCAGCTGAGGGGATCCTGATCCTGGTTTCAGCATTGCTCCAGCTGATGAGATGTTCCTGGGCATGTGCCCTTGGTTTGGGATGGGGGTACATTTTTAGGGACAGGTTTCATTGCCCCAGATATGGGTTTCTTGCTTTCTATGTAAATAAATTACCATGTACAGTCTGTTTTTTCAGGCCTTTCTGGAAATGGGTTGGAGGGCTTTGGGGGTCTTTGGTGGTTTTAATCCACCCTATGGTTCCTGCCCATAGGAGTGCAGCAGCATGATGGGGACTGTGATCTCCACAGCAGCAGGGTCCTTTCCCCAACTTTCAGGTCACCATGAACACACTAGTGAACACAAAACTACTGCACACGCAGCTTGCATCAGTGATGAGTATCTGCTCTGTGGTACAGCCACAGCACATACTTGTGTGGAAGTTTTCAAGCCTAGTTGCTCTTTGAAAATCTCTTTTCAACCTGGAAATGCTCTGAAACTTGTCCCAACATTTGTCAGTTAGGGCATGAGTTTTGACACTCGGCGTCAAAAACCAGTCTCCTAATGAATATATAATGGTTTTAAAGTTGGGCATAGAGCTTTCAACTTCTAATAAAAACAGGATTTTTTTTTTTTTGTTACTAACAGGTTCAGAAACTGTTGCTTTTATTCCACACTCTACTTCATCTTCCTTTTTCCCCATCCAGAGTTTCTTCCCAGGTTCTTCCAGTATTTAGATAAGAATGGTAATAACAGATCTGAGGTCTGTACCTTCTCCCAGTACAAAGCGTGTAAGTGTAGGGTCACTGACTGTTCCAGCAATTAATTTCTTTCAACTTTTTTTTGCTGTGTTCTTGGCACAAATACATGAATGAAAGAATTTAAGATAAATGACGTCTGAAACCGGGTAAATTTTGTGAGAAATATCTCTGACAGATCCTAGCCAAGCCTGTTTCAATATTCATGGTTCAAATAATGATGGATCAAGTGATAACATCCTTGATCTCAAATTTATAAGCCAACTTCTCAAACTGAAAACACTGAATGAGGTGGGGACTGTAGTGTATTGGCAAGTGTGATGTTTTATTGCAGGTGAAATATCCAGGTTTTCTGTGGAAATGCAAGTGCGTGGGGACAGGTTTTTAACAATATTGGCTCTTTTCCTAAGAGCAGGTGACTTTCTGGCTGGGTGTGCAGCTGTTGTTGACAGCAGGGAAAGTGAGCTTGTTACTACAATTAAGATTTGGACTGTGCTTGTGTCAGCGTTCACTCAGCAAGTTAAACTGTTGGCTGCCCAGCTCATCACAGCCCATCCTCAGATCCTGGGGAGATGTGGGATGCAGCGGACTTAACGGGGTGGTAAAACATCCCCCTAGAATCACTTCTGACCTGAATTGCTGGTAAATAGAAATACTTGGTGTGAAAACAGCTCCAGCTGCGCAGCATGGTGGGTAGATGGCACTGTTCAACTGAGTTTGCTGGTCTGTGCTCCAGCACAGTGACGTTTGCTATTAATGACTCAGAGCAGAGTGAGGGAAGGCTGGAGAGACTGCCAGGCCAGGAGATCCACATCATACTGGCACTGATGATAGGATTTGGGAAAGGAACGATATTCCTGCTGCTTCGAGTGGAAGCCCCAAATGATTAACACTGTCAGTGAAGCACTGGAGTACTGAGCAAAAACCCTTTTTTCCTGTCACATCTGTAATTAAATATATAACATTACCCCTGCTAGTTGGTTTAACTGTATCTCAACACATCTGCAGGATTTTCTGGTTCCTTCTTTGTCTGAGGCATATTACTAAACTGCTAAATGAACACTGAAAATCATGATTTTAAGGAAAAAGAAATGGTTTCTTCATCATTAAAAGTAAACATGAAAAAATAGTGTTTCTCACAATACATTTACTTCTTGTTGTTTGGTATGTACAATATTTCTCCCTATACTTCCCGTATTATGTTGGCAGACCTTTTTTAAGCAGATTAACAGAGGCTTAATTGATTCTCTTGATAATAAAGTGCTTGGCTCAGTTGTGAACCTTCTGGTTTCTGACCACAATAACTTTTATTAACAGTCATATATTGTTCTCATTTCGTGTCCCTGGTGGTCTGGTCATGTCACGTTGGCTTTAATTTAGGTTGTCAGTTGTAAGGAAGGAAACTGGGATGTGTTCTTACTTACCAAAATAGCAGTGGATGCTTTTCAGTTTGGTGCTGCAAAATCTAAAGTGTCCAGCTGAGAGTGTGCTTATACCATGTTTCAGTGTGAAGATGCAAAAACCAGTTCAACACCTTGTGTTTGGTAGTGATGAGTTCTGCAGAAACTAATTTAAGTTTTTAGAATTTTTATGTAAACTTGATTTAGCGAGGGTTGCTTTTGTTGGGTAACTTCATATCTTGGCAGCATTAAACTGTACAGGCATAATACCAGCAATAGTGTGGAGAGAAACTCAGTAACAGAGTTCATAAGAGAAGCAAAAGATAGGATGAGAAGGGAGAAATTTCTTGCCAGCCCTCTGAGGTGATCTTATTGGTCTTAGAGGTCTTTTCTACCCTTAATGATTCTATGATTGGTATTGGCTCCCCTAGTCTCCTTCTAGGAATAGCCTAATTCATTATTTACTTCTCCTGGTTAACTTTGTCAGGTGTGTGGAAGGCCTTCATCCCTCTCTTCTGAGAGAACACATTCTTTTGAAACAACTTATAGTTTAAATCAGTTAGCTATAAAAATAAAAATCAGCTGGTATGATAGCCGGTGTTAGCTGAGAAACCTGAGGGCTGGTTAGAGCTGTTAAACCAGCTGAAGTGTGTTTGAGCAGAGTAAGATCAGAAGAAGTCTGCTTTGAGCAAATCAGCTGGAAACAGATACTTGAAGCCTAATTTCCTCGATGTCTTTTTCTGGGAGTCCAGAGAATTCCCAGGCAGGCTGAAACCCTGACCATCACTAGTGAGCTTGCTCAACAGACATACCCAGCATGCTCAGTTCTTGTTTTTTGTTAAGTAGTTACTGGAATTACTCAGTTACTTTAGAGAAGAGATTTGCAAGGTTGGGGGGTAGTTTCATAGTTGTCTTCTGGGGTTTATTTTTGTTTTTGGGGTTTTTTTTAATCTAACCTTTTTTCCCCACCTTCATTGTGTCCTGTGTAAGTGGTGGTGTGGTGCGTGAGAGGTGGGGAATGTGTGTGTGTTCTGATTTCACTGTGAGTGAGGAGCACCAGGCCTCTGACCTCCTTGCAGAAGTGTGACCTGCTGAGTTGAGATAACTTACCAAAGCTTGTATGTGAAAAGTCTTCTGCTAAAGAGTTATCAGGGATTTGGTCTAGTGCTGACAAGAAGTGCAGGGAGCAGGGGAACTGTGACTGAGTAATTAACCATCCTATAATGGCAGTTGGTGTCACCTGGTTGCTTGTACTCAAAATTCTGCTTGGCCTGGCATGTCCAGATATGTGATAATGAGGTGACTCATCTTTTCAACATGTGGACCCTGGTGCTCCTGTTGCCCTTGGCAAGTGTCTTGTTAAACCGATTTCAGTGTTTAGTACTTGAATAATCATCATCTGAAGAAGGTGTAACCTGTTAGCCTCTAAGCCTGGACTGATAACTGGATGGAAGGATCATTCTGATGTTACTGCTGCCTCTGTAGTTGCATAAGTTGGTCTTGGATGGTATTTGAAAAATTATTCTTGGGTGTATTCTGAAATCTGTTTTTAGTGGTAGCATTGTCCACTTTATGGAGTATGCTTGAAGTTTAATTTTCTTTGAATAGAATTATTGCTTTCACAGTCTTCGCCAACTTCATTATCTCCAGATAATATTTTCTGATGGCATCTTTTTAATTGCTATTTCATCACTCAGGTTGGTTGTTGTCTTTTTTTTCCCTATGTCCTTTAACCATGAGGAGTGCAGGACCACTTTGAGGCAGAGATGTTCTTATGTATGGAGGGAGCTGGAGGAATGTCCCTCCTAATTCAATTTTAGGACCAACTGTGATTTCTGGCTCCTTTCCTCTTTGTCCTCTTTCATTTTGGAAATGTTTCAGTAACATTATGGAGACGTGTGCTTTTATTTTAAGCACACTTGCTTTGTTATGCGTTCTTTTATACTGTAGAGAATCTGAAGCTGTGAAGAAATGAGTTTTTCCTACTGTAATGGGTTTTTATGATGTGCAGGGATTTTTTTTTTCATGAATAAACAAACAGCTTTCTTCTCACTTTACAAGGTACCAGCAAGATTTTCCTTGTTATCTGTTGCTTAAACTCTAAGCACTTCTGCACCCTGCAAGTGTGCATGCTTATTATATATGTCTTTGACTCTTCAGCTCCGTGTGCAGGCTGAAGACAGTGAGTCAGGGATTCTTTCATTACGTGCACAGTCCTGGTTTGCAGTGTCAAAAACTGTTACTGAGAGATAATCCTTTGACCTGTGTATGAAGAACTGATCTGAGTTCTGTGTGGACATGTGTCTAAGGCATGTGAATGGTTTTAGTAAGCACTCATTGGCACTTGGGTTTGCAGTTGCAGCACTGCACAAGGGCACACGTGAAGTTTTATCACAGAGAGTTCATTTTTTCTGATTGTGGATTGCGTTTTTGCTGCCACCAGTGTTATGTTCTAGGGTTCTTGTTTTGAATCCTCCACCTTTGCAATGACTTCTGCATTAGTCTATGATGATGCAGTGTTATCAGAATTAGGGATGGGATATTCTAAACCCTTTGTGTAGAACAAGTACAAATCCAGGCTCAGAGGCATTTGTGTTCTACTCTGAAAATTAAGTAATACCAGGCAAGCAAAGGAAAAGGCATTGTACCTTTCTCTGTGCTGCAGTCCTCTGTTGTGGTGTGGTGCCTTTTTGAAGAGTCATTGGCCTTGCTGATTGCTGTGTTTAGAAGTTTAACTCTTACAATTAAATCAGGCAAATAAAAAAATATTAGTTCTAACGTAATAAGGTGAGGCTTGAGTTTTATTTGGTATCAGGGTTAAAACCGCTTACTGTGAGCCTCCCTGGTAAACTTCTTGCTGTAGTGTCTTATTTCTTCAGCTCTGCACATATGGAATACTAGTTCACTGTTGTAATGGAATTGCCTTTTGATTTGATAAATGCATTTAAAGGAGAAAAAAAAGAAAGTAGGGGAGCATGAGCCTTCTTTGAATTGGGTGGTGCTTAAGGTGTACTGTGTACCTTGTCAGCATCCTAATGATGTTAAGATCCAAATAATCACCTTTGCGGTGTTGGCTGTGGGCAGATGTGCTTGAAGCTGGATTTACAGCATGTCTCTCTAATTTCTGCACAGAATGTGGTTCTCTCTGGAGGATCCACGATGTTCAGGGACTTTGGACGGCGACTGCAAAGGGACTTGAAGAGAGTGGTGGATGCGAGATTGCGACTTAGTGAGGAACTCAGTGGTGGTCGGATAAAGGTAAGTAGGGCATTTCAAGTGTGGCAATTACATGAGTAGTGAAAGAAATCAAGGTCAAAATTTGTGTGCTTACTAGTAAAAATCAATAGTATATGTTTATGTTAAATGTATTGTTAGCCTTGTTATGTATGACCTATCTTTACAGGAGTCTTAAAGTTACTGTGAGCAGTTCTGGTTTCCCTTTTAGGAGATATGGGATCTTAGCAGTAGGCAGGAGGGATTTAACTTTTGTGTCCTTCATAGTTATCATGAAGAATTTTATGACTTGGTGTCCTAGGAACATGTCAGACTGAGTAATAAGGGCAAATTAGTTACTTGAATGGAGGGTTGAAGATGTCTGGGTCTGACCATGTTATGTTTGTGAGGATCTTCCCAGAAATTGTAAACCAGCTAAATATGAACTGTTTTTCTTAGCCCAAACCAGTGGAAGTTCAAGTGATAACACATCACATGCAGCGTTATGCAGTTTGGTTTGGTGGTTCCATGCTGGCTTCTACAGTAAGTCTTTATCAAAATTGTTCTTAATTTTAAAATTTTTATTCCATGTTGAATTCTGGTGTATTTGATCTGAGTACTAAGCTTTAGGCTTTTTCATTGGGACAGTCTAAACTCTGTCACATTCTGGAACCCTTACCCAAGTTTTATCTCATTACATTTGTACAGGGCAAGTGGGAACTTTACTTGTGTAAGGATATTGTGATTTGACATAATTCTGAAGTAATTCTTCTGTGATAGTTGCAGTATAGTCCCTTTATTCTTAAAGACAACATTAGAGATTAGTTAGGACTTGAGGAATATATTATCCAAATCAATGGTCTTATATGCAAGAGAGAAGCAAATACAGGAAAATGGGAGCAATTCCTGTCTCCAGAGTGGGGTTTCTTATTGCTGTGTTTAACAGCAGTCTTCTGACCAGGCAAACTATTCTTGATTGTGTTCATGTCCTAATGTTTCTCATCTTATTATCTTTCAAAAATGTAATACCATGTTATAAAGCTGCAGTTTACAGAAATGTTAAGATGTTATTTTATTTTTTGTTTTTTCTACTTGCTATGTTCTTACGCTTTTGAGGGTTTTGTTCTCTATTTTCATAGCCAGAGTTTTTCCAAGTATGTCACACCAAGAAAGACTATGAAGAGTATGGCCCTAGTATTTGTCGTCACAATCCTGTTTTTGGAGTCATGTCATAATGCTCATCTAATGGAAAGAAGATCTCTGATACTGTGGTGGTGAAGGAACTCATGCAGTGCAGAGCAAGACAGCAGACACTGTAAATACAAAACAAGATGTGGATAACTCTTGGAAGCATTTGGATCACCATCGTGCACTAAAGCACAACTTAGAGCCCCAAGTCATTTCAGTAGGAGCCATTTCTCTGCTGACTACTCAGAGCCTTTCCTTCTTTCTTCCTAAATGTGAGATAATTGAAAATAGGTAAGTCTTGGTTTAGGAGGTTGTGCAAATACTACTGAAACTGAATCTAGAAGAATAAGGCAGTGTTTTACTGCTTATGGAAAGATTTAAACCTTTCCCACTTGTGCCCTGAGTTTGCAATCCAGTCTTTAGCAATGGAGCACTAAATACCACATTGCCTTTAGGGGAGTTGGAATGGTACCTACCCAAACGGAATAGATTGCAGGATTGGGACAGTCCTTTGTAAATGTAGGTTTTCATATAATTTTGTATTTTATGATATTGTTGGGGTGAACTGATGACTAGTTCTAAGCACGAGCAGCTGTCAATGTCATGGAGTGATGTTATGCATTTCCAGGTGAGAGGCATGTATTGGAGTTGTGCTGATAATTTTTTGGGGGGAAGAAAAAAGCCATGTATGATAGAAACTGATCTGTTCACATTTGGATGACACAAAGTGATTTGCAATATTGTATGAAGCTTATTATAGCCACTGTTACTTTGTTTTGAATTTTCTGAAACTGTTTTATAGGAGATGATGTTTTGCTTTGATGTTGGTGAGTGGTGGATGACACACGGGCCTTGCACCAGTGAAATAAAAGCTGTTAACATGTTTATGGATGTTTGTGGTAGTCGTGATTTACATACTCCCCCACTTCATCTCACAAGGTCAGCTTTTCATTTATGTCTCAGTGTTTGTGGAATCACAGGGACACTGAATTTGAAGGCACCTCTGGAGATTTCTGGTCCAGACTCTTACTCAGTGCAGGGCTCACTTCACAGGCACCTCTGGATGCTCAGAGCCAGTCGTGTTTGTGTGAATGGAGATTCCTGAACATCTGGGCATCCTGTTCCAGGCCTTAGCTACCCTGTTATGGATGCATGTTTTTGTGTTATGGACTCGGTGTTAAATCTAATAGAGTAGGAAATCCTACCTATTCTGTCTGTGCTGATATTTATCTGATCTCTGCCAGCAAAGGTTTTGTACAGTTTGTGTAGTCAAATAAGAATTTTTTAACCCAAATCTACTTGGTTTTATCTGGCATGGAGGGATTTAGACCAAGGAATTACCTGTTCAGCATAAATTAGAAATTAAACAAAATGGGACTCCGTGACTCAAGCCTGCTTCTGAATGCTTTTGAATTTAAAGCTCAGCTCTTGAGGGTAAAACGTTGAAGCATACTTTGCTCAGTCCTCTCACTAAGAAAGACATGGGTGATCTGATACAATGTGTATTTTTTTCCTTTTGTTCCATCCAGTCTTACCTCAGCTTGTCTGTGTTTAAATCTGCCTTTCAAGTTTGTCATTGCACGGCTGCCTACTTAGGATTTTGGCCTGTACAGGAGAATCTAGAGCCATGAGCACAATGTGGCTAGAGTCAGGCTTCAGAGGGAGGTTCACGTGTTTGGTGCCCTGAGGGAGTACAGGCTGAAGCACCGGAATGCTCACATGGTGCTACAAAACAGGGAATGCTGGAGGTAGGGCGTAGTTGCATGTGGCCTGCAAAGTTATATCGAAGCATTGACATATCTTGAAATTAGCAGAAAGTGGTATTTTTTGCCAAAAGCTTCTGACATCAGTCATGGGCACCCATTTTTGCGCGGGGGGGACTTTCAAAAAATGAGCAAAACTCGCATTGAAAACAAATTAGGAAATGTGTTCATGTTCCATCTTCATGAAAAAACATTGATAATAAGAATACAGGCTCTTTGGATGTTCTGAAGCTGTTTCCCTGCTCCTGAGCTTTTTGGAAGGCTGACCTGCCTACTGCACTGCAGACCATGTGAGTTTAAAATAGTCTGGAACACACTGGTCTGTTAGGTTGGCTCCCCATGCTTAGTGAAACTGCAAGTTTATGAATGGAACAATGAACTTGGACCTAAACTGGTTATGAGCTTTCCTGCAGCTTTCTTAATGAGTCTTGTGAGATTGGCTCCTCTGGTTTGGGGTTTTCTTTGTTGTTGTTTTTTTTAATTGGCTTGTAGAATGCCTTGAAAGTCTGTTGAAAAGCACTTCAAAGATCTTGATCAACAGCATGGCTTCAGTGGAGGTAGAGCACAGGTAAGCTAAACTGCAGCAAGAAATTAGTCTGATCTCCTAGCGATAATTGGGGCTTCTGACTTTGCTGAGGCTTTATACCATGTGCTCATTAGAAAAAGAGATTACCTGTCCCCATCAACCAGTTAGCAGATGATGTTTTTTACCCTTGATTAACTTTGGCTTGATTTGAGTCAGTTATCTGGAAGTGGAAGGTATTATTTCCTACTACCAATCTTCTGAGCCTTTTCCTTTTTTTCAGTAGTATTTAAAAACACTTAAAGCTTTCATGAACCTGAAGAGCGTTGTGCATATGTTCAGTGTGGTACTTTCAATTAACTACAATTAGTGAAGTCTTGACGTGAACTGGAGTACTGATCTTTCTGTAAATAATTCATTCTTTATGAGCACTGGGTTCTCTCTCATCTGGAAAAATTACTGTTGTGTCAAGCAAGTGTTGGAGAAGGAACAAGAGAAAACCTTATTAAAAACCACCAGGGACACTGAGCAAGAGATATGCAGCCTCCAGCTTAATTGGAAAGCATGTTGCATAATATTAAGAAGTGCTGTGTGGTGCCTTCAGATAATTACAGAGAATGAAAACTCAGGCAAAACTGTGATAAAGTTACCTGACTTTCATACAACTGGTCTTTAGCAAGAGCATTTTTGCAAATGATGATGAAAAACACAAGGAAAGTAGTGAAGGTGAGTGTCTATAAGTTTTCAAAAACCTAGATTTCATTTCTGCAAGTTAAACATGTGATGGAAGAAGGAGGCAAAAGGGTATGTATGTATTCATGTCTTGCTTTTGTGGCCACTTTTTTTCTTTCTACTGCACACCTGACAGTTCCCCTGTGAACACTCGGCCTGATCCAAAGTCAGTGGAAAAGACTTCTCTTTGGCATTATTGATCCTGTAGTATTCTGTATTCTTTTCCATTTATTACTGCCGCTTGCTATGTCAGTCTTGGCCGTGCTGCATCATTTCAGGCAGGTCACTTCATTTCTGTGTGCTTTTTCCTGACCTTTTTCTAGGTACTTCATCTTAAACAATACCTTAGTGCCCAGTGTGTCTGCTCTGACACCTAATCCTTAGGTGCAGATGTCTGATATGATCACTTTGGCTTCAAAGAGAGTAACAGAATTATATTCTGAGGGCAAGTCATCTTGTCCCAGCATACACATTTAAAACAAATTGGTTGACTCATTCTTTGCCAGTGCTTTCACCATTCAGTTTACTATAATATTCTGTGATGTTGCATCTAATTCTTAAAAGCTCAGAGTTAGAGGGGGAAAAAAAATCCCACCCTGTTTTTAGTCTCTGGGCACTACAGGTGGAACACAACTGAAGCAGACTCACTGGGGAGGAGGGCTGCTGCAGTTCACTGCACTTACACCCATGCAAAATGCTGAAGGATGCTGCCCTGCTGCTCCAGCTTCCAAATGACTTGAGGATTTTTACCTTGATGTTGTTCAACTGAGTAACCTCTGTGGTGTGTGCCTGTGTGTTCACAGCTTTAGTCTCGCTGTGCCAACCTGTTACGTATTAGTTATGCTTTCTGCCTGTTTTTATGAATAAGTCCTGTGAAGTGCAGCTTTGTCACGTGCAAGGTAAGGGTGAGCTGGCCCAGCTGCTCTCACGTGCCTTGGGACACAGTGAGTGTCTGACAGGTGCCATGCTGTGATCTCAGAGCTCAGCACAGAGCTCGGGGAGGCAGCAGCTTTCTCAGCTGTACCAGGACTTGTTCAGGAAGGAGATTTTGTCCACTCTAAGCAGTGCAGTTGAAGCAATGTTCATGTCTTGCAGCACTCTCCTGCAGGGCAGATGAAAGGCTCCAGAGGAGCCTGAGAACTTGTCTGCTGCCTTCGGCATTGTTGAAGTAGAGATCAAGCTAAGTCAGGACATCTGGGTTATTTTTCAGCTTTTCACCTGGTGAAATTGGGAAGAAGAGGGAGCACTTAATAACTTTCTTAGGGGCTTAAACGAGATTTTCATTTTTTACCAATACCCTGCAATAAAAGCCTGTGCCAAACTGGGGAGAGGCATGGGGTTCATAAATACCTGTAAATAAACAAGCTCCCTGTCACCTCTCCTGCTTCTCTACTGCTATTTCCCTTCAAGTCCTCTAGAGTTCAGCTGGTGAATGCAACAAGGTTATATTATTAGTCATTGTTTCTTACTTATGCCTAGTTTGAAGTTTGGTGCTGCTTTGCTTCTTAACCCAGGAACCTATTACATCTTCCCAATTCCATAGACTATTCTAAAATTAAAGGCTTTACGTTTGTCAACAAACACAGTATCTCGTGTTATAAATGAATATAACCAGTATGATGAGGGAATTTTCCCTTCATTTTCAATTTATCTTCTACTTTAACTAGGGCAGGGAAGTGACAGAACAACCAGTAAGGGAAGGTGTTTAGCCCTTTGTCTGCATAGGAAACAAAGTGAGTGGATGTGGAAAAGTCAGGATTTGAAAAGATTTGAAAAGCCAGGAAATAGAGAATATTTATGAGAATGATTACCACCATATACCTTCAGTTTCTGATGCCGTTGCAATCATGTGCATCTCTTCTTAATGAAGTGGTGCCCTATTGTGTCTGTTGCACATCACTAAATAAAGGAGCACTGTGATTTAACTGAGAGGCTGCCTTCCTCTCCAGCAATTTTTGAGCAGTTTGCTGTGCTATTTTTTTTTCAGCACCCTGTGGAGTAATGATGAGAGTTGCAGCCACTTTTATAAAGGGAAAGTTGTTCTCTGCCTTTGACAGGTGGTATGAAAAAGAAATATATTTTTAATGTAAACCTGTATTACTTGTAATTTTGTTGCTACTGGTAATCTCTGGTTGGGTGCAGGAGACATGCTTTGGGTCAGTTCCAATAAGAATTAGAACATAATGTGTTGCTGAGGTGGTGGGCACCTCCCTGGCCCACAGAGTAGCACAGGATTGACATTTGGGTGATAAGGGCCCCTAATCTGGGCTCAAGTTGACTAAAGGTTAATTTATGATCAACAACTGAGCAAACTGCTAGGAAATACTATGTGTGAGTGTGTCCTCCTTTCTCTAGAGCATCACAGTGCTTCAGAGACACTTTGGATTTAAAAAAAGGATCCACTTGCGGGGTGGTGGTGATGGGGTTGTGTTACCCTCCAGAGTTCTCTAACTTAACAGAGTTCAACCTTTTTAATGTGGCAGGTGATGCCTCCCTCTAAGGTCCTGATTCTGTGGTCTCCCCTACTTCTGAAGTCTTGCATTAGGAGAGAATGTGAGAGACTGGATTTAGCAAGTCTCATTTCTGCATTTGAACAGTTTTATGTATTTGTGGTAGTAATCATTGCCTAAAAATACAAGTAACTTTTGGATCTGAGAAGAAATTCTTCAACACTGCATAACCTGCCTGACAATAGCTAGGCTTCAAAGCATTTTTCATTTTAAGCTTTTTCTTTCTGGTCCCATATGGTGAACATCCTCTTGGCTGTAAATAAGCAAAAGATTTAAGCAAACTCTTTCAATTTTCTTGACTCTTATTTTCCAGGGTAGAAACAACATGTTGACAATATTATTGTGGAAAATATAAATAAGATGGCCAGAATAGTCCTTAGTGTTTGTGGTCTGTTGTGATTTCACTACATTTTGGACTGGGTCAGCATCTTCTGCAGTGTAAGTGCTCTTAACTCCTTTCCAAAGAATTGAGAGCAATTTATTTCTGTCCTTTGCCTGGTGATTGATTGACATAAGTGGCCATTTATGACAGGTTTATTGTGAGGGTGGTGAAGGCACTGGCACAGGTTGCCCACAGCAGTTGTGGTTGCTCCACCTCTGGAAGTGTTCAGGGCCAGGTTGAATGGAGCTCTGAGCACCCTGGTCTAGTGGGAGGGGAGTTGGAATGAGATGATCTTTAAGGCCCCTTCCATCCCAGGCCGTTCTGTGATTTCTTTCAGTAGTTTCCACTTGTGCATCTGGTCAGGTACTCTTGAAGACCAACTACTGATGCAAAAAATATGCAGAGTGAGAGTAGGAATCCTGATGTTTCTAGGTTGTGTGTTCTGCTGTTTATTACTCGTGCTCCTTGTTTAACAGCCTGCATAACTGGCTCTGCTCTTGCTTTTGCTGTCGCTGTCTTGCACAACATTTTAGCATGTTTGCTCATCTACTTGTGTGATATGTCTATAATGCATTAGATGATATTGGCAATTAAAGGATTACAGCTAGGATATAATTACGGCCCCATGGAATAAAGTTTTCAAATTATTCTGCTGCAGTCTGTAATTACACTGTGTGTGCCCTGATGCCAAGGATTAATAGGGGGATTACAGACTGTTTCCCTGTAACATGCAGTTCATGGATATGCTGTTTGCAATTCACTGGTTTTAAGGAGCTAGTGGCCTCTCATGGGAAATGCTATTAAATGATACTGTCCAGTGGAACATTTTGGTGTTATATTATGCTTGTTTCCTTCCCTTACCCTGAGTTTGTCATGCAGTGACTAGTCAGGGTAGCTCAGGTCTTGAGCAAAGAGCCTTGAAATTGAAGTATTAAGGAAGTGAAAGCAGACAAGCTTCAGCAGACAGCCCTGCACTGATGAACTCGCTCCTCTGTTTCACTCTTCCTTCACACCTCACCAGGATGCTCCGGATTCTCCATTGCCATGGAATGAAGATGGGAGCTTTCATTATATATTGTTACATCTTACACAAGTAGTAGGATTTTAAACATTTTATTTCTTCATATCCAGAAATTATTTATCCCAAGAACTCCTCCAATCAGCGCTTCTCTGAAGAACTGCACTTTTTTAGTTGCAATGAAGGTAAACCAATGCTGATGTTACTTGAAATGGATGAGAATGTGACTAAGGATTGTCTTTGAAGTAGCAAAACGGTGCTGAACTGTAGCTTGGGAAGCTTGGGCTTCTTTCTGCCAAATTACAACTCATACACTAAATGCCATTTAACTTGCTGTGAACTTGGATGACTCTCTTGAAGGGTAGTATCAAACCTTGTATTAATTTTGAAACATCTTGTTTCCCATGTCAGTTCTGAGTGGTTATAGCAATGCTTGTAAACCAAATGTGCTCAAAGCCCTTCTTTGGCACTGAGACCCACTTGCATGAAACAGCCAGTTCTTCCTGAACTCCTCTGACTGTGCCAACAAAGTGACCACATTTGGGCTGCTTTATGGGCTGGTCTCTGCACTGTGTTAATTCCTGAGCTGTGCTCTGCCATTAGTTGGCTCTGTGACAGCTGGCCATGGCCAGAATGGTGCTGTGGATCATGATTACAATTTAACAGTGTAGTTGATGACGCTCCAGCACCTGAGAACGTTCCTTGGCACTGTTGAATTTACCAACATAAATTGAACCCGTGTTATTTGCAGTAGCAGAATGATGTTAAATATTTCAAACAGGATATTTTATTTTCTTAAGACTCCAGATCTTTGTCATGCTGTTTTTTATGTGAATCCGATTTATGTTTAGGAGAAATGCTTTTACTGTAGTTGCCAAAGAAACGTGAACCTTGGGCTGTCAGATAACGATGAATAAAGACTTCCCAGTTTGTTTTGAAAAAATACAATAATTTTTGAGGTAGTCTTACAGTTCTTAATGTGAGAATAAGATTTAAATGTATAAGTTGTACATATATAACAGTACAGGTCAGCTTATACTCTTACCTTTTGTAGCTTCTGCAGTTTTTCATGGTTAACGTTTTTTTTTTCTCAGTCTTTTCATTTCACTGCATGAATTGCCATCATGTAACCTCAGTAAAGCTGTCTTTACAGAGATGTATCTAGCATCTAATTTGTCTTTGAGAATCTTTACTTCTGATGGGAACGTGTGAGAAGGAAGAACCATCTTGCTTGACTTTTACATGGCTTTACAGAACCATCAATCGAACAATTTGTTCTGGAGTATTGCCACAAATAAGGCCTGGCAGCTGGAGCCAGCCTGCTATGTGCATGGCATGAACATTAAAGCTCTTCTGTCTTCAAGCAAAAACTGCTTTGAAATTGTAGTAAAAGTTCTTCTTTATCCTTTTGTGTGTCTGTGTGGTATTTTCCCTGTTCCACCCTGCCCCAGTTTTCTTCTGTCTTAGACCTAGGAAACATGGCATGGATGTCTTGATTAAATGATTAAATTAGCAAATAAGATTGGCTCTGACAAAAAATGGCACTTTTCAGTGGAAAGGGGAAGATTTTTTTTGGCAACTCTACTAGAAATATTTTTCTTTGCATAGTCACTTTTCAGAACAAGGAATGCAACTCTCAGTATTTGGCAAGGTGCAGTCTTTTGAACCTGTGAGTTCTCAAATGGGTCCAGCTTAATGAAATAGCAAAGCAGAATGAAATAACACTGCTAGATGCAGTTGCCATTGTGGTTTACACAACAGCAGAACAGCACTGAAAAATAAATTGTTAATAGCAGAAGATGACAAGTTTAGTGGTGTCATTCTTTTCAAAGTCACGCTTTGCTTTCTTGTTCAGAGGTTAGGCTGTATGTTCATAATAAAAGCAAAAGAAAGCAAATCTCTCACAGAATAGTGATTTAAATCTATCCAAGTGCCTTAGAGACCCTGGGTCAGGAGTACTCCAAAGTCTTAATAACTGAAGGTAATGCTGAAATTAATTCCCCTTTCCTCTCCTGGGGCTAAATGTAACTGGGCAACAGCTCAGTGCTATCATCAGTTAGACTGCACAGATATAAATATCTGAAATACTACACTAAGTAAACTGCACCAAAGCCAACTGAGGTCTTTCCCTAGGGCAAGACTGCTTGTTCCAGTCATGATTTGTGCCACAGGCTTTTATAGCAGGACTGCAAAAATCTTATAAAAATTGTATTAAGGATCAGCCACCCTTAAATATATTAGGCTTCCAACTGTAAGCAGATTTGTCCCAGAAGCCCAGTGAGTTTTTTGTGAGGTGCCTAATTTTCTTAAAATCTGTCTTTAACAGTGTCTGTTTACAGTGAAGCTATTTCTTGCTCCTGGGTGTGTACAGGGCAACAAACAACTTGTGATTAAGTGCATGTTGGGGTCCTGGCTGTAGCACTTAGTGGTTTCTGAGCCATTGTGTCTTCAGAAGCAAACAGACAATTCTGCTCAGAAAGCACACTTTAATTGTTCAAACAGGTGCATTAAACTTTTATGCTTGAATAATAAATTATGTGGAAGAGAATCTGCCTCTTTGCAGCTACTTTTTGTCTGCTCCAGCCACCACCAGAAATCACCAAGCAGATCAGCAGCACAGCAGGACCATTTGGGTACCTTCTGACCTTGTCCAGAGGGTTGATGATCACAGGTTGCCTTGTTCAGGATTGTGTAATGCCTTCTGCTTCCTCCAGAGGAATAGTTCTGTAGCTTCTAGAGATAGCTAACACTTGAACCAGACCCCTTAAATTAAGCATTAATGCCCTTTTGCTGGCTGGAGTGGAAAAAAAAATAGCATTGTAAATGGCTGGGTTGCTGTGTTTTATGATCAGGCAAAGTGTAGTAAGTCACTCATGAGCTGGAGAATGAACATAACAGACAAGAGCACTCATCCAGTGTGGGCATCAAAGTAAAAATGGCCTTTCTTTAAATGAGGAAAGTTAAAATAACTGAAAATAATCTCTTTTCTGCATTTATCCCATTCTGGGCTCTTCTGAAAGTCCCAATAACATATCCAAGCAGGATCAACTAAGAAGATGGTTTCTGGACTGGCACAGCTGGAAATTGAACTGGGATCAGTTACATCAAGTAAAGGTACAGTCTTTGGATAGAACCTCATTAGATTTGGCTGTCCCAAAATGGCATCAGTTTAGTGATCAAGGCTTAAGAAGGATTTATGATGGGCTGCTTGGTATTTTCTCAGCCAGATTAGTCCAAAAAAAGAGTTTTGATTGAGTACTTTTTCATGACCAGGAGTATTTTTTTGTGAGGAATATAAAGTATTTCACTCCCCAAACTGAAATGGTTCTTTTCCAAATGATGGTTAAGCTGTACTTTTGCTGTGATTGGCTCTGGTTGGGGTTTTCCTTTCCTTTTGGACTACAAGCATTTTCCAGGATTTCTAACTATTGTTTTTCTGCCTTTTTTTTTTTTTTCTTAGACATTTTCATTTCATTTGAGAAATCTTGAAAGTTTGGTCATGGGTTTTGAGAGCAAAGCTCTAATAAACCTATTATTTTGTCCAGCAGTTTATATTGCCAGAGATGCACTCAGCACACTACCAGACCTTCGCAACAATAATTAACAACAGATACTAATTTTCTTCCACCCAGATGATCTCTGATATCATAATGGGAATGGTGAATGCTGACTAGGAAGGCAAACATAAGGCAGCCTGGCGCAACTGCTCAACATGAGCATCTCTTGCTCTAGATCTCTGTTTTTCGGTCTTGTTGACCATGCTGTCAGATTTTTCAGCTCCGTGAAGGGCAGCAGAGTGGAGCTGAATGTGAGCAAATCCACCTGGAAAGTGGGTATTATAAAAAATTCGTTCCTTTCCAATTGTTCCTTCTGAAGGTGTCTGCTCTCTCATGAGGAAAACAGTCATCACATTCAATATTCTCAATTCCTTAGTGGATATTGAGGTAACACGATGTGTGCGGAGAAAATGGGCATATAATCCTGAGATGTTGTGTTGTTTTTTAGGACAGAATTCATGAATTCATCTGTTCCACTATATGATTCTTGGGTACCTGAACCTGAGCTCATCAGTTTTGACTCTTTGTAATGCAAGGAGAGCAGGATGTGCCTCTGAGTGCAGTTCACAAGTTCTGTAGTAGGTCAGAGGACTCTGGCACTGCCTCTTTCCTTCCATGCAGTTAGATCAAGATATGCAGCTGAACCTGGATGAGAAGAGTTTTCTTCCCAGAAACTCAAATCTGTGTCACAAATTTTCTGGTGGTATATCTACTCTCTGACAAGGACAGGCATTTGCTAACACTTCTACAGAAACATCAGGCTTTTTCTGGGTCTTGAGAGGATCAAGTTAGGACTAAAATCTCTGAAAGGCTGAGAAAAGCTGTTTACTCCTAGAAGCAGGGAAAGAGCCTGCATTTCCTAATGAAATTTCTGGTAATGTTGCCCCGAATTTGAGACGATTCAGACATCCATTTACCAATTACCCAGCTGATAGTACCACTAAATTGAGTGTAACCATCATGATCAGGTAAACTGAGAGTGTTTATTCTTTCCGTGCATCCTTTCTTCATTATTCGGTTGTACTTTGTGATGCTGTATTTTATCTGCCTGATGTAATTTGTGTGAGCCTGAATATTCCATATTTTCAAAGGTGCTGGGTTGATGTGCGGTGTCAGAGCTGAGGAAGGTTCATTTCACACTGCTGCTGTTTGTGACAGTACTGCTTATGTTTGAAGATATTCTTTTGACATCTTTGAAATAATTTTACTCCTGGACTGTAGCTATTCTTGGGTCCTTCCAGATTTGTGTTTCATAATTATGCTTTTAATGTATTTTGGTTCTTCACTGAGCTATCAGCACCTCTTTCTTCTAACAAACAGTGATGCAATGACTTGCTATATTGTGATTTACCAAGTGCTAGGGACATCAAACGAGGCATTTATTATAGGTTTGTAGTTCAATAATAGGGAGTTCATATTCCAGGATTTAGTCTTCTTATCTTAAAGGCAGCTGTTAGTTCATCAGTGACTGTAATTCCTGTTCCTGGGGCTATATTTGTTGCCACTGAATGCAAAGAGCAAACTCCTAAATAGCTTTGTGAATTCATTTTGTATCATTTGTGATTGCTTTAACCTATTCCAAATGAAGAAGTAGAGCTTCTAAGAAAAAGCAGACAGAAGAGGAAGAGGAGAGCAATATGTTATGAGTTTAAACGTGTGCACATGAAAAAAGATGGGGACTAAAACCCTGAGCCCATGAGGGGCGGGAGGGCAGCCAGTTCACCAGTGGGGCTGTTCTATCAGTATTTGTTAAATGGACACTAAGGTGGAAGATGCCCTAAGTTCAAAGGGGTAACCTTTGTTAACCTTGAGCCTGATCTTCTGTTTTTATTTTAATCTTGGTGGGAATTATTAGACCTGAGACAGCCACACCATAGCTTTGCTGCTTGCAGCCTTTTAAACAGCTGGCCTGTTTTGACATCTCTGGTTACCTATGATATTGATGAGGAATGTGACAAGTATTTGGATGACAATACCCAGCTTCGTGGTCCTTTCATTCTTCCACAAAGGTGATGTGGTGCTGAAGGGCTTAGTAAAACAGCTATGTCATGGTTCCTGTGGTGTTGCCCAGGGCCCTGTGCTATCTGTTCACTGTTGGTGTAGCATGAGTAGAAGTAAAGAAGAATTTGAAAGTCCCAAGTATTCCCTTCAGAAAAATTTAAAACATATAACTCACTAATGCCAAATTCATTGGCCAACAGTTCAAAAAAATCACTTTTAGGCAGTCTGAGGCATCACTGTGGTCAGCTTAGCACTTGCTGCTCAGGACATTTGGACAACTGCAGCTTGGTCATGTTTTCATTGGTGCTATAAACCTGAACGCAGTGCTTCCATTCCCTGCTCTCAGCTGCCATGTGATACAGTGGCCATCTATCATTCAAGCTATTCGGCTGCACAACATCCAGCTTTTTGCACTGAAAATTGTTGCCAAGTGTCCTGTTTTTTGAGCCAGGTTTGGTTCTCGTAACCTGTCTGATCCCCTCATGTTCTGTCATGAGCGACAGCAACTGCCATTGACATCAGACTGGGGAAGGTAAGTTAACCCATTAAGAATGACTCAGAAGAAACAATAGCCATGTGCTGTTACCTCGATTATTTGTACCATGATACCTGCTCTTCAAGCCACATAATGAATTGTATGGTTAAAAAGGGCAGGCTCATAACAAAGGACATGTTCCATGTCACAGGAATGACACCCTCCACTTACATGTGGGGTTTTTTTATTAGTCAAAAACTGCACAAGGAGACTAAATATTTTGACGGCCTTTTCACAGGTGGAGGGACAAAGGCAGAGGACAGTAAATGACTTGCTGTAGAACGTACAAAGGGTTGGTTGTTGTTGGTGGAATAGCAGAGGTTCCTCTCCAGTCCCAGTCTGGAGCATTTTTCCCTGCGAACACACAGGGTTGTTAACATTCTCTTACTCTGGGCTGCCATTGTACAAGCACGTTACTGTGAGGATAAGCTTCTAATTAAATTGTTTACAGATGGGTGATTTGCTGGACTGTGCACACAATGTCATGGTAAAACTGGCCTTCCTGAGGGTGTGGAGTGTTATAGTAAAAGAGGTCTTTCAGCTGCATTGATTGGGAGTGCTGAACTCATCACAAAGGGCGTTTAGGGTCTTTGCAGGAAAATTTCCCCCTGTGAACGCACCAGGGAAAGTGCAGCAGCTCAGACTGCCCTTGCTGCTCTTGAGTCACTGACAGAAGCAACACGAGCAGCTCAAATGCTGGTCCTTGTGGTATAGATTGATGCTTTTCAGGACAACATCTTCTACATCTGGAAATCCATCACGTGGATTTGCTGTTGCTGTAATAGTGTCTTTTGAAAGCGTACAATGGCTGTGGGATGCTGGTAGTTGTAGCAGACCAATATTTCATGGGTGAATTTTCCTGAATAATGTTCATTTGTTTGTTTATTCGTTGGCAGCTTTAGTTTGTGAGACAGCAGCCTGCACCCAGGGGTAAATATCTTTTACATTCTTGGCTTGGAAGGGTCTTGACAACAGATGTTCTGGCAGCAAGGTTTGGGATGTTTGGGAAGTAGTCACCTGTGGAAAGCATGCAGTAGGGAGAAGGTAGCAGCTAGGATCATGCAACTTGTTTTATCCAGTCTTGAAACAGAAGAGCAACAACAGTGTCTGCAAACAGGATCTCCTGTCCCTCACCATTCCGGGGAAAGTGTTTTAATTTATCCTCTTGCTTGGGAGAACAATGCAATTTTTTTAGTCAAGCTGTTATAATACATCAGACATAACTGTAAGACCTTTCTTAGGGAGTCAGAAATAGTGTTAATTGACTCATATGACTGCATGAATCTGGATTGTGTTGACTTTTGAACACAAAGGGTGGTGGGGCACAGAGGGATGGGGAGGAGGGTGTTGCTGACATTTAGCATGAAGCCTGTGGGAACCTGATGCTGTTTTCTCTCCTTGCCTTTACTCCACAGGTACTTGTGCCTGCTGGGTCCAATTCTGTGTCCGTCTTCTTTTGGAGATTGCAAGGTTTATTGTAGCATTCCATCATGTCCTGCTGATCACTGCAGTAGTTCTACAGTCCTAAGCAAGGACCTGAGTTGCTGTGTGGGTTCATAAAGTGGGGGAGGAAACACTGATTTATCCCATGTGATCCGTAGGGAAAATATTTTTATTGCTCTGTAATTTTCCCTAGGGAAGTTGCTAAAAGTTCAAATGCTTTTTAAAAGCTGATTTACTTCTTATTGTGCTTAACTTAGGTAAGAATGTGAACACATTTGGTTTTCTTAATTTTGATGAAAAAAGTTTGTATGAAAGACTTCCCAACTGACATCCATCACTAGCATCCCAAAGAGTCTTCATTAGCCTGTTGGCTTCTGCTTTCTAATTGGCTTTAAATCCTTACTGTAGTGTTAAGATCCTTACATTACACTTGGTAATTTGAAAAATTTTAAGCTTTTGGCCTGTTCCTTTCATGAAGCTTTAACCAATGTAAATCTTTTACTCTTTAGCTAACATTTGTATAAGCAAATGGAACTGCACACTGGTTAGCCTGCAAGGTGCAGTCATAGATCCTGGGCAGCAATTTCCTTCATTACTCTGCTTTTTGCATAAGTAAAATGCTTCTGGTATATTGCCAGCCATTTTTTTTTTCAAGGTCATTTCTATTTAATATATCATAGTGTTTAATTCTGTTGCAGCTCTCCCTGAGCTGAATTAGGAACTCCTCCATGCTGTAACAGTTTATTTTGGAAGGATGTGTTAGTAATAGTTCTCAGAATAGTGAAATGTCCAGGTATTAATAGGGTTGCTTTTTCAAGGATTTTGGAGATGGTAAAAAAAGCTGTCATACAACTCAGTGCACTTTGCTGAAATTTAACTGGGGAACTTGATGGAAGTGTGGAGACAGCCCAAGGGCCTGGACTTGGTTTGCTTTCTCCATTTCAGAAATGAGCGGGAATCAGCAGGGCAGAGCTTTCAGGCAATGCCGATAATTGGGAATCTGATGGACAGATGTTGCTGATTTTATATGCCCTTTATACAGTCAAAATGTGTCTCTCATCAGTCTGAACAGGATCCCCAACTCTCAGTAATGATTCCACCTGTCACTCTCCAGTGCTCACTGTCCCAGTGGAGATCAAATACAGAATATAATGTTCAGTAGTGATTTAAACTGGATCTGGGAATGCTGCTCGGTCATCATTTTCTAATTTTGTCATCGGCAGAAGAGCACACTTTAGGAGAAGTGATTGGGTAGGAGAATTCAATATCCAAGGAGATGTTGCAGATTGTTTTGGAAAGGGTGGTCTCAATTCTTCTCTGCTGCCTGCCTGGAATCCTGAATCTGGGAGGTGTGAGTAGCAGCTTTGAGGTCAGTGCAATCAGGAGGAGCTTGAATATTTTGTGTTTGATGCACAGCTACAGTTTACATCCCATGTAGGTGACATATGCAATAACACTGTATGCATAGAAATGCTGCAGATCACACAGCCCACTGCACCTTTTCCCAACCACAGGAACGACTGCATAACTGTTGTCTTTTATGATTAACATTTATGTCTTTGATTAAAACAAGTCCGGTAAGAAAACCCTTCAGTAAATGGTTAGAGGTAGCAAGGTGGTGTGTTGTGGTTTTTTTGCAGAAAACTGCATTCAGAAAAATTCAAAATTCTGAAGCCAAGACAGGGAACATTGCAGTGAGCATCACCAGACAAGCAGGGGGAAAATAGCTCAAAACACCTGTAGAACAGCATGTTTCAATTCTGCCTGTGTGTACCAGCCAACAGCTCTTATTTATATGTGCCCTGGAGTCTCAGTCTGTGCCACAGACAGAACATGCTGCCCACTGTGTTGAACAGCCTCTGTGGTGTTGTGTGCATATATTCATCCTGTGCCTTGTCTACTCCCAACTCACACTCATTTAACACCTCATTACCATCGCTGAGGGATCTTTTGTCCCAAGAAAAGTCTCAATTACAGTCAGAATTGCTCTGCCCCTTCTAGGAATCCCTCTGTCTTTCAATAAAACCAGTTAATTTTGGAAAAGCTGCGGAGTGGCAGGAATTTTCCATTTGCTTTGCTGAGCTGTGCAGGGAAAGAGTAGGAGGAAAGAAAAAAACAGCGAGTGTTTGTATATCCTAGCTTGTAATTTCTTGCTTTTTGTGAGTTTGACTGTTTCATACTTTGGTACTTCAGAAGGACACATGATCACAGAATCGTAGAATGGTTTGGGTTGGGACCTTTAAAGGTCATTTAGCCCAAGCAAGGCATGGGCAGGGACATCTTCCACTAGATCAGGTTACTCAGATCCTTGTCCAACCTGACCTTGAATGTTCACAGAGATGGAGCATCCACCACCTCTTTGGGCAACCTGTTCCGGTGCCTTACCCCTCTCATTGTAAAAAATTTCTTCCTTAAATCTAGACTGAAAATATCTCCTCTTTTATTTTTAAAACCTTAACCCTTTGTCCTGTCACAACAGGCCTCCTAAAAGGTTTGTCTCCATCTTTCTTGTGGCTTGTTTAGGCACCAGAAGGTGCTATAAGGTCTCCCCAAAGTCTTCTCTTCTCCAGGCTGAACAACAGAGCACCCATGTTTTCATAGCAGAGGTGCTCCAGTTCTCTGATCATCTTTGTGACTCTCCTCTGGACTCAATCCAACAGGCCCATGGCCTTATTATATCGGGGCCTCAGGACTGGATGCAGCACTCCAGGTGGGGTCTCAAAACAGAGGGGGGGCAGAATCCCTTCCCTCAACCTGCTGCTCAGGCTGCTTTTGATGCAGCCCAGGCCATGGTTTGTAGGGGTGTCGGGTGGTAATTTAAACTGGCAGCGTCTTAAAATGGAATAATGAAGAAACTTTAGGTTTTGATCCGACTGAAGACAAGCAGGAAAGCGAATGTGAACTACAGGCTGGCAGGAGTAAGATTTCATATCATGGTACCCCAGCCTTCAGCTGTCCCTTCTGCCCTTCTGCTGTGCTTGGCTTGACAGCCTCCTCTTTGGATTCAGTGCAGTAACAGGAGACTGTATTTGGTAACCAGATCCAGCCCAGATTTCCAAAGGACCCCATGTGTAAAACAGAGATATTTATGAAAGGCTTCCTGTGTATTTGAATGTCTTAGAACATTTTTGTTACTTTTTACCTTCTTCTTTTCTCCTCTAACCAGAAGTACCCTGGCCTCTTAGGTGATCATAGTAATGGGTTTAATTGCATAATAGAAATATGTCATGTAGCAGTGTTTGACCATCCCTGCAACACAGTAAGTTACCCACTTGGCCAGCTGCTTGTTGGTAGCATCCCTGTGACTCTCTGAATTAAAATAAACCAGCAGCCAGCACTAGTTTGTTAGTTATAGAAAGGGAATTAAGGTACTAATTGGAAATGGAGTGCATAAATTTGACTGGCATGAGTAGGAAATGCCTGAGGAAGCTGACAATCCATCTCTACAGTGTTGCTCCTCAGAAATTCTAATTAGAAATAGCAATTGGGTTCTTTGAATTTTTTTCCATGTGCACTCCAAGCAACGTGAAACCAATTAACTTCCTTATTGCAGCGATACATTACTATATGTACAGAACATAGTGATAGAAGACATTTCTATTTGAATTCTTGCCTTTTGGCCCTTAACAGAAAACCAGATAGTTGCAGTTTATTGGACTATTACAGATTTTATAGGAATGCATTTTTTTCTCTTTTTTTTCTACTAGAAGGGAAATCCTAGACCTTTCTACTTCTAGAAACATTTTTGTCCAATGCTTGTGATTTCTCAGCAATTTTCTAAAACCTGATAAGGATGCACACTAATTAAGTTTAGATGAAGGAAACTCTTCACAGTTATTCTGAGTCTGACTGCTATTGTGTACATAAAGCTCTCCTTGGCTTGGAGTAGGTATTTAACCAGGATTTTGTTTAGAGGCAAAGAGACATTCAGGCTTGAGTCTGGGCACCATGCACATTTACACTGAGGATGAGCTGTTAACTAAAAATAGGTGTCTTGATCCAGCATGGGATGATTAATAAATTTAACATACCCTTTTCTGGTTTATTTTTTCTCTTTAGGTAGAACTTTCTTTCTCAGGACAAGTTGTATAAAGCTGAAAAGGAAAGTTTTATGGTGATTCTAATTATGTTGCCCTAGCAAAGAGAAATGCTGCATTAAGGCTGGTAGCAGGTTGGGAGGAGGTAGGAACAGATCTGTCTCAAGATGGTGTTTTACTCTAAGCCTTGCTTCCATTTCCTTTCTTTATCAGTCCTTCCTTCAAGGCTCATAAATCAATAACAACCAGGCTGACTTCTGTGGAACAGTGTCTGTTTGGGGAAACTCAACAAAGGGTAAAAACTGGCAGAGACTGAAGTACCTGGCACTGTCTAGGTGTGGATTTACAGTGTTACAGACCCCCAGCGACCCGCCATCAGGGGCTCACATGGTGCTGCCTGTGCTCCGTGATGCAGAAGGAGCAAGAGACTGTCTGCTCCCATTGTTGGACCCTTCCCAGTTGTTATCACAGCTCTGTCCAGCTCTGATGGATACCCAGGCCCAGCTCTGTTCAGACATCACCCCCAGGCAGATGCAGTTGACTGAGAAACCAATTTTTCTATTGCTCAGTAAGGCAGTGCAGGGCAGCTATACTTTATTTTCCTCAAAAACTGCTGAGGTCCTGGGCAGTGGATTAAAGCACAATATGAGCCCTCAGCATTTGCAGCAGTGTGGTCCAACCTTTGCATGTGCTAGATTTGAGGAGTGTGACCCCATCCCCATGATCTCTTTCTCCAGTGGTGTAACCTTTACCTTCAGGAAAACCAGCTGTTTGCATCCTCTCTGTCACTTCTCCTGTCCCTCCAGCAGCTATTACAGCCACTCTGGTGCTGCCTACCTGAGGATGGGGAGGGGAGAGTGGGAAGGGTGGGATGGTTGCTGCTACCTAACACACAGCACAGGGATGTTACTGCTGGGCAAGGGGGTGTTTAAGAAGCAGGGACAGTAACTCAGAGCTGTGTTGGATTCTTGCTGGCTCAGGAAGGGTCTTAGGAAAGTCAAGCTGCTGATGTAAAACCTGTATCCCATCTCTGCTGGGGCCAAGGGAGCAGGTTGGGCAGTAGGTTGGCTCATGGACCAGCAATCTACCCTGAATTTATCAGCTCTCAGAGGAATTTTGAGCATGTGGAATTGACCCTTTTGGGAATGCGGAATGATGTTAATAGGCACTGCCCTCATTAGGTTCCCAGGAGCCCGTTTTCCTGGAGGAGTGCTTGTCCCTTTCTCCTGGCCAGTGAGTAGCTGCGTATCACAATTAATCTGTTTCCCATCTGTTGGTTAATGGGGGAATGCTGAATGTCAAGTCTTGCTTGCCAAAAATGGGAACCATCTCTGGGGAGTGCTGCCAGGTGCATTTGAAGAGAGCCTGCCTCACCTCCCTGAAATGGCCACGTTTCAGAGGAAATTGAGCAATTTCTGCTTAGCCATCTCCTCCTGGTGAACCTGCAGAACAAACATCAGCTGTGTTAGAATGAAATAAAAATATTGAGTGCTGTGATTTTTTTGGTAAGATGTTGAGAGAGTTACAAGAAGTGGGAAACATTCTTTTAAGCCAGGTTGGATTTAACATAAAGGAAATAACCTTTAAAGTGACATCTGAGCAAACAGAATTTAATGTTTTACTTCTTCATATTTATTACTGTTCCCAAACCTGTGGAGTGATGAGGAGTGAATTTTCATACTGCGTATACTCTCTACTGCAATATTTTTCTCTGAAGTCCAATTTGTATATGTGCAGTGTTGTTCTGTGGTACAAGAAATACTTCTGTGGTATGAACATGTTTTGATGAGCTAGAGGGAGCTCTTAGACAAAAATAGGTGCTATTCCAGCCCTGCTTTTTCTCTTCATTAAACAGTAATTTTAATATCACCAACCTGTCATGACTTTTGTTTTCCAGACTTGCTTTATAACAATGTTTAAATATTTGGAATAGGTTTTTTGTGTAAGAAATTGGGTTTTGTTGATTTTGTTTGCCTGTATGATCTCCAGAAAAAGTTTGGGCACCCTGATGGGGTAATTTTTCAGCTTCCCTCACAATGAATTCCTGCTACAGTGGAAAGGCAAATACCCTTTAAAAAAAATTAAAAAAATCTTATTTTTAATTCTGAAGTCAGCAGAGCTGTATGCAAGGAGTGTTTTACAGTGAGAAGCACATTTTCTCATGGGGTACTCCTGCGCTCACAAGCTTCCTCCTTAATAGCCTGACCCAAAGCTCCTTGTTGTCTGTGGGATGACACTCATTGACTTCAGTAGTTTGACCCCAATTATTTCCTGCAGGAGCTGTGGTTTCATACAGGAAAAATTCTGTGTCTGTTTTCTTAGAATGTTTGTGAAGACTCTGCAGGTTTTATTATAACTTCTCCCTCCTCTCACATTTGGGTTTGGGAAAAAGGCTTTGGTGCTTTCTGAATCTTGAATTAGCACTTTCCTGTGTTCAGATTATGTTTCAACGATTAGTGAAATTAACCCTACAGCCTCTCATAAGCCCTGCAGTGCTGCTGTTCCCAGTTTACAGGAGTTGCACTGTGAGTCAACAACGTGCATGGAAACACTTGGGATTTTTGTGGCAAAGCCACTGAGCCCCCAGACCTTCCTGTTTCCCTGTCTTTACTGTGTGGCTTGGATTATGGAGTTTGCAGGCTTTGCGCATGTGTCAAGACTGCAAATTGTGACCCTTGTCCTTTTTGGTCAGGAATTTTGCTGGTTTATTTCTGAGTATCAGTACCTCCGTGAAATTCAATGTACTGAAGGCAAAGCAAACCTCCTGACTGCCCCATACCTCAATATCCAGTTGCTGAACTGGAGCAGTAGTGAAATGTCTCAGATGTGTATGGTGGATTCATATCTGTACATCCTTCACAGCAAGCTCCTACCTTGATCCAAAAATGTAATGTCTTAAAACTGGACTACTGGCATCTGTAATTCAAGGCTGCAAGTTATGTTTTTGTGTGTGGAGATAACGGGTATCAAGTCTGAAAGATTCCTGCACAACAGCAGCACTAAAATCACGAGGAGC
This sequence comes from Dendrocincla fuliginosa, assembly GCA_035047845.1. Lineage (NCBI taxonomy): Eukaryota > Metazoa > Chordata > Aves > Passeriformes > Dendrocolaptidae > Dendrocincla > Dendrocincla fuliginosa. The sequence goes on from JAWWMO010000083.1 coordinate 6,099,932, forward strand.
ATGGAGTCCCTTTCAGTGCAGATGAAATTAATGGCTCTTTCAGCTCCAGTTGCTACACATGATGTCCCAGCCAGGGCTGTCTGTGCAGGAAGCTGGTGATGCTGGGAAGCCTTTCATGGGCAGAGGTTTAGGTCAAGTACCTGATTTTGCAGAGGGTCAGGAAGAACTGCCTGTGTAACTTCACCATTGCCATGAGCCTTCTTTCTCAGGGAAAAAATTGACAAGACATAATTTCTATGTTTCCTTTTGAAAAATAAGTGCATTCGGAGTGACAACTATAGAAAGAAAAAAAAAGAAATAATAATAATAAAGAGAATAAAATACTTTGGAGCCCTTGAAAACTGCCTCATTTTTCCATTTCAAAATGTGTCAAATAAGCTCCACTCTCTGGGCCTGTCATCCAGACAGTTTTTTACCCAGTGAACAGTACACCCATCCACACCATGGGAAGCCAGTTTCTTCAGGGGAATGCTGTGGGAGACAGTATCAAAAACTTTCCTAAAGTCCAGGTAGACATAGCCATAGCCTTACCCTCATCCACTAAATGGGTCACCCTGTCATAGAAGAAGATATCAGGTTTGTCAAGCAGAACCTGTCTTTTACAATCCCACACTGGCTGGGTCTGACCCCTTGGGTGTGCTGCATGCGCTGCCTGGTGGAACTCAAGATGATCTGCTCCATGATCTTCCCTGGCACTGACTTCAGGCTGAAACTCCCTGGATACTCCTGGATCTTCTTGTAGATGAACATCACAGTTGCTGACCTCCAGTCAACTGGAACCTCCCTGGTTAGCCAGGACTTTTGGTAAATATTGAAATTTTCTCAGTGAACACATCCACCAGCTCCCTCAGTACCCTTGGGTGGGTCCCATCTGGCCCCACAGAGCTGTGGGTGTTTCAGTGGTGTACCAGGTTGCTGAGCTTTTCCCCTTGGATCATGGGAGTTTTGTTCTGCTCTGTGCCCCCATCTTCAGGGGAGATCCACCCTGGAGTGGGAGATGCCAAACCTCAGCTGTGAAAATCAAAATCACAGTTTGAAATATTTGTTCTGAACAACCTGGAGAGGCAAGGTGTGGTTTCCCTTTCCTGTCCTACAGGTGACTGTAGCAGATGCTCTTTAGGAACATCAGTCAGTCACTTTGGTCTGTAGGGGAGCACAGATGAAAATTAAATTTTCTTCCTTATCAACAGTCAAAGATGCTTCAGTTGGCAGCTGTTGCTGAAGTCACTTCCAATCTCATCTCGCAGAAATATGCTGCCAGTTAATATGCACTGCCTTGCTTTTCTTGCCATTACAGATGCAGCTGCCAGGAGCTGGGACTGGTCCCAGTGGGTAAACTGGCCATTGAATCTGCAAGGTAATGGGTGCATAGAACAAGAACAGGAGAGTGAAGAGATGGAGGAATGTTTTTTTCATATGGATTTCATCCCAGGCTGGGAATCCTGGACCTGGCAGGGATTTTCTCTTTTATTTGTTGGCTGTCAAGTTGCTTTGCCTGTAAGTGCCTGCCCAGGGACTGCCCCTCAGTGTGTGTTTCTGCAGCACAAGGAATGATGGCAGCAGACTGGAGGCTGCTCAGGTTGTGTGGATAGCAGTATCCACATGAAAGTCCTCTCTCAGGAGAGAGAGGTTGTGACAACATTGCTCAGAGCTTCATCTGGGAATGAAGATTTACATGGGAGAGGCTAAGAAAAGCACAGTGCACCTGGATCAGCACCAGATGCTGCAGCATATTCCCACATCCCCTGATAAGGACACAGCTATGTAGCTGTGTGCTCCTCCTGCTTATATGACGACGCATCTGGCCCTGTGGAAAGGCCAGGAGAATTCCCAGTATCACTATAATTGTTTTCAGGTTGGTGAAGCACTGAAACTGCTCCCCAGACCCACATTTAATCTTTTTTTTTTAATTCCCAGGTCTGGGATATCTGCCATTAAAAGATCCCTGACTAAATAGCTCCTGCCAGGTTAATGAATTTGGATCAGGACAGGAATCTTCTGAATTGTTTGTCTGTGCTATCAATACAGTATTATACATATATGTGGTAAATAATTTTGGGGAAAACTTTTAACTGCAATTGTTGAGAGAGAAAAGCCAAGTGGTGAGAGTTGAAAGTCTTGAAGCTGCCCCAGAGGTTTGGCTTCACTGGTTCAGTGGAAAACGATGAAAATTGTATAGGGATAATTTGATATCTGGTTTAGATTCCAAAGGTTCTGTGGCAAATGTGTAAGCATCTGCAAGCGAAGTTCTTGTAGGTGATGAAGACAAAATAGTCACTGGAGATACCTGCTTTACACTGAATGGAATCATTCTCTAAACTCCTGTTGAGTGCCTACTAACTATATTGGGATCTTAGACACCTGCATGCCAGGTATAGAGCTATAGGTTATACATATAGGTTCATTCTCTGGAGCTGAATCCTACTGTAAATTAAGAGAAAATATAACCTGAAGAGATTGAGAACAACACAGTTGCTCAGCCTAAATATGAAAAGACTGAGGAGTAGTGCTAGTCTTCAAATACACAGAGGATTGCTACCAAGAATAACTTGTTTAAATCCCTGGGGGATAAGATGAGAAATGGTGGATTTGGGCTTAAAATTGACATCACAAAAAACTTGGTAATGAAACACCGAATAGATTTACTGGGAAGGATGTAGAGCTGTCAATGCTTGAGGTATTTGTCAACAAGTATCTGTTGGAGGATTTTGGTTTAGATTTCTTCCAGTTCAATGACTGAAAGATAAAGTCCCTTTACTATTGTAAGAAAATTGAAAGACAATGCATAAAACACCACACAAATCATGGTTTCATTTACAGAAACAGTTCCTGCCCTGGAATTGAGGATGTCACCAGAGTGGGACAGGCCCCAGGTGGAGGTTGCTGACTGTGCCTACATTTTCCTGGGGAGTCACTAGGTGACAGCAAGAAGAAATAAATCTTACTGAAGCAATTTGAAGGCAGTTTGGTCTTCAAAGACTTAAGCTACTTGTAAAGTAAGTGGTATGAGCATTTATGTAAGCATTTTCCCCATTAAAGGAATCCCATCCACCATTTTGAACCTTTCAAAATCAAAATCAACCTTCTGAAGCTGCAAGAGTCCTATAGCAAAACCTGTGCTATCTAGAGCATGTGGCACCATTTGTGCTCTGTACTAAGGCTGAGAAATTGCAATATGCACATAAGAAATGCTTGGGTAGTGGATTTTCCTAGACAGAAAAAAAAATAGGGAGAAATGAAATCTTCAAAGGCATTTGACATAAAGTACTTTAAGCCTTGTGAACTGCTGAAACAGCATGTTTGGGTAGGGCTAGCTACTGTAGCCATTATAAATATCAAGCACTATATTACTGTGGATGTGTTATCTCTGACAAGATTAAGTGCATTCCTGTCAGAGAGAATTTTCCGATAAAGATTTCAGTGCCTCTTCCCCACATACAAAAATGATAAGTGACCCTGATATTTCGCTGCTCTACTTTATCAATAAAAATTGTTCTGGTTGGATTATTTCTCTTTGTCTCCTAATGAAGTGACATTTTGTGATGTGTCAGTCAATCCTGGACTTGAGAAAGACATATGAACTCAAATCCACATCCTGGAAGTAGTAGTTATGTACCACACGCTGAAATATGCCGTGCTGGGCTTTTAATCTGCTTTACTCATAAAAGCATAAATCACCCATTAAAAATAATTACTGAGGTGAGGAAATAGATTATTTGATGAACCAGATTGCTCACTGTGAATCATTGCATCACTTGCTGATACAGACATATGATGGCCTGGAGTTGGAGACACCAAAACTGATTTAGGGAGAGACAGCAGCAGTGTTAAATCAAAGTTACTGCTCATAGAGCAGAATATATGGTTTGCTGGGTAGACATCCTGAGGACCACATGGGGTCCCATGAATATTAAATATTCCATGCTGCATGTGAAAAATGCCACAGAGTCGTCTAAAATATGCACAGGAACCTGAATTGATGACAGTGTCTACTGGCATCGTGACCTTTTCCTCACTCACTCATCCTAATACATCCATTTCCAGGGAATCTCAGCAATGGTGTGGTGAACCCTCCACACTGAGTTTGGCCCAGCACAATAAAGGCAGTTGGGGTCTCCACACTGGCACAGGTGAGCTTACCCAGAATAAAAGCTGTCCTTTGGCATTTGTGTAGATTGGAGAAGATCATGGTGATTGAGGCTACTTTCTGGGACTTTTTGGAAGTGTGGATTCCACTTTAAGAATATTTTTGTCAATGGAGACTGCTTTGAGAATGCTGGAAGAAGTCGATGGCTGAAGAAATAGAAGCTCAGAACATTTGACCATTCTTGCAGGTGGTATCTGGTGGAGATTGTATCTAGTTCCACCTACCCTGGGAACAGACCAAGGGATGTGTTAGACCCCAAGCATGAGAGGAAGAAGGGGAAGAGCATTTAGGAAAGGCTGAGGCTGGTGAGATTGTATCTGGTTTAAAGTGTGGAATTTGCTGTCTAAACTGAGGTGAAGAGCAAAGCGAAGGGCCAAGAGAATGGAGCAAGAAGCTGTGGCTGTAGAACTGACACCATGACATGGATGAATGATTGAGTCCCTCCATCCAAACCAAGAGCTATTGGTTCTTCTTACAGCCCCAGCTGTCCTGGTGGCCTTGGACTACCTAAGTAGCAAGATCAGAGACCAGGAAAGCTGATGTGAGTGTGCAGCAGTCAGTGCCACTGGTTCTAAAGGATCTGCTTCTCTTTTCATAGGTGACATAGTTTTCATTGCCCATTATGATGTCAAGTGAGTTAAATTTATGAGGCAGTGTGTTTATTTTAATGTGCAGTGTCTGCATCTCACCAGCCACATATATTTCAATCTTTAATGTAGCCATCTCTTTGGATTATAACACTCTTGCATATTTACTCACAATCTCTCTGAATGGAGAATTGAACAGTATCTCATGGCATTTTACTAATTAAATAGATTGTGTGTTTTGCTGGCAGTGTGTTGTGAACATTAACTTCTGAAAGCTTTTTCATTTGTCATTGTCTCATTCCTTGGCATTATGATTACTGCAATTTTATATGTGATAAGACTGTACAGCAAGTTAGACTGTACATCAGAAATTCCTGCCGGCAGCAATCTGCTCCACGAGATAGAAGTGTAATGGGATTCATAATGTTCACTCACACTCTCTCTTCATCAGCATTTCCTCCCTCCTCTTGACTGGGGGCTTTATTTGTGTCTCTCCCTGCTCCATTTGGACTATGGGGAGGGTGTGCAGCACTGTTTTTTGATTTTCTGCTTTAACCTTGACTATGAAACACTTTCTTATCAGGAAGTTGTTAGGTAGGTTACACAAAGGCTGGGATTCTGGAGGAGAATGTGGCTGTGAACAGGATATGTGCTCTCACAAGTGCTATCAAAACCCTTGCCTCTTAGGGGGTGTGAGGATCCATCCCTGAAGCTCCAGCTCAGTGGCACTGCTCTGGCAGGGTGTGAGGCATAAAACCCCACAGCTGAGCACACGCTTGCTCCTGGCACTGAGTGAGGTTTGCCTAGCACTTTATGGATCCCCATGCTGCCTTTAGGTTTGCTGCTGCTGTTGCAGCACGGTGGTGTTTGTACCTGTTGTGCCCATTTTGTACTGGAGAAAAGCCATGGCCAGCAGCCTGAATGGTGTTTGTATCCCCCGATTTAGGATGTCTACATTATAAAAATTTGCCTCAACTATATTCCAGGACTGAATAGAAAAATGTTTTATCTTTGGTAAAAGAGATGTATTCTAGTCCTGATTTTAGAAAATGCTGGTGGGATGGAGTTTGTCCTAAATTTAGGGATAGTTAAATTCTACGATCATGGTGGCTGTGTGTGAGCCAGGTGCCTGAACTGCCATTTTAATCCATGAGGAAGGACCCTGTTGATGGACCCAGCAGATTGCAGAGAATTGTTTAGCTCTGTGCCAGTGTAGGATGAGGTTAATACTTCCTGGATTTCACTAGCTGTACAGGTTTGTTCTCTGTGAGATAAAACAGGAGCTCATGTGTAGATGTCTCCATGTAGGCACTGGCAGGACGTAGTGCCCAGAGGTGACAGCGCTGGATGTCAATACTACTGTGCCAGGTGACGACTGCAACTGTGGTGTCTGTCCCAAAAGATGGCAGGGATCTTGAAAATTGCCTTCTCCAGACATGTCTTACTTCTTCATCTGAAAAAGTGCCCTTCTAGAAATGCTGTTGAGGTGAACCCAAGCCTGGACATGCTTCTTTCTTCCTTGCTGATGCTTCCAAAGGTCACGGCTGCCTCCCACCTGAGCAATGAAAGTGCTGTTTCTGCAGGATGATTGTACCTCGATGCCTCTCCTCAGCTGTGTCTCCAGGAGCCATCAGTCTTCTCCAATCTGATGAAGCACATCTATCTTCCTCCCTGTCTTGGTGGCCTCATCTCCTGATGACGTGCCTGTTCATGTATGTATGTATTTTGGAACCCCTCTAAACATGCTGATCTTCAACATTTTTTAATGCTTGTTAGGCTCTTCTATTTCTTTTAGGTAGGGAGCAGCTCTTGTAAGTTATATTTTTTGAATTGATTTTTTGCTCAGGCAAAATAAGATCAATCAAATCATATGGCTAATAAAATTGATAAAGAACCAATAAAAGCCCAGTGACACACCATCTGGCACACTGAAGATGAATGAGAAAACGAAGCCACTGCTCAAATCTTAACCTTCCCCATCACATTAGAAGCTCATTCACACTTCATAATAGCCAACATTTCATTTCAGCTACTGAGATTAATGCCAAAGAATACATAATCAGACAATAATTCTCTGTATCTTTCTATCCAGATGCATCGAGTGGAGTCATCAAAATAAACAGATCAACCATTATTCCACCCCACATATTCACTAGCACCGTAACAGCAGCAATCAAAACAGAACCTTTGCAGGAAGAGAGGACCCTGCTGTTAAACAAAAGGCAGCTGGAAAAGAACAGCTTTTCCAAAGCATCAAAATTATTGAGGAGGAGAACTCCTGTTAAAGTCCACAAAATTTCAACTTGTCACTCATGGGGCCCCATGCTGTGGAGCCACCAATGGGCTTTTGAAAGTTACCACGGAATCTAAAGCTGAGGCTGGGGTGGAGAGCTGAGGTGATAGCACCAAAGTGCAGTCAGTGAAGTTGTATTTTACCAAGGGCTGATTTTGATTTTCAAATATCAGAAAGAAACTGAAAAGCCAAATAAAAGTTATTGGAGGTCATAGCACTGAACAGCCACATCTATAATGCTGAGTGACCTTTTAGAAACCAAACATACCCTTAGTATGGATTGTGATCCTGATGCACCCTGAAAATGTGGGATATTGTAACAAATATTGACAAATTTTCAGTGTAATCATATCAGACAGGCCTGCAGAGTTGACTGCATAGTTAGATGCTGAAGAAGCAATGTCCCAGCACTGAGCATTCCTCTAGTAATGTAGGATATCATGCTCTCGTCTGCTGAAGTACTGTGAGCTGTTCCCAGTCCCAGTGACAGGTTTCAGTCATCTATCACTGCAGGTCCTCATCAGAGTGCTGCTCCGCTCGTGATGTGTTGGGGCAATACATCTGCCTAGAGACACGGGTGAAGATTGCAGACCCACACACCTGGAAAATGCATATGCCCTGTGTTTTTATGGATGTGTGTAAAGGGATGTATGGGCACACATGCAGAGCTGGGTACTGCTGCTCTCTTTGGCTTTAGATTAAAACTGTATTGATGTTTACAGCATAGCTCAGGCCTCCCAGGAGAGAGATGTATCTCTTGAAGTGCCTGTGGGCCAAAGTAGTCCTGGTGTATCTGCCCTGAGGGATGACATGAAATGGGACCAATGACTCTGGGAAGAGCATTACGGCAGTTGTGTTCAGTGATATTAAATGACCATTAAACCATTTATTTAACCTCACAATAAATGGCATAGTGAACCATCTGAGCCATACAGAAATGTCTTAAAAACCTGACTTGCCAGGAGAACTCAGTGGGTAGTTGTACACAGGGTGTAGCTCAATGCAATGCATTTATGAATGATCCAAAGGAAAAGATCAGCTCATTATTGGCAAGGTTTGTGGTTTGGAGCAGAGCTGACAGAGGTGAGTAATGGTGAGGGAAGGGCAAGTTTACAGTGTTCTGTAAGGTGGAATGATTTAAATAACAAGTGCCTTTAGTGTACCCAAATGCCAACATATGCCTCTGGGAAGTGGAGTTGTGTGTGGCGCTGTCAGGATGTGGGGCTGCCTCCTGAAAGGCATTGACCTGGGGAGGGGATGGAAGCTCATGGTTAACAAATAATGTACAATGGTTGCCCAATAAAGTTATGTGGCTCAGAGAGCTAATGGGAGCCTTGGTTGTGAAACCAGGTGGAAATGGAACAAAAGAAATTAATATTACTGCTGTTTGCTGCTCTAGTGTACCCCATAGTCAGAAATTATTTTGGGGTCTGAATAAAGGTACAGTCCAGTAAATACTACCAGAAAAACCACTTACATTTTTTGAAAATTATTTGAGTTTAGACAAAAAACTTAATTGAAAGAGGAAAATTACTCAGAAATAAATGTGTCTTACCATAGACTTTAAACGCCTATGTAGGGAAAAAACCTACTGCAGGTAGAGGAAAAGAGCAGGCAAAGACATAGTGAGATCATGAGCCAGGACTTCAAGCTGGACATATTCGGGATAACAACACAAAATAACTTTTTGCAGCCCTGGTAATACTCCATGTAATGATTTTGTGGATTCTGCATCACTGCCGGATTTCTCTTTGTAAGCTCTACTCAGTTCAAGCAGAAATTATGCAGGAATTACCAGGTGAAATGTTATGCCCCATGTTACGGTGCTGTCATACTCACTGATCCTAATGTTCCCTCCTGGTATTACAAATCTATGAACCTAAGAAACACATGACTGAAGGGCAGCCGTGGTGCAGCTGCTGCATTCTTAAGTGGAAAAAGCTATCTGGGTCATATCTTGGGGAGAGAGACTGTGCTGTGCTGGGGAGATGGGCAGAGGTGAGAACTGACCTTTGGCTTGTTCACAGTGACAGGAATTGCAAATACATGTTCTTTGCAAAAGTACACCTTGCTTCTGCAAGAAGCCTGGCCTCTGCAAAGGTCTGCTGTAGTCAGTGCCTGACTTGCTCTGCACTGGGCGTGGGGAGGGGTGACAGGGGGCAAACACACTTTTGCAGGGGAGTACACTTAGGGGTTGTAGTAGAGGCAGACTGTTTGGGTGGCCACAGAGTAAGTCAATATGTTTCTGCCCTATTCCAGCAGCAATGCAGACCAGTATTACCCGTATTTAGCACTGTGCCATCCCTTGCTGTCAATGCTCCTCATAATGCAGCTCAGCATAGCACTTACCTTCTTGGGTAAGGGCACATTGCCATTGAAGTGCCTCATGTGCAGTTTGGTGCCCACCAGGACCCCCAGTGCCTCTTCTGCCAAGCTGCATTGCAGTCAGTCAGCCCCCAGCATATACTGGTGCATGGAAATGCTCCTCTCCAGCTGCAGGACTTCACACTTGCCTTTGCTGAGCTCATGACATTCCTGTTGGCCCATTTCTCCTGTCTGTTGAGGTCCCTCTGGATGGCAGTACAGCCTCTTGCACATCAGCCACTCCTCCCAGTTCTGTATTGCTTGCAAACTTGCTCACCAGTTAGTTAGTTCCAGGAGCCAAGCTGCTGCTGGACATTCTGCCACAGGAAGCTTCTGTGAAGACTTTCAGCAATGCAAGGAAGGCATTGTGCCCAGGCAGCCTGACGTCCCCAGGGCTGTGAGCTGAATGCCACATTTGGGACACCTCTACAGGGCAGGTGTGGGTGACAGCAGCCGCCTTCATACAGTGTAAGTAGCAATCAGTGGGCCAGGGACACAGGTATCTAGGAGAGGACTGACATCTCCTGTGCTTCATTTGTTTTTTGGTCAAAAATGGCCCTGTCTCCTTAACTGCCTTGGCCCCCTCCCTCATGCACAGTTACACTAGGAGACCATCACTTCATCTATCCTGCCTTTAGTCATGTCTACACCTTGCAGCTGATTTCAGTGCAAACATCAGCGAGATAATGTGGAGTTAGTTATCTGATGCAGACAGAAATCACATGGGCTATTGAGTCGTGCAGAGGTACTAGCTCAGACCCCCGGAGCTGTTCATCGCTCTTAGCACAGCGATAAACCCCAGCTGATAATCTCTGCCTCTTAGCAAAGCTAATGCACTCAGAGGTAGGGCTGTGCTGCTCCAGAGCCCAGGCTGGAATCATTCGCTCTGGCATTTCTGCTTGGTTCATCATGGTGTGATGTAGATGCGCTCTTAGATACTTTTCAGACTCACTAAATCATGGCAGTTCCCAGAAACTGATCAGGGAGTTGTGTTCTCGGCTCTCTGGAAAATTAGGGTTATTACATTGTCATATCAACAATTGGACAGGCATTTTTATGGGCAAATAATAAGAGATCAGGTGGGGAGATTGAAGGTATAACCAATAAAAAGAACAAAGCAACAGGTATGAAAAATTATTGCAGGGCAGATTAATTGCAAAGCAGTTACAGATGTAAAGTGCAAATCATGTAAGGAAAAGAGAGCTTGATAGACAAGGAATAAAAGCCAAAGTACAGGAACAAATGCAATTTCAACAGAAAGTTTTATGAGGAATTATTGCTCTGAGGTAAAGAATCTGAGGCTGGAAGAAATAGCTAATAAAGCAGAAGGAAAGTAGTTTATTATTTGATGAGGTTAAGGTTTGGGAGCAAAATCTTTGACAGTCCTTTAATATCAGCAGAGATCTGAGTGCCATTATTCCCCTGGGTAACCTTGAGACACCTCTGGGGCTTCTGCAGCCTACAGAATGAGACCAGCAGTAGCCTGTCCTGCTCGTGAAATGATTGCGGGTCCCTCTCCATAACTCAACAGAGGACAGCAAGAAAATCAGAGGTAGCAAATGTGAATCTGAAGGCTGAATGATTTTGATGAATACTTAACTTGTGAAATGCATTGTCCTGGACTGTCATGGAACCCACCACGCTGAGACAATTCATTTAAATAATAGTCACAAGGAAAAAAGCAGCATTATGGTGACAGTTTGACAGTACAGCTGAGCCAGTCTGGACTAGTGAGCTGGTGGAGGCAGCATATACCAGTCTTTTCAGCTGCCAGGCACATGTTGAAGCCATCATCTGTTCAGCGTGGGCAGCAGTTCCTGCAGTATTCACAGGTAACACTCCTCTCATTGTGGCTACTTGACAAGTCCCACTTCAAAACTGTCATATTAAGTTGGAATAACTTCTGTCTGAACATCAACAGTTAGAGAGAAACTTTCTTGGACAGACAGTTCAAGGAGGATGGGATTGATTTTTGCTTTTCTCAGCTTGTCTCTCAGCCATGCCCAGCTCAGTCATGGGAATATGACAACAGGCTTGTTTTGGGGTTCCCTTGGGGCAGCCAAAGCCCATTCCCTTCAGCCATTGGTGTATTACTGATGTGCTGATTTTCCTCATTGCTGCAATGGGTTCCAGCACACGGTTCCAGAGGTTGTGTGTGCAGGATTTGTGTTTCTAGGGAAAGAGGAATTTCATGTCCTTCTCCCACTGACTAATGCAGACGTTTGAAACCTCTCACATATACGGATGCCTGATCCAAATTCCACCCAGCCAGTGGCAGGCAGTCTTCTGATGAAAAGTATTTTATGGAACATGATTGAAAACTACTGAAAGATTGCCAGCCCTGCAGACTTGATGTGGCCCTATACTAGATGAAGGCCTGGAGAACTTACCCAACTCCATCACTTCATGTGTAAATGGCTGTCTTATGTACAGAAGTGCTTCCCGAGAAAAAGAAAAAAAATGTTTCATTTATGCCTTTCTGATTTATTAACCTGTTCACGTAATCGGAGGAAAACTGTGCCATCATCTAAAGGGGAGTGAAATAGTTTGTACTATAAACTTTACTGAATGAACAATTCACAAGAACATGAGAGTGACCATACAAGGTCAGATCAAAGGTCCATCCAAGCCTGTGTTTGGCACAGCCAGTAACGTTGCATAGGGAGAATGTAGAACGGAAGATCAAGCAGACAATATACCCTCTAGGGTTTCCTTATACAAGTACCTTTTTTTTTTTTTTTTGGTGATTTATTCTCTTACAAACACAGATTATAATCCAGAAGTAAGTATATAGATTTGTATAAAAAAGCCTGGTGCTCTCATCAGACTGAGGTCAGCAATGCAAGTCATCCCTACAAAGAGCTGTCATGCTGATCCAAAACCCTTTCTGCTGGAAGAGTTCATCCCTGGAGGTCCTCAGTGTTTAGACCAAGATACAGTTAAAGACCAGGTAGGACTCTCTGGGAACTGAGGTACTGATATGACATTCTGTAAGAGTAAATATATTTCTGGGATTATAGTTCACTCATAAATACATCTTGGTAGCGAATTCCCTCAAATAGCTGTCAAAGATACACATTGGTGCTTCAGTAAAAATCAGAAGCCTTGATGGTACAACAAAGCTGATGTACTGAAGCAAGTCAAGAGCATTTATTCTTTTCATTACTGACTTTAACCGTATGATAACAGTACATACAATAAGACTTTCTATAAATTGTGCTGGTCATGTGTAGTCAGATTATTTGTGGGAATAATTGCTACATGGACTAGAATTACATTACCTTAGGTTATTGGATTACATATCATGTCCTGCTGAATTTTAATATCATTTTGTTTAAATGCAAATGCTAAAATAAATGATAGCTTCTGCTTTAGGGCTGTGGATTAGTTATTCAAGATGATCTTACTATTAACTGTGCAGGGAAGATAAATTGGTTAAAGGAAAAACTTGACATCTTATCAATTTTTTCTATATAGAGACTTTAGTGGAAAAAAAAATGCTTGTCGCAGCAGTTTCCTTTTAGTTCCTTAATCATGTGTTAAGTAAGTCTGTACTAGGAGTTTAATACAGAATTTTAAAGTGCTTAGACCTAATGAACAGTGGCTGGACAGTGGCACTGTGGCAGCAGCAGGACAAGTAGGAACAACCCAAACAAGTCACGTTGGCATTCCTCCTTCCCCTCAAAAAAACTATGAAAGCATTTGAGGTGACTCCCTCAAAGGCAGGGAGACCCTGCAGAGAAACCTTGGCAAATTAGAGGACTGTGTAATCACCAACCATATGAAGTTCAACAAAGGAAAGTGTTGGATCCTACACCTGGGATGGGGCAACTCTGGATATATGGACAGACTGGGGAATGAGATGCTGGAAAGGGACCTGGGGGTACTGGTTGGTGGTGAGCTGGACACGAGTCAGCAGTGCCCTGGCAGCCAGGAGGGCCAACCCTGTCCTGGAGGGCATAGCCAGCTGGATGAAGGAGGGGATTATCCTACTCTGCTCAGCACTGGGGCAGCCTCACCTTGAATGTTGGGGCAGTTTTGGGCACAGCAATACATGATGGATATCAAGTTGTTAGAGAGGGACCAAAGGAGGGCAATGAGGATGGTGAAGGGCCTTGAAGGGAAGCCTTGTGAGGAGTGGTGGAGGATACTTGGTCTGTTCAGCCTGGAGGAGACTTGAGAGGAGACTTCATTGCAGTAACAACTTCCTTGAGAGGGGAAGAGGAGGGGCAGACACTGATCTCTGCTCTGTGGTGACCAGGGACAGAACCCGAGGGAATGGCCTAAAGTTGTATTGGGGGAGGTTTAGGTTGGATATCTGGAAAAGGTTCTTTCCCCAGAGGGTGGCTGGGCTCTGAACAGGCTCCCCAGGGCAGTGGTCATGTCACCAAGCCCACAGAGTTCAAGAAGCATTTGGATGATACTCTCAGGCACATGGTGTGACTCTTGGGGATGGTCCTGTGCAGGGCTAAGAGTTGGAATCAATGATCCTTGTGGTCCCTTCCAACTCAGCATATTCTGTGATTCTGCCTGATGCACCAAATTTGGGTGCCAGAGATTCATAAGAGAGGCAGGTAAGTGCCGTGTCCTCCCAGGGAAGGAGGGGAGATGCTTGTGTTCTCTGTCCCAGGGAACAGTGACGTGCATGACAGATGAGGGCAATGCAGATGACCAGAGGGCTGGAGCACTTCTCCTATAAGAAAATTGGGGTTGTTCAGCCTGGAGAAGAGAAAGCTCCAGGGAGACCTTATATATAGGGAGGCCTATAAGATGGGAGCAAAATTTTTATGAGAGCATGTTGTGATAGGACAAGGGGTAATGGTTTAAAGTGAAAGAGGGTTGAGTTAGATTAGGTATAAAAAATAAAGCTTCTACAATGAGGGTGGTGAAACACTGTCACAGTTTGCTCGGAGAGGTGGTAGGTCCCTGGAAACATTCAAGGTCAGGTTGGATGGAGCTCTGAGCCACCTGATATAGTGGGAAGTTTTTTCCTGTGACTGGGGGTTGTAACTAGATAACCTTTAAAGGTCCCTTCCAACCCAAAATATTCCATTATTCTCTAAGTCTGTACCTAAGTTTTGAGACAGAAAGTTGCGAAGAATGGAAAACAAGACAGAGAATAAAGAAGTGAGAGGCAATTTAAAGAAGAAAAACCCCAGATTCAGGACCAAGCACATAAGGAGTAGTAGGAAGGGCTTGGAGTGTGAGCACAGGTGTTGTGGCCAGGAGAAATGGGACAAGAAGGGATTGGTTCCACTCTGCCTAAGCTGGTGTGTCTTGAATTTTTTGGTTTCCCTGGGCAGGTCATAGCTGGGACACACTGGATAGAATTCAAGCATAGATGATAATAAGGACTGTAGAGCAGGATTTATGAAGAAAAGTTAAGCTCCAAATGTGCACAGTTTGTCTCTGTGACAGCCTGACATTAGAGCAGTGTAAATACAGATGAAAAGGAAGAGGTGTCATTTAACATAATAGAAGGATGCTGTGAGCAAAGGCTTTACCCTGTCCTTACTTCAAGGAAGCTTGCACATTAATGAAGACAAAACTCAACCCCTTCTGCATGCTTGGCTGCTGCTGAGATTCCCTCCCCCCTGCAACTCCTCAGCCGGTGCCTTATCCCTCCTCCCTGGAGGGAAATCAATCACTCCCAGTCACATACAGGTGAGATGAAGAGGGGCTCCCTCTCCTGGGAATCAGCAAAACTCCAGCGGCTCAGTATGAATCAGTCACAGACCCTGCTCTCCTCCCACCCATAGCTCAGGTCAGGTTTGAGGTGTAGCTACTCAGGTTACCTGAGTGCTCTAATCCAACACTGCTCACTGGGACAATGGCACAGTGACATGGGTTACAAAGCTACCAAACCTCAAGGAAAGCTTTGGAGACCATTAGGCAGAAATAAAAAACTGTCCACAGGAGCTGTGCCTCCTCTCCTTATCTGCAGCTCTTTTCACCAATTCTTCACTCAAGGGGAGCAGCTGTCTGAAAGCTCCTACAGCTCAGGACAAGGCAACTGGTACTCAGCTATCAGGAAAACATGATAGCTAGAAGTAGTAATTTCCCATTATTTCTTAGATTGCATTTTAATTATTGACAGGCAGACAGCCAGCTTTGGATGGTGATGGCTGCCGAGAGCCCAAGGGTGTTCTGCAGCAGGGGCTTAAATTTTGTTAATGGTCTGGGTTTTCTGCCAAACTCACGGCTACATACCACGAGTGACAATAACTAGACTTCCAGGCTGCTTCAGGTAAGTGCTTGCACTTTATTTACATGAGCCATTTCATATACTGCTTCTCAGAAAATACAGAAGAGCACAGAGAAGAAATAAGGATGGGTGAGTACCTCTGGCTGGCTGACCAATTACCTTCTTCACATCGTGGAGTTATTTTTCTGCAGCTGGGGAAGAAATTGGCTCTTATATTGTCATAGCTATTTAAGAAACCTCCTTCTTTCAAGTACTACCTGCCCTTCTGCCTCTCACTCCAGGAAAAAATTTTACTAGGGAGTTTGGAAATTTTTATACAAGAGGAATGTTGTGATTTTTGGGTCCCTTTTTTAAGTGCTAATATGGCTGTTTTGTTTTTCCTTAGTGCTCCAGCTCAAGCAGTCACACAGTTTAAATTCATTACCTTCCTCAACAGAGTTTCATGACCTTCAGCTTCCTTTCTTGCTACCAAATCCACCTCCCCCCATCCCTTGCCCTTATTTTCCTTAGGGCTGCAGCTCAGCACATCTCTGTTTCCCTTTTGTCCTTCCCCCGGTGCATCAAATTCAGAGATTCATTTACTCATTTCAAATTAATTTTTGTCCTTCTGTTTTCCACTTTCTGAAATTTTCAGTGGTGTCCAGCAATGGGACAAGGTGCAATGGCCATAAAACTAACATCCAAGAAGTTTCACCTCTACATGAGCAAGAACTTCTTAACACTGAGGGTGCCAGAGCACTAGAACAGTATGACCAGGGAGGTCGTGGATTCTCCCTCTCTGCAGACATTCCAAACCCACCTGGACATATTCCTGTGTCACCTGCTCCAGGTGACCCTGCCTTGGCACAGTGGGTTGGACTGGATGATCTCCAGAGGTCCCTTCCAACCCTAAAAATTCTGTGATTCTGTGACTCTGTGAAAACCATCATTCTTGCACTATTCAGCGGTTTTCCAGGAAACTTTATTCTACCTGCTCTTCCCAGAACTCTTGGTAGACTCTTGTGGCTTTTATGCCAAAGGGGATGGTGGTGCTGCCACCAATTTCTTGCCCATGAGGACAGTTTTTACAAGACTTCAGTTTTTCCTACCTCCTGCATTCCAAAGGATTCAAAAATGAGTGAATATAGCACTGACAGTATGTTCAGCAGGTGAGCAGAATATGTGTGGTTATGCAACAGGAGATGATGATGCTGACAGGACTGCAATTTCAGCTCATCATTCTTGTAGCAAATACTTCTGGGGCTGGCTGGCAGAGGGAACAGGCATTGAATTGTCATCCAGCCCAATACAGTGGCAGCTTTGCATTTGGAGAGCTCACCTTTGCAATACCTTCCAGGCTGATTGCTCAGAGACTGCAGAACATCTGAAATGTGTGCTTGCTGCCTATACCCACACAGCTTCATTACACCCCCAAAACTCTTAAGCAGGATTTAGGGCTGAGACGTGCAAGAAGCTGTGCGACTCCTAACTCTAAATCAAGAAGGCAATCATCTGTCAAGGCAATCTATTTTCCTTGTTTTATCTTCTGAGAAGATATTCATGGCTGATAAATTTATAAAAGTTAACATGAGCAGGTTATTTTAAAGGAAATATTCACCACCTTTCTGCTCAAATTTGGCTGGCCATCAAATGCCTTGCAGAAGGGTTGGTACTGACTGTGTAAATTCTCCCTCCAGTCCTCCATAACTACATGTTTTCAATCCTTCTCTTCAGGTTAGTTTCCGCTTTATTCTGAAAGTTGCACATGGGTTCCCTTCCCCTCCCCTCCCCTCCCCTCTCCTTCTTCACTTCTTATATAAATAGAAGTCTAAGTGCAATGCATCCCATTAGTGATCTTGTTTCATATTTGTTTAGGTAAACCAGGAGAAGACATTGTATAAAGCACTCATTTGAGTGCTTAGTACACTCACATGTTGGATAAATACAAAAACAAATGCCCACAAGGCTCAGTGCTTTGTGTTTAGCTCACTACCTTATCTAGCTCCTTATCCTGGCAACAGACTCCCAGTAACATAAAATAATGCTTAATAAAACTTACCCTTGAGAAAGTAATTTGCTTGGGCTATTGATTTAATTAAGTTGAGTCCATTTGTTTAAGCACTGTTTGTGTTTTAAATGCACAGTGCAGAACCTACAGAAGAATGTTCCTCAGTGCAGTCAGGTACTCTCTTCCTTGCTGCAGTGAGGTAAGGAACAGCAAAGAAGCTCCCCTTTGCATGTGCCCTGTTGAAAATCTAAAGATGAAGGGCTAAAATAATCTATCAGTGACCTTGTGCCCCATACTGGGCTGATGTCTGTTGACTGGGAGCCCTTTGTGTTCTTGGTGTAATGGAACATGTGGAGAGTTGACAACTTTACATCAATGTGGATTTTGTCTGAGATTGGTTTTCCTTGTTATTCAGCAACAACAACGACAAAAGGCCTTTGAAATGCCATAAAACCTGTCAGGTTTTGCAAAGCTGCTGCCTATTCTACCAATTCCCTCCCTTTTTTTTGGCTATCTTTACTCAGCTCTATTCTGTTTTAATGTCAATATCCCTTATTTACTGTAAGCCCATTCATTAGATTGGAGGGAGTAAGTGTTGTGGAAGGCCTCAACTGTGAGACTTGGAAAGCTCCTTCTATTTTTCCAGTGAAAATGCACTTTCCTGCTTGGTTTAGTGCTGGGAAACAGTCTTCAGGTGGAATAAATAGCTAGTAAAACAAAATAATTATAGGAAACTAAATTCTTTAGTATAAGGGTATATACACACGTTGTCTTGACTCTGTAATTGCTAATAAATGATGAGAAAACACCAGCTATCTCATTTTTTCTATGACTTTTTTCAAGGCTGAGATAAGGAGAATGCTACTTCAGCAATGGCATTCTTTATTCCAGTCACTCCCTCTGAACTGAGAGCCAGTAGCATTCTGTAGAAGTGTCTCTAAAAACTATAGGACAGATTAAAAATAAGATTTCCACAGGACTTTTTTGGCTAGTACAGAATAAAAATGTTGAGTGAAGGTTACAACTGCCTATTGAATTCCGTGCATCATTCTCGTGGGCATGAGAGGAAAGGGTTGAAATCAGCCTAATTTACTAAACTTTCTCTGTACAGTCAAGAATGTTCTCCTCTTCAAGGTCTGCAGAACCAGGTATCACAACTCTCTCATCTGGAGACCCTGACAGGGCCCCAGAGAGGGGCCGCATCACTTTTTTTTTCCTAGAAGTCCCTTCAGCCCTAATTTCCATTCATGAAAGTTGCCAAAATATATTGAGGTTTTTACATTCAGATTTTGAGGAATGTGGGTTGTATAAGAGCCGAATGGGATGGAGTAAAAAGAAAAAAAAATCTTTTTATTCTGTTTTCAGTTTACTGCACCATATTCTTCATAAAGTTCAGAAGGTGGCTTTGATTTTCTTCTTCTAGTATGATATAATTATGTATTTTGTCCTGATACTTTATTTCCCTCCTCAGAAATGGAGTTGCCATTTTATACCATCAACTAATTCTGCATTATTGTTGAAAAGAGGAGAGGAATTTGACACTTCAGAGAAATCCAGACGTCACTGGGTATCTGTGGTTGGGTTCATGTAGTAGAGTGGACAGGTTTGTGGTGCACCTTGTAACCCCTGCTCCTCTGCCAGTCAAAGATGTCCTCCATCAAGCCAAGGAAGCACATGTAAGCAAACACTTTCCTTAGGTTTTACAGTGAGGGTCTCACCACTGAAGTTATTGATATTTCAATTTGGAAAACTCTCAGGATCCTCGAGTTGCCTAATGCTTACAAACCACTGACCTTCATGGTCAGTGATGCTAATGCTCAGTTAATTATGAGCACGTTAATGCCCAGTTACTTATAAGCAGGATCATGATCTTAAAAAAAGCTAATGTGTTTACTCTCAGAGAAATTATTTAAGAGTTGGCAAAGGTTTGGACAGGAAGAGCTGTTGTTATTATTTGTCTTCCTCATTTAATTTCTCATGGATTTTTTAACAGTTTTGATTTATTTATTTATCTCCCATTATTAAACAGCTCTGTGCCTAAGGAGAAGAAGAGAAGCAAGAAGACATTGTGATTTATTGTAACTATTTCCTGACATGAAAAATGTGTTAGAAATTTTTAAGATTGCAAATCCAGATGTAAAGAACTGAGGAAATCACAGCTGTATCTCTCCCTCTTTGTGCATCATTTAAAGAGGCATATATGGAAAAAAAAGTAACATATGAAGGTACAGTTAAAGAATCACAAAGTCATAGAATAATTTATGTTGGAAGGGACCTTTAAAAGTCATCTAGCCCAGCCTCCCTGCAATGAGCAGGGACATCTTCAACTCGATTAGGTTGCTCAGAGCCCCATCCGACCTGACCTTGAATGATTCCAGCTCTACAGCATGATGCGTAGAAATCAGCTTATTTTGTATGGAGTTTCACAGGGCTTTCTTTTTAAAATACAGAGATTGTAAAACTCACTGTGTAACCACTGGCATGACATCCATTCTTGCTTCCTCATGAGTATCTCCCTGTCTTCCTCTGGGTCTTGGAAATCCTACTAGGTGCAGCTACTGGGTTTTCTTAGCAACATGGCAAGGATTAGGTGTGAGCTGTAATGTAAGAGCTGTGCAAGATGCAGGATAACATTGTGAATGCTCTCAGCCTTTCTGTGTTCTGTGACTCACTCTGCTGCTCACCAGTTCAGCTGTGAGGGCACCATTCTCTGCTACTGGCTGTTATGGGAAATATCTTTCTTGGAGTTGTACCAGAGGGGAAATAAAAGGAGAGCCGGGGCACTGTTGGAACCATACTGATTGTGTGAAAATCCTTCTCAATACTATGGACAATAAAGGAAAGCTTTTCAAAAATTCGTATTTATATTAATTAAATAATATTGAAACAAGTACTAGCCTTTTTGTTGTTTGTTTTGTTATTTATTATTTTTTAAGCAGACCTTATGTCCAGCCAAGCAGGATTTTTACTGCCTTAATGAAAGGAATAATAAAATGTATGATGTGTCCCCTTCCTCCCCATCATCTCCTTGTTGAGCTGTCTAAGATATAGTTGGCCAGCTGCTGCAGCACACTGATACTTTTAAATCCAGGCCATTCATCTTGTAATTGGTTACAATCAGTGAGGTCAAGAAAGTTCTGCAGAATCAGCTCTTTAGGCTCAATACATGTAAAAAAATTAAAAGCCCACACTTTTGAGCTGAAGAATTCATTGAGCATATTCTTCCTTTAATCACAATCAAGCCAAATTTCCATTAAAGCTCACTCTGCACTTGACTGCACATGTTATGGGAACCACAGCAAACACTGAGGTATTAGTTGTCTTTTTCCTTTCCTCTTCCTGTGACCCTTAAATCTGTACAATATCCATTGAGTGCAACTAACTACAAGCTCAGTATTTAATCTTAAAATGTAATTAAAACAAAGAAGTGTGAAATGAAAAGCAATCAGACATAAAATATGGACTCCAGTCAGAGCACTTCTCTCTGTTGTGGGAATATAAATTGGACTGATTGCATAACTTGGATCAGTCTGACCAAAATGGTACTGGAAAACCAAGCCAGCTTTTGAGGAGAAAAACCAGAAGCAATCCTTAAGTTTTCCACTGTTGAGTGGGCAAAAAGCACCCAATATTGCTGGCACCCTACACTGCAAGTCTTCTCCAGTGCTGGCTGGGACTACAGAGGATGAGCCTGTGCTGGGAGTACATGGAATTCTCAGTTCCCGAGGAAGAAAGCAAAGTGGCAGCCCTGCCAATTTTGGTTATCACTCTGCAATTGCTGAGTCAAAGATTTTAACTGTGGGCCTGTAGTCCCAGCCAAAAGGAGAACAGCAATGCCTGCTTTGGTTTGACATGTTCCTCAGGTCAATTCTTAACCATATCCTTCTTTGGATTGCTAGCTTATCTTCGCTGAGGAGGCTTTGCAGCCCTTAAACAAATAGTTTAATGCTTAGTCCTGTTTGTGCCAGCATTTGGATGAGGTTTGCATGCTCTGTTTGTGTAGAGCTCCTGGCCTGGTGGGAGCTTCATTCCTCTTAACTCTTTTTATGCTATCAGGATCCATATAATACATTAACAATTCATGGCCATGCTGTGGACAAGTCCATTTGACTCAAAATTTAAATATTAGCAATACGAACATCAGGTGCTGATACAGACAATGAAGTTCTCAATCAGTATATCTAAGAGTTCTTTATGAAGGTGATCAGGTACAGGAGTAACTACTCTGCAGACAAGAAAATGTGTAATACTCAGTGCTCTCTTTCTCAAAATGACACCAATAGGTGTCCAGTTGTTCTCATCTCTGTCCTTATTTTGCACTGGCTGGGATATAAACTGTGCAAGTGGCAAATTATTTTTGTGCTAGGGGTCAAGCCATACTGTCCAACAGTGACTGCATCCTCACTCTCCCCAGCACCACCCTAAAAGCCTCCTTAGCACCAGGTGGTGGAGGAGGGGAGTCCTGCATCTTGTTTTCCAAGAACACCACATGCCTGGGAAAGGTTGAGAAATGGCTTGGTGAAGCCAAACTTCTGACCACAAAGCCAGACTTTCTCCAGTAGCATTGAGAAGAGAAGAGAAGAGAAGAGAAGAGAAGAGAAGAGAAGAGAAGAGAAGAGAAGAGAAGAGAAGAGAAGA
>JAWWMO010000083.1:6124295-6144091 GCA_035047845.1 Dendrocincla fuliginosa
GAAGAGAAGAGAAGAGAAGAGAAGAGAAGAGAAGAGAAGAGAAGAGAAGAGAAGAGAAGAGAAGAGAAGAGAAGAGGGATGTTATGAAAATTCTCAGTTTTGCATTCCAGTTATAATTCCCATGTTTTGGCAGAAAGGATGACTCTGTCTTTTCATCATGGATTCAGCAGAAAGGGAGGAAAAAAGCAGATGAAATACAGTGTTGAAGGGAGTGCTGCTCCACCGATTGCTCACTGGCAGGCTGTGTTGGGCCCTGACTGGAAGAGAGGTGCTGGTTTTGGACAGATATATGAGTATGTTGTATGAGTTTGTTGTTGCCTCTGGTCTGGCAACAACACAGATGAATTTATGTTTCTCGTTCTTCCCACTTCCGGTAGTGCTCCTCTCTCCTGTCTGCTCTTCAGTTTTCCTGCTCTCTGGTACTTTTCTCAAACTTTAATTCTCTCAGCGTTTTCTTCCCTGCACTGCCAGCACTGTCTCCTAATATCTCCTTTCATGGCAGCTCCCTCTTATCTTCTTTTAAGCCCAAATTACTTTTGTTCAGTACCACCCTGTTTTCTTTCACCAACTCTATTCTTCCTCTTCACAACTCAAACTCTGTTTTCCCAGGAGCTTTGGCTTATCCCAGCTCTTTGAATTCAATTAATTGATCTTCATCAGCCAGATTGCCATTGGCAAGGAAACCCAGCATGCTGTCTGTCTTTGTGCTTTAACTTCTGTTTTACCCTCATTTAATTTGTGCCCTTTGCAGCTTACTGAGCCCTAATTACTGCTGCTACCACCTCACTGTATTCAATTATAGCCTTCATCTCACTGACCTGACATCTCTGTCCTCATCAAATCTCACCTTTCTGACTTTGCCCATTATTTTTGTACCAAGTCAGTACCCTCCAAGGGGAGCTCAGTTCTTCCAATCTCACTTCATTTTCCCTGACTACTCCCAAGCACTTTCCCTGCTTTTCCCTGCCTTCACCTCTCCCAGCTATTATGGGATTCACCAGGGCACAGATGGACCAGTGGCACTCAGGCAGTGGTTTCCACCAGAGCACCTTGGCCTGGCTTGAGGAAAATTGATCTATACACCAACCTTTCATTGTAAGGGTAAAAAAATCTCCCACACTCACTCCACAGGTGTGATAAACCCTCAGGTGCCCATACAAGGATGCTTAATTTTTTCCTAACACTTTTCCAGTGAAAGCTATCCCACTGGTGTTTGGGTACCTCCTCTCTGCATTTCATTCCTCTTCCTATTATCTCTTCTCCCACCATCCCATCCCACAGCTGTCAGGTCACGATCTCTAGATATGTCTCTTTCAGATTGCCTAAATTTCCCATATCCCTCACTCCCTGACCTACTTTTGCTCTGTTCCTGCTCCTTTACATTTTATAAGCCCATCATAGTGCAGAAGGGGGCTGCACACTGACACAGCACTCTCACATCTTGTCTCACACCTTCACTCTTCCTCCTCTCTTCATTCTGCTCAGTCTCTTTATCCTTGATTTTGTTGACTGCTCTGAACATATTTTTGCACTGCCCCATTCTAACTTTTACCTTTATTTTCATATTCCCTGACTCCCATGCTGGTGATTTCTGAGTGATTTATGGGCTGTTGTTTGGAAGTGGGGACGGTTCACCACTTGAAAAAACTGTTAGCCACAACACAGAAATGCCGCTGAAGTTTTATTTCTTGTTGAGTTGATCCTTCAAAATGCCTCAGTTTGACCATTTTCCTCCTTTCCATTTCTTCTTGCCTCTTGCTGTGAAGCCCCTTCCATGGGTTATGCCTGCAGCTTCATCCTCCTCCCGAGCAGATTTCTGGTCAGTGTTTGTATCTCTGTGGGTCACCTGAACCAAACTTTATCTACAGATGCCAACATACCATGGTCCATGATGCCTCTGTATGGCTCTGTATCTGCTAATTCCATTCCCCTCACTAGTGCTTCTTTTACAAAAGGAATTCTGTGACTGACAACTGCTGCCATCATGTCCCATGTCAGGGATGTTTCCAGAGAAGATCTGGGCATGAGGACCTGCTGCAGGAGCCTGAGACTATTAAAAATGTCTGTTTGCATAATTTCTTTCTGTTTTTATATTTCTCACATCTCAGAGGCGAGGAGGATCTGGGCAATTACTCTTTCTAGGCTGCACGAGTCCCAGACTCATTAATGAGGTTTCTGATTCCTCACAGTGGTCTGGTTCCCGTTTCAGCTCGTTTCTTAGTTACATGTTTGGCTTCGTCATTGATCCCAGGAGCTCCACGCTGGTTTGGCTGAAGAGCAGTGCTGGTTTCTCACAGTGGCTTTGAGGACATCTGTGTACCACAGGCGCTGAGTTGTACATAAAATACACCTGCCTGGGTCCTTTGTAGTGCACAGGGAGCCAAGGCCTGATGTTCTGCAGCTGAGCCCCGCTCAGGGAAAGCCTCCAGTAATGACTTTGAGCTTCCTTCTCCCACAGTGGGAGCTATTGCCTTGGGTGGGAGGGTGGCTCCTGAAATCACATGCAAATTTCCCAGTCGCTAGTGCAATCTCAGATGAATATTTGCCTGTGAGGGAACAGGCTGTGAGCTTTTCCCTGAGTTATTTTGTCCCTTGAGGCTTGCTCCAGAGGCAATCAGCAGAGTTACTGCTCGATCTCTCACTCACAAAGGAGTAAGGATGTCATGCCAGGTTCTTCTTCTGACCTTATGTTAGAAGAGGAAGTGCTTTTACCACTTTTTCTTTTGACATGACTCTACTCGTTTTTCTTCTTCCTATTCTTCCTGAATGTTACACTCCCATCATAATTCACTTGCTAACAACAGAATTCTTTTTTTCCTCCTTGCTTCCCTTCACTGTGCCGTGCTATTAGAGAGATACATGAGAATAAAACAAATTAAAATGTAAATTTGAAAAATACAGAGCTGTTTTGATGATTTGGTTGCTTTTGTGCCATCCTTGAAAATACTATTTCTGTGTAAGATACTGTTCTTTTAAATCAGAGGAGAACTTTTTGCTTTCTTTGCTCATTGAAATGTTTTGTGGTACACAGAGGTACAATAATAGGACAGCAGAGCTTCAGGTATGTTGAATGATTCCCATTTATCCCAAAGTTTTGCATGAAAGCAGAGTATTATGAGATCATTGAACAAGTCTCTTTCTAAGGCTCCCAGAGTAGGCAGTCTGAACCCAATCCCTTCCCAGGGCACAATGAAATGAGATTTTCAGCCCTATTGCAATATTTATCCCAAGGCATCAGATGGCATGACAGAGCTTAATAGTGTAAGTTATTACAGTAGCATTTTTTTATCATGTCCAACTTGCATCTCAGCTTTGCTTTAATTTACTTACCTTTAAATTCAGTGTACTTGTGCTTCAAATGTTCACTGCGGCTATTTCTGCCTGGTAAAAAATAGATAATACATGTGCTTACAACTTGTCATAAATGTGTATAGAAGCACATTATGAGGGTCAGATTTTCAGCAGACACAAACCAATGTTATTTCATTAATGTGTTTGTAATATCAGCCAACTTTCACTACTATTTCCCCTTTTATACAATGAGTGGGTTTATAGGTCAGAGTTACCCATATAACAGTGAAGAATTGGGTCAGACGAGAGTGTCTGCACCTACTGCAAGATGAATAAACTACTTAAAATTGGTGGTGGTGCTACAGGCCCCCACTGACATAGGAATTGGGGAGTGTTAAGTGTGTGGGCTTGGGAGCTTGGTGTCTGGGAGCAGGGATTTGGAATTTTACTGCCTCTTTCCTTATGGGAGTGCTGCAAGTGAAGCAGAATGATGTGATGTGTGAGAGAGATGTCTCTGTGTGTGTGATGACAATGGCACTGGGGGTTTACCCCAGGTTTGGTGCAATTCAGGGCATATCCTTCATCTCGCAACACTCTCTGCTCTCTGGGGTGAAATAAAGGTGCTGCTCCTGTCCTATGCACTGAGGACTTTAGAGAAGAGGAGCTTTTATTTTTTAACATAAAAACCTCATTGAGAAAGAGAGGTTGTATCTGTATGGATGTATTGCCTGTAAGGGTGAGCACCAGAGCTCTTCTGCTTGGATGAGGGGTCTCAAACACTCCCATCATTTTTTTGGGGATTCCCTGGGGAAACAGGAGGAGGTGAATCTCTATGACTTCCATGAATACTCAAGTTTTTGTGAAACCTGTTTCTTTCCTAACCTGGCTAATGGAGGCTCTTACTGTCTTGAAAGACAGTTTTATGTGTTATGTGCCTTTCTGCCCCACTCTCCTCCTGCAAGTTTCCTTCCAAAGCTACCTCAGAGTGGTAATTTGGGAAATCATGCTTTAAGTTTTCGATTCCTCTGGTGACAGACCTTTTTCAGAGTCCAGGTCACTCCTTTAATGGTGATACACCTTTTGCCACCCCGAGAAACAGATTTGCTACTTTCTAAGTTTAAAGTTGGGTCAAAACAACACCTTCTGTTCTGACATGATGGTGAAGATACAGCAGTGAACATGGCAGCAAAACCCAGCCTGTCTCCTCTCATTAGGAGCTCTGCCATACTTTGGAGCAGATGGAGTGGTTTTTCTTACTTTTTTTTGACCCATCTTCTGCATTTTAGGCATCTGTTATGCCTTTGGACTGCTGGTGAACTTTATGTCCTGTTTCATTTTAGGAGGGGAGAGCAGGTGTGCTGAGCATGGGGTTCTGCTGCTGGGCTTTATCTGGGAGCATTAGCTGCATATTGCTTGGAGCTCAGGCTGGAGTCATGAGTGGATAAGGAAAGTGGGTGTTTGGAGATGCTAAGGATAAAATTATAAGGAAGGGAGGTGATTGTTAATCACGGAACATGGTTCACCATGCAGTCTCTCATGAGGAGCATTGCACAGGGAAGGGACTGCAAGAAAAGTGATTAAAATAGCTTTAGTTTTGAGTGGAAGACCTTAAGAAGGATATGAAAGTCACTGGTGAGTGAGAAGAAAACACTTCAGTCTCTTTTTTGATATTTGTATTAATTATCTGTGTCTGACTGTGTCTTGGGACCAGGCAGTAATTCAGCCTTGGTTTGGTACTTGGCTGCAAGGACTTGAGAACCAAGACCTCATTCCTCAGGATTTCCTGTGGCTGAGGGACAACTTCATCCAAGCAGGTGAGATCTGGGACATTTTTGAGTATCTCATTGACTTTCTATGTGTTATGTCCAGCCAAGAGGAGTTTGGGTGGCATCACCACATACCCACAGCTGAGTTCCAGGTGCCCACTCTGGTCTTCCCTGGCTCCTGTTTGCAGATGACTTAGTACAAAGGGTTTAGTGAGTCAGTTTAGAGCTTTTATGCTGTCTCAGTGTTGCTACCAGTAATGACTGAACAAATTTAAAAGCTAGCATGCAACGGATCACAGATGAGGCTTGCTAAAGAATAACTTCCCAGAATTATACCTTGCTGAGACATTTCTTGTCTTCAGGGAAAACAAAGTCTTACGTGAGTGGTGCTAGAACTGGATACAGGGCACAGTCTGTAGCTCCTCATCTTCCTGGGAGCTTTGTTTCAGGACCACTGGTAATTTCTCCAAGGCTGATAATGTTGAAAATTAATAATTCCCCACTTGAATTAATTAATGTAATTCAATTGTTTTAGTACTAGAAATGTAATAATGAAGAAAAAGTGAATGTGGGGGAGGTGAACCCAATTAAAATGAAATTATTTCATTCAATTCACAATCTCATATTAGTGAATCTGTGAAAAGCAGATTTCATAATGAAAAACAGAAGTAGGTTTAGTAATCTCCACCACCACACTGGGAGCCCTTCTATACTACACCAAAAGGAAATTCAAGACATCTGTGTCAGGAAAGATCATCTGGTATGTACCACTCCTCTCTGAGTTTCTAAGAGTTTATTAATAATTTACATGAAAATAGAAAGAGCCAATCAAGGGGAGAAAATATGTAATGATCCTTTACCGCTACTTCTAATACTGGAAATATGTAATTGCATCATAGCAGGAACCCCCTCCAGCATGGTAAGGTTTATAAGCTTGATGAAATGACTACCTACCAACTAAACTCCATCTGTTCAAAATTCTCCAGGAAGCATGGTATTGCACTAGATTTTGGCAAACTGCTATATGAGCTTCATCCCCATATTAGCACTTTAATTGCTGGCTGATTGCTTTTATGTTGCAAAACTCAGTTTGCAAGCAATTAGTTTTTACTGTGTGATTCATTAGTCCCCATAAAGCATGTCATGCTGCAGCATTTGGAAGGTAATATCCTAGAAACCAGTAGCTGCATTCAAAAGCATGGAGAGGCTTTGGAGATGTGGCAGTCCTCCCTTTGACACACAAGAGCCCACGTTTGCTGGCAGGATGTCTTCTCTCAAATGAGGTTGAGCTGACAGCTGCAGATAAAATTGTTTCACGGGGACAGGTTTTCCATGTAAACAGTATCTTGGTCCTGCAGCCTGTTCCCTGTGGGTTTACACCTGCCTGGGATTCGAGTGAAGCTGGTGAAATGGACGCAGGTGTGAGAGTTTCCATTGTGGGAGTTTGGCTGCTGAGTTCAGCCTGGTTTGTGAAATTCCTCTGGGGAAGTTTCTGATGTCTTTTTCATGTCTCAAGAATCTCACGCTTCTGTTGGAGCTGCTGGTCACATTTCTTGTGATGGGGAGGACTTGTGTGTTTGTTACATTAGTCAGTTTTGCTTTGAGAAAGCGGGATAAATTAAGCAGCATCTTTAAAACTCTGCTACCTCTATCGTCCTATATTCCTTAGGCAAAACAGCAGGTATTTTGACTTGGTTTAAAACTAGCCAAGAATTATTGGCTCCATTCTGTTAAGAACTGAGGTTCATTTTGCCTTCTTCCATCTCTTTTGGAAATTGCTATTTCTGGCAGAAAACTTCAACAAAAAATGCATGAGGACACGATCAGTGAGTTTTCCACTGGTACCTGCATAATATGACAGCTTTTTGAGTACCCATGTCAGTCTTGTTATTTTATCTTCCCTGGCTGGATGAAACCACCCTGGAAAGGTTGTTCTGCATGTGGCTGCTGCCAGTCCAGACTGTAAACCCACTCTATGAATGGCCTCTCTGGACTCTGCCACACCACACATGGCACTTCAGCACTCCCTGGCAGCACCTCACTGAAGGTGCAAAGCTCAAAATGTAGCCTATGCTTTTGAGGGGGAATTTGAATTTTTCAAGACTGATGAATAAACAATGAATGGAAAGAACAGTAGTTGAAAAACCTTCCCTGTGGGCAATTTCCCATGGGATTTTCTAGGTCTCCTTTCTTCTCTTTTCACAAAAGCCCTGAAGATTTGAAGTCAAAGTTCTGTTCCCATTGGCTGTCATAAGTTTTGCACTGGGAACATTTGCCAAGTGAAGAAAAGAACTGCTTATTTCCACAGAAATATACTTAAGTCAAACTAAACTGGTGCATTTGTAATTATACAAAAAATTAGGTAAAATATAAACTTTCAATACTTCAGCTCAGACTGTCAACTCCATTTTCTAGCATATGCTTTACACCTGTAGGAGTCAAAAGCACCTGCAGCTGTTCAGTCTTCCCTGTGGGTTTGGTATAATTGACAGCTGCCTCCCAACCCTGATTTTCATCTCTCAATTTAAGCATCTTGCTGCTCATGCTAAATTGTAATGTAAAGCGTGGTTGGTGCTGGGAGATTTTAGATGCACCCTCTAGTAATGTGCTGATAACTCTGAGTATGGAGTAGAATTTTATTTCATTCTTTTAGCTTTAGCTGTACAACGTGTTCTCTGTTGTGCTGGGACAAAATGATTAGTGAGAGTGCAAGTGCAGCGGTCAGTTGTGCTGATGCAGCAAGCTGAAAAGCAGGGGAGGTGGCTGACTCCAAAGGTTTTATGTTAGGTGTGAGTCAGAAACTCAGGATTTATGTATCTTTTAGTATTTTTGCTGTCAGGAAAGTGAAAGCCATGGGTGCAGTGCTGACAGCAGAAAAGGCAACACCAGAGAGGGAAAGATGGAAATCTTTCCCCTTCTGCCTTTCCCTATTTTAATGGTTTATAGTGCATGGAGTGGCCAAAATCTACTCTCTGAAGTCTTAGCTGGTGGTCACTGTTGGTCTTCTGAGCCGGCACTGCCTGTGAATAATTTCTGATTGAATTTTTTTGGTGTGAGAGCAGGTGGGATTGCCTGAATGGGAGTTTGCTTTGCTCAGGTTAGAGGACCAAGTCCCACCAACAGGCATAAACCAGCTGCTCTGATTGCAGTGGAATACACAGGATCACACACAATATACTTAGATGGAAGGTACCCATAAGGATCATTGAGTCCAGCCCTTAACCCTACACAGGGCCATCCCTAAGGGTCACACCATGTGCCTGAGAGTATCATCCAGATGTTTCTTGAACTCTGTCAGGCTTGGTGGTGTGAATGAATGAGTTTCCTGTGTGTCCGCACTTGGTGTATTTAAAGCCTTGCTCCAAATGGAAGAGTGCATGAAGGGATGGCCAGAGAAATCAGGAGCACCATTTGCTCTGCTAATCCACTGCCGGCCCACATGCATGGGCAGTGCAGAGCAGGTAGTGTGTAAAGCTGAAGGGAAAGTGATGGTCAGAGATTTGAATGGTGCAAATGCTTATTTGATGTCTGAGATAGTGGAAAATGGGCACTGAGTCTTCTGAACTAGACTGAACCTGTCCAGTTGTCCTTGATTCAATCATCTAAGTGTTACCCAAACTCACCTGGGGCTTCTGGTTATTCAGTACCAACAGAGCTGTCTCCAGGAGTGTGGATAAGGCTCTTGCGTATCATGAAATTGTAACTGTGAGGACATACCTCCCTTGTAAATCCTCCTATGTCGTAGTGAAAATATTTATTTTCAGTACAATTTAAACTGGTTAAAAGGATAAGCTGAGCTGGAAAAAAGGCTGTGTTACACTAGAGTAGGACTGTCTATGTGGTGTATGTGTGTAACTATGTTCTGAGAATTGCATGGTGCATTATAGTGATCAAACTTCACTGCAGAGGCAAATCCTTAAGCCAGAGTTGGTCACATCTTTGTCGAACAGCATGGATGGAAAGGGTATTTTTCCACAGGACTTTTCTCCTATGTAAGATGTAAAGGAAAACTGTGACTTCTTTAATGCTATATAAACTTACATTCAAGAAATAAGTAAATAGATTAAGAATTTTCTCTAAATGCAAAGTTATTTGTTTCTTTCTCCCCCCCCTCCCCCAACGTTTCTTTGGCAGGGGAGGGTGAGATGGGAGAGCTGTCAAAATTTCTGTGAGTCTGTGGTGTTTCTTTTCAGACGCTTTATACTTCTCTGTCTGCTGTTATAACTGACCTCAGAGACTCCTTTTACTCCTGCAAAAAAATGGAAGAGTTTGGAGATAATGCATTTGCTTTGTGCCACTGATAGGTAAAAAAGGGAATAATAGCTGATGACAATATAGGTCTTGATGCATAATTTTGAAAAGTATATGGCAGCCCAGTGCTGCTCAGATTTCCAGATTTCTTCTCTTTTTCTTTTTACAGGCACAAGTTGTAGGTGGGGGAAGTTTGAATGGAGTTGGCAGAGGCCTTATATGTGAGAGTGCTCCTTTTAACATACCCCACGCACCACCAGCACTGTTACCCAGCACTGCTCCTTCTGTGAGACTTTTGCTGGTGACGCAGTGGTTTGCTGAAAACTCTCTGGGTGCTCAGAAATCTTGGTGAGAGACAGACTTTCACTGTTTTTCATAGTTACTTTTCAAACGTGGTTTATTCTGGTGGACAGATGAAAAGCTTGACTTATTTGTGACTCAATATTTAAATCACATGTCACTGCGAGGGGTGGGGGGTAAGGGTTCACAGTCCAGCTTCACAAATGGCAAGTGGGTGCAAAATTCTGTATATGGAAGAAGATTTAATGCTTGCTGGGATGCCTGTATGGGCAGGGGGAGAGGAGACTAAGGCAAGCCTGCGGTCAGGCTAGCTTGGGTGCAAGGGCGTTTGATGTCTGCTTTGCTCTGCAAGACCATGCCAGGTGAAAAGAATGGATGTATCTTCAATATCTTGGTGTAATGGAAAAATTCAGTGTAACAGTCAGCCCAATGTTCACAGGAGCTAGCGGGAATCTTCTGCTCTCCTGGGGGAAATGGGAGTGGAGGACATTGTGCCTCAGCTGTATGCTCCATGATGCCATGGGAGTGCCCAAGGATGGCAAAAGCTCACGATAAGACACAAATAAAAATATGCCTGTCACTTTTAACTTATCAAACTAGCTGATATCAGTGCTCCAGCAGATCAGTTAGTGGTTGATTTGTTTATTTATGTATTTCTCTGTCACACCCAGCCTCTCTTTCTGGAAAAATGTGCTTTTGCATCATGCAAGAATTGATTTGTTGGTGGAGCTGCTCAGAATGTTAGTTAAGTGAAAAATAATTTATGTATTTTACTAAATGCAATTCATCAGAAGCTGTGCAGATTAACTGGGTAGAGCTACACTGAACACAATGGCATCTGCAGATAAAAAAATGACAAATTAGGATATTACTCTTGCTCTGTGATTCATTGGGAAGAACTCAGAAGCCAAGCATTTTCTTCAAAGAAATTATTCAATGAAGACTGAACAGTGACTATAAACCAACAAAAACACCTCCTTTGCAATGGTTTTAAATATTATTGTACATAAAATCTAATTTATATGGTATTAAAGGCTTTTCTTTGGACTATAAATCATCTTTGAAAAATGCCATCTTCTAAACGGTTCATCTGATGCATCTCAAATACTTTTATGATTATTAGTAAATGGAATTAGGGCACCTTGTAGTAGTTTTATTACATTTTGCACAGCTGTAATGGATTACAGAGAGGCTCCCACTGCTGTAGTTCAGGCTGCGTAGCAACTTCTAAGTCAATAAACACTTTTCATAGGTTCTTTGGTTTTTGGGAGGGCATACCACTTTACTCTGAAATGATCCCTGCCTGATATTGGTTCAAAGGGTGATCAGTCAAACTTATCTGCCTGTCTTCGTTAAGAAAGCCCAAGATGTGTGTAAGTGACTGGCATTTACCACCTGTTTTTGTTTCTTACTCTGTCTGGCAATGGGAAGCAGATCTGCTGTACCCCACTGAGCCACTAAGAAGGTGGAAAGGAAATCAAGGAGGGGTTCACCTGAAGTCATCTTAGTGTTGGTTGTGTAGGGTTCATGGGATCTCACTCCCCAAGCTCCCATGGCAAACAGGGGTGCTAATGGAGTCGCTCCAGACCTGTGTCCTTCTGGGGTGGCATTTGGTGGCCATACATGAGAAGACATGCTACTAGGTTCTGGTGTTTATGGGACTGGATCTTGCACTCCCTTTGCAGCTGAGCTAGTCAGAGTTGGCCAGACTGAAGAGTAATAAGTATGACGGCATGATTTATCTCAGTTTAGATTTCTGCTTTGTGGTGTGTTAGTCTGCAACAGCAATGCCTTCATTAGTACAGAGAGGGAGCTTGGATGGATACTCGCATTTGGTCTGATGAAACCCATGTGTGTAATCTCTACTACTTGTGTGGGCTTTTCCAAAACCACAGAAACAGAGCATGATTCATCCTACCTTTGTCAGAAACCTTCGTGTGGGATGAATTCACAGAATCTTTAAGGCTGGAAAAGACCACCTCTAACCCAGCACCTCCACGTTCGCCACTAAACCATATTCCCAGCTGCCACATTCATGTGTTTTTTAAACATTTCCAGGGGTGATGACTCCACCACTGCCCTGGGCAACCTGTTCCAATGCTTGACAATCTTTGCAGTGAAGATGTTTTTCCAAATATCTGATCTGAACCTCCCCTGGTTGGTAACTTGAGGCCATTTCCTCTCATCCTTGGTAACTCCACGTGTTCTCCATTGACTGCAGGCATATCCTGGGTGAGCTGTTTAGACAGCATAGCTTACCTGGAGCCTGCTCAGGTCAAACTGGATAAATCCTACCTTTACTGCCTGTAAAAAGATCTCTGCTGCCTGGAGTCTACAAGTTTCATCCAGCTCCACGCCATGTAGTAAAGACTGCTGTTTCCTTCAGAACTTGTGTATTCTTGTCCTTGACTCACTACAGTTACAGCACCATGCTTAGGTCACTCTAGAAACTGGTTTTGGCTTCTGATTCATAGAGACACTTTGAAAACACCAGCCATTACCCAAGCAGTACAGTCTCTTATCCCAGTAGTGGCTGGCCCAATAACATGGGGAGAACAGTTCTTAATGCTCCCATGCTTTTCCCTATTCACAAAAGGACTTATGTGCTTGCTGGATGAGTGTTGAAGTAAAGCCCCAGCACGTAAGTGCTTTGCTGAACAGGGATTGATTAAAATACATACTTTGGGGCCTCACTTAATTATGTGTTGGGGACTGCATAATTGGCACTGTACTGAAGACGTCTAATAGCTTTCTTCTGATAAATCTGAACATGAACAGCAGTCCTGAACTGTAATTTAGCATGATAATGGCAGCTTCATCAAAGCCCATGGTAAAAAAGCAGAAAGACACTTGCTTCTCTGAGTCCTTGTGAGTTGACCGAATTAGTGATTGCAGTCTCTGATCTGATAAAAAGCAGCTTCAGTGTGTTTTTTCCACTGAAGTAGCTTCTTACTTGAGTGGAATGAAGGAGGCCCTGCACAGCTGGCAGAGACTGAGCTTCCCAAGGTAATAAGGGAGATTTTTCAGCCGCTAGTCAGGGTCAGGCTGACAAACAGTGGTGCAAGATAAATTCACTACAGAACCTGAAGAGATTATAATGCCTTAAATGTTTTAAACAGTAGTCCAGGGCATGATGGGCAACACTCACTGAAGCTTGGATATAGTCAAAGGGATTAAATTATTTCTGAGCCCTCTGCTCTGTGTTTCCAGGGTCAGTAAAAAGCTACTACTCTAACAGCAGCCTCACAAAAACTATGTATTTAGTAAGAATCATTCTTTGAGACTCATGTGTGCCTTGTTTTTTTCTTATCCTTCCTACAATACAGAGAGAAAAAGACAAACTCCTGTGCTATAGAGTGCAGGCATGTGTTGATGCCCACAGCTTATACAAGCAGAAATAGGCATGAGAGAGGGACCCTTGAGGAAGGTGCAAGCTGTGATCTAAAGGCTGCATGGGTCAGCTCTCCAAATCGAGTGCTGGCTGTAGCTGCTGATTTGTCACTCCCAGGCACAGACAGGGCTTAGAACTTCCCTTCCCTGCTGCTGCCTTTGCTCTCTCCGTCAGTTCTGCAGGACAGCTCTCATGTCTCTGTACTGGTGTGATCATTACTGAAAAAAGTCCAAACAAAGGCTTGTCAGATGTGTTGTGTTGGGAAGAAATGTGTTTTTCTTTGCAACCAGAAAGGCATTGAATTTTATGTTTGAGTTTTCTCATGTGTTTCTGGACCTCAGCATGTGCTGTATTGTGTAGTGCAGGGAAATAAGCCTGTTCAACATCAATACCGCTGTGTCCAAGGTGTGTGCAAGGTCCTCTCTACCTACAAGAGACTGCAAAAAATAGACAGGTGAAGCAAAAAGTCATGAGATGTTTAAATTTGTTAAGAAAACTGCCATTTGACAAGAAAAGCTTTTGAACATCCACCATAAAAGTATGAAACAGTTGCTCTGAAAGACAACTTGCTACCTTTACCACCCAGTGCTTCACAGCTCATGGGAAAGAGGGCAATGCTTGCCCTAAGGCCCATCTGTGGTTATTTATCATGGGGTTTATCCCACCAGCCACATATCCAGGGCCTTGTTAAGAATGTTTTTGCCACTCGGGAGAGCCAATGACTTCAGCAGATAATTCTTCACTGTTCATTTAACAGAAACATTAAAAAGCCAAGTCTTGTTCCCTTAAAGGTTACAGAAGTATGAAGTAGTGGAGTGTTTTACTACTAGCAATTTGTTATTCTGCAGCAGTCTGTCCACAATATGGTCTCTTTCCTCACTCAAGCTTATAGGAAAAGTATTTGACTTGTTTTCAATAAATCTGAAGGCCATTAAGTAGCAAGGGATTAGGTTTATGTGGAGATCTATGTGTTGTCACAAGATGAGGGGGGAAGTTTGTCTTGTGCATGCCCAAGTCCTACATTGAGAATATTTTTCTGTGCGGGCCAGAGATCCAAAATCAATGCTCTGCTGTAAATATTGCAGATAGATCAGGTCTTTCATCCAATCTTCCCCTGTGTATGAAAGGGCCCTACCTGCTAAGTTGTCAGAACTCAAGGGTTACCTGGAATGCACTAAACCAGACACAACATCTCTCTTTTGACTGGAATCCACTCAAAACTTTCTCATGGTTCTACAATGGTCTTTTTGCTTTTCCTGCTCCTTGCTCAGGTCTTCAGGATGATCAGTGCTGTGGGTGTTGGCTTCTGCAGCTTTGATCTTCAGGTCTCTTTGCATGAACAATGTAATAGCATGGTCAAAGGTACTGAAGTCTAGATTTGTGATGGAAACTATATGTGCTGGCCAAAGGCCAGCACATGGATCTCAAAGATATGCAGAGTGTTGCAGAACTGTCACAAGGGCATCTTCATGTTTGGACTGGATCAGCTTGCACTCATCAAACAGGCACAAGAGAAGTGGCAAGAAGCCTATAGAGAGGGCAGATGGCACAGCTCTGCTTATGGCTTTGCCAGCTAAAGGGAAAAGCTTGTAGTGGGATACATCATTTGCCAATTTATTCTATATTTATTTTATTTCTAAGCATTTAAGATACTGAATATATACTTCTTTCTCTTTCTCTGTTGTCGTTTCTGTTGTTGAGATGTAATTATTTTTCTGGTGGCTTTACTAGTGCTATTCTTGCATTAGGTTTGTACACCGCTAGGACCAGCATGCATTAAAAGAGGTTAAGTTGCTTTACCTTGTTTATGAGCATACTACTGACATAAATATTTTAATATCATTAAGTGGCTACTCCTCTTCATGAGAGTGCTAAATATGATACAAAACTGAAATAAATGTTACATCAGGGAACTCTAGGGAGCAGTAAGAAAAGTAGTCTTTAAAACAGGAACATTGCAATTTATGTTTTTACTTAATTCTGTTTCCCAGGAAACTATCCAGTTTTATAGTCTAAAAAGAGTGATCTTATCCAAAGGGGAGACATATTTTACTGAATGTTTTCTAACCTTAAATCAGGACTTACTGTTCCTTGAACAAGGTGGAACAGGTGTTAGAACAGCCTAAAAGAAAACAAAACATCTCTGACAGTCCCCTGAAGTTAAGCAAATGGCAAGTAATTGTTAAATGGAAGGTGGGAAATGGGATATAATTTTCAAGTGTGGTTTCTTCAGGGGGACCCTCCCTCCACACACCCCCCAAACAACAAACAAAAAAAACTCCCAGCAACAATTTCAGGAGTCTTGGGAAAGGTGGAAGCTACAATCCAAAGAGCTGTACTTGTCTTACGAGTCCTCCTGTGATCCTTTCATGGTCAACAGAAGCTCAGTACTCACTAGTAGAGACTCGAGCACTACCACAGAGCAAGTGTCTACAGCAAGGCAGAGAGAGTGGGTTTGTAAGGTCCTTCCATGGGAAGGAAGAGGATTTTGGTAGCTCAGCTGCAGTGAGTTCCATCTGTGGCATGGATGGAAAGTTTTTTGGGCTATGCTGTATGAATGTGCCATCTCCCACGCATGTGTGTGCCCATATTCACCTTAAACCTGTTGAGCTTTAATGTCCGAGCATGAGTGCTTCTTGAGAGAACAGGAGCTGTGTGAAGGTGTACGGCAGGGCACAGGGACACCTCCATGCCCTCCTCACCCTACAAAGCTGTCCAGGTCCCAGTATCCCCCATTATTACATCCCTCAGTAGGAGCTCACAAGAATGACAGGCATTTAAAATTCATGAAGGGTGTACTTCAAACAAAGTAAGAGCAATATTAATTTGTTGAGAGCTAAGGAGCTAATAGAGAATCACAAAACTTCCAGCAATAGATAATGATGAGGATTAAAGCGCTGTGAATTATTAACTTATTGCTATGAGATGAGAGAAGCACATTGCAACTGATCCTTTCTCCCTGCTCTGTGTGACTCACATCCACCTCAGATTACAGAACATGCCATAAAAATTAAATTGCACCATTAAGAACATTCCAAGGACGAAGACAAAACATGGAAGGATGCTCCCACCACTGCAGATGCTGGTGCTCTGCATATTCACTCTGCAGTTCAGATTTGCACCCCAGGGATTTCTGCTGCAAGTTGGTGATGGTCTCATTGTTCCTTCATGTCCCTGCATGTCCCTCACAGTGTCCCTTCTGGCACATTCCTGCAGAGACAAAAAGTCTGAGCAAATGAGCATAGCTCCATCAGTCAGATGCACTCCATTGTAGCCAGCCCATGTGAGATATTCATGGCTCCTTGCCAATCCTCTGGCTGTGTGTCCCCAGCAGTCTCCCGCTGAAATTGTCCCTCTTCCAGTACCTGGATGGTATTTCTCTTTTGCCAGCCAGATGTGAAGCTTCAGCCCAGCTTTGCCATGAGAGGGGATTAAATGCCGTTGAATGGATTCATCCCCCTCCGTGCAGCCAGTGGTAGAAGAGAACAAATACACAAACCCCTCTCTTCCCTGCATCCCAGATACTTGCTGTGATTGTTAGAAGGTGAGTTGAATCAATAAATGACATATGACCCTTTTGTTTTCAGCTGAGTTTTTAGCTGTCCGTACACCTTGCTGTAGCCTGAACAGAATGGCTTGAACTGTTACTCCCAGCCTGGCACTGAAATGCCCAGACAGATGGTGGGACATGATTTCGGGTTTGTGTGACTTTGACTCTCGGTTGCCACCTGTGTAGTATCTTCTCCTTCATGCTGCTGTTACCAAAAAACAGAGTCAGGGATTGCTCATGCCGCAGGTTTCAGGCTGAAAACAGCATGCTGAACAATGGTTCTGGACAATACAGAGCTTGTTTGTGTTCTGCTTTGTTCATCTCTGCTGTCAACTACCACTCGGTCCTGGTTTCACTATTACCAGGCTGCTACAGAGACTTTAGTGGGAGGTGCAATGGAAATTAAAAACAAGGAGGTGTACCAAATAATTCCCTGCCGGTCTAACTTCTAATTTGGCAGAATTTGGGAGAGTATCACTTCCTAATACAACATTTGGCACATGGCCAAATACTAAATTTAGGTATTCATTGTCCCCTGTTTACCATTTGCATGAAGAGATAAATATTGCTCATTGAGTCACTGTTATTATCATAGAAATAGTTCAGCTGCCCTAAAAACTTACTCCTTAATTGCAATGGGCAAAAAGGTGTGTCAAGTAGAGAAAGCAAAGCAGCTGGCAGAGGGGATGCCATGCCCTTTTCTCATATGCAACTTAATAACTTACTGTTTAATGCCTGGAGGGAAATGTTGCACATCACTTTTAGGTAAATATTGTAGGGCAGACTTAATTTTTAGTGCTGGAGGCTATGACACTGCATTTATTATCACATTCTTAGCTATTGCAAATTTTTTTCCTGACAGGCACAGATCCCAGGGTAGTTGATCTCACAAGGACATTGATAATGGGGAATTGCTTTCTTCAGAATAGGAACTCTTTGTGGGAAGATGAACAAAAAAGCTTCTCCTTACCACTGTTCCCTTCCCTCACTGACTCTGGTAAGTGAACAGAGGGGTGGGTCACAGGTTGTGCACATGAACTTGTCATCTGCAAAGTGGCAGGGAAATGTGGGGACAATGACAGCCTGTAGATACAGGTATAACATAACCAGTGCATGGGGTTTTTATAGGAGAAACAGGAATATTTCTGTATGTTGTTGCATTCTGGATATCTTCATGCACAAATGTACAGTGAGATGTCCCCAGCCAATGCTTTGTGGCTAACAGTGCAACATTTAAGTAATGAGTAAATCACTGATTGTGCCAAAAAGTCAGCAGTCATGACTGTGACTTATGATGAGCAGCCACTGCCTGTCTCGCTGAATTACACTTATTTATACCATGCACTGCCCCATCCTTATGCACTGTGCCAGCTCCTCTTCCACTCAGCACACTGCTTGGAAAGAACACCTGTACCCCATTGCAAGGGCTGTGTTTTGGTTGTCCCCTTCAGCATTTTTACCAGATTCTGGGTCCCACACCAGCTGCCAGACACTCGTTCCTCCAGCAAACAACATGCCCCTTCCCTCAGCACTCATATTCACAAGATTAACCTCCTGAATGCCTGGCCACAGCTTCCCTCTCCCCACCTCCTTTCCCCCTTGTTTTTGGCACAAGGATTACCTTTGCTCTGTGTTTCACAGAACCACCCACAAGGAAGCTTTGTCTGACAGTGG
This sequence comes from Dendrocincla fuliginosa, assembly GCA_035047845.1. Taxonomy (NCBI): domain Eukaryota; kingdom Metazoa; phylum Chordata; class Aves; order Passeriformes; family Dendrocolaptidae; genus Dendrocincla; species Dendrocincla fuliginosa. Next base: position 6,142,519 of record JAWWMO010000083.1, read on the forward strand.
TGCTTCTCTGACCTGGGTGCTTCTATGTGTTGGTGAGCCATGAGTGGTTCCTCCTGGTGCCAGAGTAGGACCCAAAGCCACAAGCCAGTGTTAATGCATAGCTCAGCCTGTGGCTGTATCATTGATATTTCTTCTCTTTGCTGCTAATGTGCAGAAACAATGCTGTGAAGATGATATAGCTTTGAGGTGCGGGCTCACTTGTGCAGTGTTTTGTACTACTTGGAGCTGTTCAGAAGCTGGAAAGTGAATTTTGTTTGTGAACCAAGTAAGCCTCTTGCTCACTTGTTTTTCTGGCAGCTCAGGAAGACACAGGCCACTTGTTTTTTTCCTAGTTTCTATGTGAGAGCATGGTGACATCTGTTCTGCTTCACATTGTCTGTGCTGTGTGCAGGAGGCTGAAACATGGATTTTATGACTGCTGCCTCTTTGGGGATTCCAAGAAAATTAGATATTTGTCTCATGAGATTCATCTGATGGGGAAAAAATATTTAAATAACTGCACAGGGCTGCAGTGATGCCATTCTTATGCCTTAGAATGAGAAAGCAGGTTGCTTTGGTTTTGGTCTCTCCACCTCTGCTATGCCCAGATTTTGTCTCATACTCAGGCTGATGGTTTGCACTGATGAGGAGAGAACAGGCTGTTTTCCATAGTTCTCTGGGTAGTGTGTGTACCAGTGCATATATACCAGTTTGAACATCAAATAAAAGCAGCAGATGGAGATACTTTAAATTTGTCCAGCCCTGACTATATCTGTGTTAGGGAAGACAACTCAGAGGAGCTGATGCTGAGCACCCCCTATAGCTACATATAAACTTTATTTCAAACCAAACTTAACTTACTGCTCTGGACTGAGTATTTCCACCTTATATGTAGTTGAAGCTGTCCAAAGGACCTGCCCTTGATTTGTATTCCTACACCCCATTGGGAAGTGGGATTTGGACTGCATTTGGTGAACACCTAGGGAAGAGCTTCTGATGTAGTTTCCTCCAGAGGAAATTTATTTCACCCCATAGTATTTCACCAATACTATGCTGAAGACCAAACCAATGTGTTGGAAGTCAGGATCACTTGAGGATTCACTTCAAAACCTCCTTGCTGCTCTGAACTGAACAGAATACCCTAATACAGCCACAAACATCCTCAGTCAGACATGGCTGGGAGTTTTTTCACATGTGCCCTGTCCACATTAACTAGAAGAAGTCCTCCTACTCCCACCTTCTTTTGGCTTTGGCTGCAAATGGGAAAAAGTAAATTAAAAATGCTATAGCATGTAGGAATTGTACTGGGGGTGAGTTGTAAACACTTTCCTTATGAATGGACTGGGTGAGCTGTGGTCTTGAAGCTGTAGGGGATTCATTAACTGCAGCCCATGATGGGATGGGCAGCTTAGCCAGGGATCTGGCCCAAGTACCAGGACAGAAAAAACAGCACCAAAATCTGCACTAGAAACTGCTGAACCACATTAGAATCTGTATTTCTAGGCAGATGTTTTGATACCCTTCCCTTCCCTTCCCTTCCCTTCCCTTCCCTTCCCTTCCCTTCCCTTCCCTTCCCTTCCCTTCCCTTCCCTTC
>JAWWMO010000083.1:6145876-6169206 GCA_035047845.1 Dendrocincla fuliginosa
CCCTTCCCTTCCCTTCCCTTCCCTTCCCTTCCCTTCCCTTCCCTTCCCTTCCCTTCTTCCCCCCACCGCTTTTAATTTACCTTGGTTTAAGCTTTTCATTTACAGTTTAAAATTATCCTAAGAGAATGCTTTGAATGAACATCATTTTCCAGTATAAGGCCTTTATTAAATGTTTGTGATTAGCCATGTTGATTGTTCAGTTCTTAAAGCTTTCCTCTTGGTATGGTAATTCAGACTTTAAGAAGGAAATTTCTTATGAAAGGACTCAGTGGTTGTTATAAAAAAATGGAAACAGATGTGGTTAGCAATAAAATCGCACCATGATGTCTTTTAATTCTCTATTAATATGTAATTGAGTAATAAAATAGTAGCCTAATGTTTTGCATGCTGCAGTTTTACATGCCCATAATTCAGCCAGTAATGTTACCTGGCTTTCTTAATCTCATCACAGTATAAAATTGGAATTTCATTATTGGAATTAAATTCTCTTTCTGCTACACTTTATGTCTGAGTCTGCCAGGCAGCACTGAAAACCCTCAGGACAATTTACTAGAAGCTAAAAGTGCTGTTTTTCTATCAGCATAGGACACAAATTAGACAAAACTGCATCTTCCAGTAATTTGGATAATATACAAAAGCTGAGCTCTATTAAAAAATTAAAAAAGGGTTTATTTATAATTAAGAGTAGGATAACCACTAAGCTTATAATGCTGTCATCCAGAGTTGATAGTAGGATTTTTATGCCATGGATATTCTGGGATTTTTAGGAATCTATAACCTTTCAAAAGCCATACAAAGCCCTGGAAGCTCTCTATCAGAATTGCTTACCAACCTGTTTTGAATACAACTGAAACAGGTTTCATTTTACAGTGATCTTTTGGCAAAGTTTCTCTATAAATTCAGTTCCCTCTGCCTCACTCTTATATCTAAACATTTCTTCTAGAACAACCTCCCTGGCTTTAATGATACACAAATAAATATATAATTGTGCTTATTCCTGTAAGTCACGGTTGTTTCCATAGGATGGAAAACCACATATGTGATTTGTTTAAATTTGGTGCTAACGTGGTGACTGTTCTGCCCCAAGTGCTCTGCAGGCAGACTGCTTTTGACTTCAGCAAGAAAATGAAATTAAACCCACAAAATAGAGACCATCGGATAATTTCAGGGTTCTTTTGTTATCTCTAAGCTGAGCTCTTTAGAGGTGCCTTAGTGAGGGGCAGTGTTTCTAAACTGAACAAGATTTTACTTATTTTCAACAGCACATTAAGAAAAAAATATGGAGCAAATGTAACATGGATAGTTAATTTGTGGATCTCGCAAACCATAAATTTTGCGTTTAAAAGCAGAGGTAGATTAGATTTTTGACAGGAGCTGGTGTTATCTGAGAAGCTTTACTGGAAAATGAGGTTTTCTTTCGAAAATGCTCATTCAGCAAAGCTGTGTTGCCAGAGGCAAAGGATTTGGGAAGCACCGTGGGCTCTGTGAAGCACCAGGGGATGGAGCCTGGTCTGATGTGTCCTCCAAAACTCAGGCTGTGACCTTTGGGGACTCACTGGCTCTTTGCCACCAGATCAGAGCCATGTGGAATAGGTCCAAGCTAGGAGAGAAGGGTTGCACAGAAAAGTGCAGAGAAAAGGCCTTATTTTTAGTAATTTTCCCAGGAAAACAGCATCTCCCTTGGTAAATCAGGTGGTTTTTTATCTCAAACGTGTATTTCTGCTGCTTTGAAATGTACTGTCAGTCACCACAAACCTCAATTTATTGGTGAAAATGCTGCACGTTATCACCTCTAATATATTTCAGTACATTTTGTTTTCGTGAACCTAGTCATAAAAAATCATACCTGTTCCACTGGCAGTTTTAATAGAAGTTCAGCCTTAGCAGAATCCGTATTCAGCAAGCTGCTGCATCTGCCCAAATCCTCTCACAGAGAAAAATATTCTTTCTGTGGCTGCATTAGAGATAGGAAAGGATGTAATAAATTCCACATTTAAAAAAGTTGAGAAAACCAATGTTGAATGTTCTGGAAGTTTGTGTGTACTCATTGTACTGAGACACTGTGTACAAGATATTTCTAGCAAAAATTGTTCTGATCCAACCTTTTATTAAGTGTTTGGGACCTTAAAATTCAACGTTTTCCCCCCCCCCCCCTTCAGAAAAAGACTGATTCAGGGTAAGTTTACCTTATTTGCTATGAGATTGGGTGTCCAAGAGTGAACTTATATCAGAGAGTGGAATTATTTTTGAGGTTTTTTTTTGCTCTGAGGGGTTTTTAGGTAAGTTACACATCTGACTAAAGAATGTGTTTTGAGATTTAGATTTTTTTGTTATAACTTGCTCTTCACTGAATCCTTTGTGTCACAGACTCGAGCACACCCAAGATAAGACTATTCTACCTCTCAGACAGCACCTTGAAGGTTTTAGCAGGCAATTTTAGCACATAATTACTATTCAGTCAGAAGTGTCTTTTCGCTATCTTCATCTTTGCCACCGTGAAGAAAAGATAACCCTCACCTTGTCTCTAAACAAAGTGGTAATTTTTTGAAAATATTTGAGATCCTTTCGATATACATGCAATTATCTGTGTGGGTGTGCCTGGAGGTTTCGCTGTGCTGAAAGCTGACAAAGATATTTCCTATAATTTTGAAATTCCCTTGGCACATGACAAGTGACTGAAAACTTGTGTGTTACATAAATTTCCAGATCAAAGGATGTCTTTCTAATGGTTCTCTGCTGTGTGACACTACTGGAATGAGGCATCTGACTGGATGAAAATATTTGTTCCCTTTTTCCTTTGAACATCAGACATTATAAAAATAGCACCTCCAAATGAGGTTGCATTTTTGAAGGCTCAGCCATTTATTTGACTGCAGTAACCTTTTTGCACCTGCAACTATTCTAAATGAAGTTTCTCTGCTGCCTGGCAGATCAGAATACAATGGATTCTTTCCCTTTGAAGCACGAAGAAATGAGCAGTTTGAGGAGACATTTTGTATATTCATGAGTTCAAGGATTAGTGGCAACAGAGGAAGAATAAACCGTTTTCAGCCTTTTCACATATTGGGTTTTTTTCAGTTGGATATGGTCTATATATGTGTGTAAGAAACCTGGAGGAAAGGATTTGGGCCGTGCAGAAGGCTGGGAAGATGCATCCTGTTTTCTCCAAGTTGTGTCCTCCAAGATTCACACTTAATCTTTACAGAGCTCTTGGGGTATCCATATGGGCAACTGTGGATAATGCTAAAGGACACTTCTATCCCTCCTGTAACCTTGTTATTTTCTGCCTCCTCCAAGGACCTTGGCAACAAACTGTTTCAACAGTTTTTCCGTCAAAAATATAGGAATTTTTATCATTTGCCCCGTTTTCGTGCTGCCTTCTGATGATCCACCAGGAGGAACTGAGAAACTCTGCCTGCCTAACCTGCAATAAGCCTTGAGGCAATTATTGCCTTCCTCAGTGATCCATGGAAAATCATATCCCCACTCCTTTAAGAAAATGAAAGCTTTCCCTTCTTTCAGGGCTTATGTCTCGCATTGCTGATGGGGTGGTAACATCTCTGGTATTGGTCATAAGCCCTTTAAGGCTCTAATGCAGCCAACTGTAAATACATAAATAATCCACTGATTTGGGTTTAGCTCAAGTTCATTTCATCTGCTTGTGCTCCCTCTGTGTCATCTTAGAACCTCTCAGACACTGGGGTTGATCCTCGCCAGGGACAGTCAGTCCAACAGTTAATATCATTTTTGGAAACTAAAAGAGCCTATGCATATGGTAATATTTATGCACTGATATTTTTTTCTGGCCAAACTGAGGCTATTCTAAGAAATTGTTTCACAGTTGATTTTTGGGCTTTTTTTGCATGCCAGTAGTAATTAAAATGTCATCAGTTTGAGGTTTCTAGTGAAGTTTATGGTCCCCTGTTCTTAAAAGTGTTGCATGAACGTATGACTTTGTCTAGAATCAAAAGTAGTGAACTTGATATTAAGCAATACAGTGTCTCAAGGATATCCTTCAGTTTTTCCTAAAGTCCAACTTTGTATATATGATACAAGTACCAGTTGAATAGCTTTTTCAGGATAGTTACCTATGCTGTGTCCTTTGTTGTTTATACATCTGATATTTTTAGTCTTACTTAAAAGGTATCAGTAAGCTTGTTTTGCTGCCTACAATGTATTTAATAGTTTTATATTACATACATGTGTCATCTGAAGAGGTGGACACTGAAAAAGGAGTCAGTAGCGCTCCCTTCAAGGCACAATTGCTACTTCAAAAATGCCAGTTTCATGTCAACAATGGATGCAACATAATGGGATATTCCTCTGAGCTTCCTGGATCCACAGCCTCTTCCATCTCCAAATGCCACCAAAGTTTGTTAAGAAGGAAACACCAGAGATTCAAAATTCTCAGAATTATTGAAGTGGATTCCTGGTAAAAACACTCTTTGAATGCAATAAAAAATCCCTTGGACGTTTAGATCCTAATGAGGGAAACTTCTTGGAAACGGAGAGGGGCTGCAAGTTGACCAATGGCAGGTAAGCTGCAGTACTTCTCTCAGAAATAAAATGTGTACTTAAAAGACAAGCATGAATGAAGTAAATGCAATACATTAGCTGAGGATGGACAGGTGGGATATAACTTGGTGAAGATGATGTTTGGAAGGATTTCTACCATTGCCCATATAAATATTGCAGAAGTTCTGTCCCAGTTATTATTCCTGTATGTAAAATCAAGAAGTATAAGACTAGAAGGGTAGAATACTGACAATATGAGCAATACATACACTGCAGTAGAAAATATTGCATCCATCAGAAATCAAGCTTTTGCTGACATCTTCCTAACTCCAGATTTCCCTGAAGGATGAGTTGAAGCTTCACAGGCAAAAAGATGACATGGAAGTACAAGAGGTGGTCTCCTTGCTTTGAAACAAATCACAATCATATCTTTTCTCGCAAAATTATCAACAGAGACAAACAAAAGTAGTTCATCAGCGATAATTGACACTGTATGCAGGTGCACATGGAAAAAAAATATCTACTGTAAAAACATTCTACTTTTGTTTGCTCTGGTCACTAAAACAAATTTTCTAAAAACGATGTACCATCATTCTCTTAGCAAATTAATGAATTAACTGTACTGTTCCACAGGATTTAGCCTTTGGAAGTTAGGATTTGTTTCATAACAAGGTGATGCGTTTACAAGAAACATTAATTTTGTTTGCTACTCCAGCTTTGAGCAGTGGAAGTAGACTGGAGAGGTGGGTGAGTGTGGGTGTTTATTTTACTCTGAGCTGGGTAACTCAGCTTATTGACTGACATCTTTACCTGGCTGTTAACACTGGAAGGAGTAAACAGGGAAAAGTCAACATGACAACACTGTACCTGCAGAACAGTATCATGGAAATGCTTTTGGATTTCTGCTTTACAGGTACCAGGAGAGATTGCAAAAGCTGAGAGGGAGCAAAGAAGAATCTGCATGCTCACATACATTGTCCTATTTACTGGTTATGGGTCTGTATTACTAATAGAATGAGTGAGGTAGAAACCATGAGTAGTGTTAAAAAGACATTAGCAGAATGGGATGTTTCTGACCATTAGAGCTCCATGAAGACTAAGAAAGTCATAGAATTAATTTAGTGTTTAGCATTTACAAGGAGATATCAATTCAAGATGCTGAGACATGAAAGAGGGGATTAAGCAACAATATTTATTTCAGGAACACAGACGCATGTTACAAATCTATAGTCTCATCAGCACATCAAGCCTTACAATCTTCTAGCCAGAAAAATGGGGGGAAAAGTGGTTAGAAAGGTGTGGTGTGCAAGTTGTCCATAGTTCTTGTGAGCTGTTGTGATTCCAGTTAATTGGGAGCACTCTTGCCTCGTTGCCTGAGGACTTGTGCTCCAGTGGTTTTCTCCATGTGCTGTTTACCTCTGGTAATGGGCACAGAACAGTCAATCAGTGCTGAAGAAACAGGCAGTCTCAGGTTCTCTCTCTTGTGTACAGCCACAGAAATCACTGCCTGGTGGAGTAAAACTAGGAAGAGGCTTGGACAGGGTTTATTGAGATTAATGAATTCGCATTCTATTTTGAAACTCTTTTGTGGAAAGCAATATTTCTCCTGCTTGGCTATTCAGGGGACTTTGATAGGTGGGACCTTAAGGATTTTGCTGGTAAGAGAGAGCTGATAAACTGAAAACTTTTGCAAAGTCAGTGTCAGTGACCTTACTAGCCTTTACTGTCAGCCTTTACCAGCTCTGCTCTGCCAAATGGAATAAATGTGACCCTAATCACCCAGTTCCTGCACGTGGGATGTGCAGGCCACTGTCAAGCCATTGGGACAGGCTCTGGAGTGGGATCATGACAGCTATGCTGTGGATGGCAATGGGATTTGCTTGGGTAGGCTGTGTGAGCTGGATGCAGAGCTGCCTTGGGCACTGTGAAATGCAGCTGTCTCCATTTTTGGCACATCAGTGGATGCAAGTGCGTTGTGATGTACCTGAGCATGCAGTGATGCACAGGGATTACCAATCAAAAGGCTGATGCTGCAGAGGTAAAGAGTATATTAGACCATTCCAGTGAATAAGGCAAGACAAGAAGGATTACCATAGTGTTTGAAGTACATATCAAGCATCTTACAAGTGCCTTACTGAATGTCTGGTGTTCTTTTATCAGAAGAAAATACTGGGTTATGCCATTTTTAGAAAGGAGTATATTATATATTTTTAGCTCTTTGTATGTATTACACAACATATTTTGAGTAAAATAAGCAGTAAGTTTTAAGTGCAAAACTAAATTTATTGCAAGATTAAAGATTGCCACTGTTCAGATTACCATACTGCTTCTGAGCTATCCCTTTAGGGAAGGATAGCTTACCTAAACCATGTCTGTGGCCTTAGAAAAATTCAAAGAGCATTCTCAGAGTTTGCCTTACCATGTAAAGTTGTAGCAATAACTAAGTTTTCAGAGGTGGGTTCATTGATGACTGCCAGAGCTTGCTTTCTGGTACATGGCATTTGTTTACTGAAAACAGGAATATTTACTGGGAGTAAATCACATTTTCAAAAGTCTTAAGCAGGAAACTAAACCCTTATTTTTTAGTTTATGTTGTTAATTCAGTGAGGAACTAACCAGGTCTACAGAATTGGACAATTTTTTAGTAGAAGAGCTTTCTCCTTGTTTCTTCCCATCGCTTTCTGTTGGAACGTGGACTATGTATTCCCCTTTTCTACTTCCCAGCCAGGCTCTAACCAGCTTGACTCACTGCTGGCTTGGACACTGGGCTGTCCCTCTGCATGTGTGGTACATGGACTATTCTCTTTAGGGAGCTGACCAGAAACTACATTGATACAAGTGATTAATGTCTTAACATGTTTATTGGACATACGTGAATTGTTCAGTGGCCTCAGGTCTAACCTCACTTCTGTTTTCAAAGGACAGCTGGGACCATTTACACAAGACAGTTTGTAAATCTGTTGGAAATACCATGAAGCAATTTATCTGCCCATTTTTTTTTCTTAGTGTGAATGTGTGTTTTAAGCATTGCTGGACCTCAGAGCAAAACCCCAGACTTTGAAGGTCTATTCCTGTCTCACTGAAGTTAGAGAGTGTTTTGCTATTGATTCCCGCAGAAGGAAGACTGAATTGCCCAGCATACAGCTCTGTGTCTGTTCCTTCCTTTTCCCAGTACTGGCAGAGGGATGATGTGGATGAGAGCAAAGTGGGTGGTTTGAAACCACCAATTGAGTCATTGATTTTAGTTTTAGGTCAAAAATGATTGTGCTCCAAGTGCCTAATGAGAAATCCTTACATGGGGCCAAGCACTTAAGCCAGAGTTCAGCAGACCATCCTCACTGAGGGAAAATACACTGCACTTCATAAAGTATATTGCCTGGGTAATTCCTGGTGAGTTAAATGGGATGAAAAAAAATAGTTTAAGTTTCTGCAGAGTGGGAGGCTCTTTGTAGGAATTTTTCACCCTGAACAATGTCTTTGGTGACTATTAAAAATGACTTTTGTAGCATGAGGTGCTAGCAGGTATGACAAGCTTTCATCCCCTTGCACCTATTCTGATAGCAGCTTTTCCCCAGCGTACTTGAGATATGTGTGAGGAAACCCTCTTTAATTTGGCAAAAGTAAATAGTTGCAGAGGTATTTTAATTATTTTAAGATTGGTTGTTATTAAGGCTTTCCTCCAGCCTCCCTAGGATTTCTGTTTAATTCTCTTAACAGTGAGAGAAGATTGTTCTTTTACCTTTAGGTGGAGAATAGAAAGTTTAGGACAGAAATAATTAACTATTTATTTACAGTTTATTTTTAAATCTTAAATATTTTTGTAGAGGATACTTTCCATGATGCTGATAACAATGAAAGATCAGCCGTAGATCACAGAGGATACTTTCCATGATGCTGATAACAATGAAAGATCAGCCATAGATCACAGAATATTATGAAGTAATAGGTAATTTATTAAATTCAACTGCTTTTTCTTTTATGCTGAGTCAAGTTCAAATTATATGTGACATTTGGATCAATGAGAGGATTTTGGTATAAAATGTCCCATTATCCTCTAATGGAACAGTAAATACTATGTAGGTGTTCCTAGATAGTAAGTCTCTTTGGAATACAGTCTATCTGACTGTAAAATACTTTAGCTTTTACTCATAATAACATTTAATGTGTTTCTGTGGTAACAGCACCAACAAAACCAAAGTTTGGTCAGTCCAAGACTAATCTTTAGGTCTGCGTTTAGCCCACTGTTAACCCAAACCTCATTTGTTGAATTAGATGGGTGGAACTGAGCTCTTGTCAATCTAGTTAAACCTTAAACCCCTTTGGGATGAAGGGCTTTGTCTGTGAGTGTTGTACCATGACAACTTGTTTAGTCAACTAAAAAAAACATATTGGAAACTTTGCTTGTGACAGGCAAGCACAAAACTGTTCCCTCAGTGGAAGGATCCTCCAGCCTTGCCTGTTAAATCACATTGAGCAAATGGTCAGTGTCACATCTGCCCAAATTTTGCTCAGTTCGTACACCCAGATCTTTGCTTTCCTTGTACATTAAATACAGCCTCGTCTTAAACTCTTGTCACAGTTTGATTAATGAGTGTATAAAACTCTGATCTTGTGGTGCAACAAGGAGTAATAGTATGAACGAGTGAATTTCTGTCAAAATATGTAAAGCATCACTTAAGAAGACTTGTATCTGACTCTGAAGCCTTAAATATTTAAAGAAATACGTGCACATCATCTGTTAATAATCAGTGGGTGAAGCCTTAATTCCAGTTACATGCATGAGAAAAAAGAGAAAATTATTTCTCTTAGTAAATTCTCAGAATAAATTAAGGTTTTGGCTTTGCTGAAGTGATTCCAAATTTACCAGGGTGAAGAACAGGGTCTTGGCCTATGAAGACTGATGTAGTAAAGGATGAAGATTAAAGAGAATCATCACTGGGACTTTCTTTGAAGAAATATAAGAAAGGTTTGACTGAAAAGCTAAATACATACCAAAACATGTAATTAGAAGAAGGTGAGTTAATAGTCATCATTCCTTTATTTTTTGGTTACTTGTAGCTGGGGAGAGAGTGGAAATCCTGTGTTTTTTAAAAATACTGAAGTCTTTGGTTTCACAGAGAAGCATTTTGCATTAGAACTAACATTTTGACTGCCTAGCCACTCCTCTGGCCGTCAGTTTGTGCGGCAGCTCTGTGTATTTGCCCTCAGTGCAAGCTTGGTATACCTTGTTGTGGTCCTGTTTCCTCACTGAGCAGCTGTGAGTGTGTCAACACTGACTTTAACCCACTGTGCTAAATCGATGGCCGTCTTAATCCTCTTTGTGCTCAAATTGAGGCCAATGTGTCCTGAAATGAAGAAATCAATAGACAATTGATGTCTTGGAGGAGATGAAAAATGAGACTTGACTTGTGAAGTAGCGCTACAAGACACACATAAATATGATGGTGCAAATGGCCTTAGGCAAAAGAGCTTCACCCAATTTGCTACACCTTTCTAGAGAACTGCTTGTATGCCTGCTACACCAAGCAGAATTTGCTGATGGTTTTGCACCATTTCTTAGACAGGTCACAGTCTCTGCCAGTCTGTTTTGCTTCCCTTTCTCAATTTGGTGTGTTTTAGTAGTTTTTCATAATTTTCCTGTTGTTCTAAGCCTGCCAACATCTCCTCCTACCTCACAACTTTCTCTTTTTTCCTTTCTCTTGCTTTTGGCATCCTTCTACCTTTCATGCAGCACTCCACACTTTTTGAATCATTATCTTATGTGCTAGTTGCAATCTTATCCTTCAAATCTCATATATTTCTGAAGGCTCTGATGAAAATCCCCCAGGCTCTAACCAGACCTTTAAAAACAGGCTGATGCCTCCTGCATTGACAACAGCAGTGTCTGGATGAGCCTAAGCTGTTTTTCCTGAATATCATAATTCAATAAACTGGAAGATGTTGCTGGTTAATACACTTCATGTGTTCTAGCCTGCAAACTAAACATTAGTAAAATTGGCTTATGAGTGAGTGTGAGTCAATTTGCACTGAGAAGAGCTGCAGAAGTGAGATCCAAGCAGGTTTAAAAGTACAACAATTTGCTCTGTGGCTGAGGGAACTGAAATTTTAGTTTCCCATGGCTTTATATTGTGTGGTTGGATTATCCTCCAGCAAATTAAGTGCAGGCTCTGACTGAAACTTTTCCCAAAATTCTAACAGCATTTGTAACATTCTGCACTCGGGGGATTCTCTGGTGTCTAATTCCATAATTAAAGTCAGGCTGAACTAAATTAAGTTTCTCTCCTCTGTATGGGAATGTCTTTTCACAAAACTCTTAGAGACTAAATGCATCTAAGACTTCAATTTCTCTCTTCAAATTTTCACTGAGTCTGGCTGAGCAGTTCTGATGTTCAGAAGATGCTCAAAGACAGTGGGATTGTCCAACCTCTTTTTGTCTTAAATCAACCTTAGAAAAATGGTTTGAGCAGAACTTATGATCCAAATCTTCTGAAAATTGATGGTGGTTTCCTAGTTATGGGAATGGATGAAAGATTGTCTACAAAAATCACTGCTTGTCTTTTAGTGTAAAGCGCCGCTAACTCTGAACAGATACTTTCTGAATTACAAATATCCCGTCAGTATCTGTCATCCACGGACACACACTGGAAACCATCCTGGCATGTCAGTAGATGGAGAGAACAAGGCTTATTCTTGTTTTACATATAACATGTTAAGGCAGTTTCATTCTAAGCAAACAGCGGGAAATACAGCTTTGTACAAAATCAAATAACATCTACTCTTTTCACAGAGACTTCTTTAGCAATTCCTATCCCTTGTAGAATTAGAAAACATGTACAATTTATTTATTTATAAGTGATGTGAAAAGAATGTAATTTGCATTTTGGAAATTATTGGAGAGAAATCCAGATTTTTAAGCAGCCAGAGGACACTTGTAGGCTTGCCTTTCGAAAGAGATCCTGCCTATGTGGGCAGTGAGCACATCTGGCTCTCACAGTTACTGGACAGCACAGAGGAGCCTGCTCACTTTGATTTAGGCTCTTGTTCTGAATGGGGAAATCACAAAATGAGTTTGGCAGAGTGTGGGTTGTGCTAGAGGATGGGACGGGGTGGGTTGCTCCTGTGTGTAGGTGGGTCTGCCCAGGTAAGAATGTTGACTATGAAAACAGGAAGGACTGGCTGCCCAGTTTTACACTCTCTGCTGAACGCAGGTGATGGCACAGTTAACTTTTTCCCCTTCACTGTGCTTGTCTCACTGTGTGTTGGGCTTGAATGCACTTTGAGGCAGGCAATACATTCCTGTGTTGAAATCCCAGCTGATGGCTGATGTCTGTCTGCCTCGTAGAAATGCCAAGTGAAAAAACCCAAAGACATGGCTCCTGCTGTGAGGAACCACTTGGAAACCAATTTCTGTAGTGCTTTCTGAACCCAGCATTATTTTCCTCTGCAAAAACAAGGAGAAAGGGAGTGCTTGTAAATGTGTCTTGGGATTTAGGCAGTCCTGTGATGCATTAAGTCTCCTTGAATAAATGTTATTTTTCCCAGAAATGTATTTTAGAAAAAAAAATTAATTAGAAGGGATGGCTGGTGCCTTTCAGTAATTTGTAAGCATACTGTAGTGCTTAATTATTCTCTCCTAAAAGTTTTATTTTATTTCTTGCTGGAATTTGTTTCACTTTGACATTGGACCATGTTATGACTTTGTCTGATAACCTAAAGATCCTGTTAAGTCTGAAAAATCCCTCTCTTTGAGTAGGTCTTTATAGACTAATTCATCACTTAAGCCAAACTGAGCATTTTTAAATCTCTTTCTGAAAGGTTGATTTTACAGACCTTGAATTACATTTTTTTTTTATCCTTTGTGAACCCTTTCCTGACCTCTGCACTGTGAGAATCCTGACAGAACTGTAACGTGCTGATCTCCAGTCACAGTGTCTCCTTGGTCTCATGAACAGGCAGTCCTGTATTCCCGTGGGATATCTCTGGTTTTAGATCTCACAGTTACACAGCCGTCCCAGACAGAGTGTTGTTAACCTGCGTTATAGAGAGGAGGTGTATATTTATTCCTTTGGGCTTGATAACTTAATGCTTTGCCTCTTAAGCTTCACTGGTACTTTAAGGTAAATTATAACATTTTTCTTTCCACCCTCTCCTCTTGCCTGTTTATCTGAAAATGTAACAGAAATTAACTTTTTGAGGTGAGTGGTGCCTGCTTAGAGATAGAAGAGTCTCCCACTCTTCATTGTACCCCAGCCATGCCCTAAAAGCTGGTGAAGTAGCAGTCTCAGATTCAGAGTAGGCAACTAGTCCATATTCCTCATTATTTCATTGTATGTTCCTTATTCTTGTATTATCAGGCAGCATATTTTTGCACCCACCAAATGTATGATTAAGCCATGGAACTTGTTGCAACAGAAAAGTGTGAAAACCAAATGGGATGGGGCAATTTCACACAGAATTGCTCCACTTCTGGCTATTAAACCGTGATCCAGCTGCAGCCTTCAGCTCAGAAAATGGCCAGTCATCTTCTCTTGCTAGGAGTGTGTGCCACGTGCTCTTGTGAAGGAGCCTTCTGCAGAGCTGGGAAAGCCAGCCCAGTGGGCATTGGTATCCCAAGGAAAAGTTCCTGCAGCACGTGATTCCTGCCACTGCCAGTTTGGATCATCAGTGCGGTGACAGAGGGAGCCAAAACACATGGTGAGCTTCAGGGCTACAGGAAAAAAGGGATTTTAAACAAAATCAAATGAGAAAAATAGACTTGCAATGACTACAAGACACTGATTTCTCAGTGTTGCTTGAGTATCAACAAGTCTCTGTGGCCTCTGCTCTGTAGCAAGTGATGATCTGTTGCTTCAGCCAATGCAGGGGATACACTGCCCGTGGTCAAACAATCCCCTCCAGAGAAGGGTAACCTGGGCTTTACTTCTGGGATCAGTTCTCTCAGTCTTCCCCTTTTTTGGAAGCACTCTCAGCAAAACACACCCCAAGAAAAGGATCTCAGTAATAGAGTTCAGGAAGCTATCAAGTATCTTCCTCTCTCTGGGCAGTAAGCAAATATATTTTTTCATTATTTCTCTTTGTTGTTAGCACATTAATCTGAAACCCGAAAGAAAAGACCAACAAGTACTAAGGTTTATAAGGGATTTGCTGATGTTTCATGAAGGTAGCAAGACTGCTGCAATACAGCTGGGAAATAGGAATATTAAAGTCTACCCTAAACTCTATTTTACTGTAATGATTCATAAAATATCAGTTCTTTGCTTTAAGAGACTGTGGCTGTATGAATCTTTAAAAGATTGTGACTATGCATTTCTGGAGAAAATATCTCTAAGCTGGGTACTCAGACTAACTTATCAAATTGAAAGGAAACGAGTGAAAGAGATTATTTTTTTTAGCTCAAATATGATTTTTCTGGCCCTAGACTTTTGAGTGAAAATTGAAGATAAATCTTAAGGAAAGAAACAAAGTGGTCTATGAGTGTAAAAACTTGCTAGAGCACTTAATGAACCCTCAGTACAAACAATATTTCTTGTGATAGCTTTGAAAATGGAATTTGGGTCATATTTCATGTGCTGATGCATATAATATAATCACACCAATTCAATAGCTAGTACCTAGAACCCATATTGCACTTTGTTATCATGTTCACTATAAATCTGCAAGTGTCTTGCTGAGTGGAAACAAAGAATATAAAAAAAAAGGATTATAAACTTTCATTTTAATTGAGATCTTTGTTTCACTCATTGCACTCAAAGTGGACTCCAGAAGCGCCCTTTGTAATGCAACCATGTCAAAGAGCCAGGTGTTTAACTGGTGAAACTATGGATGTTCCATAGTGCAGCTCCACAGAAGTCAGCAGAACTGCTTCAGACAGCCCCAGCAGAGGGGCTGCTCTATCTGTTCAGTGTCAGAACAGCTTAACACGGGTTTGATAGAATTCTTCCCAGGTGCAGTTTACCCTTTGGTTATTAAGGGTGACCTCATCCTGTTGAGCTCTAGATGCCTGTAACTGGGTCGTTTGCTACACCCAGACAGCCTGTGCTCCTTTTGGTCAATAGGTCATCTCAGCTGAACCCTAAAAGTGGTTGTTCCAGGGAGCTGGATGAAGTATGAAGTAGGGATCTGACCTCTGCAAAAGGAGGCAGAATACAGATATGTTAAGCCTTTTGTAGCTTGTTATGAGGCTGTTTGTTCTTGATCTGCATCTGAAAGAAGTGTCCCCATATTAATGTGAGTGCATTCTGCCTTTGAGCAGAGGGACACACCTGGGATATATTACCTGGTGTAACATACTGACTGGTGTATTATATTGGCTACCACCATTCATGGACCCTGCTGATAACAAGATACTGATAACATTTAACCTTCTCTCCTTTTCTGTAAATATCTGTCCCCTGAGGACCCAGACAATGGTTAAAATCCAACTGTTCAGTCCAGCAGAGCTCTAGAGACATCCTGCTGTTCTAAAATGGTGCCTGTGAAACAGGATGGCAGTATGGCTCATTATAAAAATTCCCTGTGATACCATTTGTGAGTCAATTTAGTATGCAAGAACTGTCTTGAAACAGGAGAGGCTTTCTTGTTTTGCATTCTCCTCTGATATTTTGTGTGGGAGGCAGCTGTTGGAAGGCCTGCAGGAACTTGAGAATTTGACTGAAAGTCATAAAGTTTTAAAAATACATTCAAAAGCTTTGTACAGTTTCCATTGGAATCTGGGCTACAAGTTTCTGATGAAACCTGAAAACTCCATCTGCCTATTACCTTTTCTGATGTGAATGTTTTCCTGGGAATATTTTGGAACATCTAATTTGAATTATTAAAATATATCTGGAAGAAAGAGGTATAAATACTTTCCCAGAATCCAGTCCCATGCAAGAAAATTAATTACAGAAAAGAATTCTCAGGAACATCTATCCACACTTCTGTTTGCATCTACAGCTGCTGTTTGTTGCTGCTCAGAGGTGCTTTCCAACTGTTTTACCCTATTGTGTTAATTAAGATGATGTTTTCATTAACTTCAGTTCACATATTGTTTTAATCAGGATTTTTGAAGAAAGAGATTTCAGCAGATAATGGAACGTGGGCAGCACAGTGGAGGCTACAGGGAGCTCATTACCTTTTTCCAATTCATTGTGGCTTCATCAGTCATTAATTCCCTTTTAAGCTTCCCTGTTGTTAGAATGTACATTGCAAGTGACTTCATTTTTCGTATTCAACAATGTGCCACTTTCCATACATAATAGAAAGGTAAAATGCAATTATTGGCAGCATTAGAATACTTCAAAAGATTTAGAGATGTGGAAGAAGGCTCCCTGAGGAGTGTGCTTCTGAGAGTGTTTGAGACAGCAACACACATAACCTTGCAAGGCTGAAGAAAAAGGCAGTGAAGAAAAGGGTTGATGTTGAACTTGCTCTCATATCACAAAGTGATGGAGTGCATTGGGTTGGAAGAGAACTCTCTGGTCCAAATCCTTACTTAAAGCAGGGCTGACTTCAGTGTTAGGTGATGTTGCTCAGAGCCTTTTCCAGTTGGGCTGTGAATATCTCCAAGGATGATGTTTCAGAGATGTTGGCAACAGACTCTTAATACATTGACCAGCACCCTTGGATACATCCTTCCTACTTTCATATACTTTGGTACAGCCTTATGAAGTCGCTAATGTGATTATCTTCCACAGGCAGTGCTTCACTGCCCTTGACTTTGCCCGAAGCTCAGGGGTGTGGGAGGACCGAGGGAAGACCTTTCAGTAAAGACTAAGGCAATGAAAGCACCAAATACCTCAGATGTTTCTATGTGGAGGATCAGTGCCCATATCCACATAAATGTACATGTAAATGTACGTAAATGTGCTGGTGTGTTTGTATCCATCACCCAGCTGATTCACACACAGGAGCCAAAGGATGCACACATCCAACCCCGTGTGCCCTGACATCTCTGTCTCCTTGTTACAATGCAAATGGACTACACGCATATTGAGGCCCTCACCTGGGAGCTGGAACCAAGATCCCAAAATGAATCGAGCTGGTAACAGATTTATGGCTTGGCTATGTCAATTAATAGATCTATTGTCTTTTATTTGTTCCTTATGAGGTGTCACAGCTTGGTCACATCCAGAAGTGAAGGGTTGCCCTCAAAAGGTGAAGTGATGGCTGAGTATAGTTCAGTTCTCAAGCAGATGTGTGCAGAGAAAGGTAGGACAGAGAACTACCAGCTATCAGGAAAGCTGAACTCTAATCCTGGCGCAGTCTTATAACTCCCAGAGCACATTAGGTGCTGAAATTCTTATTCCTCATTTTCTTGACGAATGATGCAACAAGAGCAGAAAATGGCTAATATGAATCTTGTCTCAAGACTGCGATTACAGCAGTAATAAGGAATGATGTAAACTTAACTCAGTCTTGTTGCAGATTCCTAAGAGAGTGACTTGGACTTCAGGAGCAGTGTGCAGCCAGAACAGACGCTGGTTATGAAATAGCTCTTTAATCGTCCTTCTTCATGATTTTTGAATTCTGTTTAGCAAGCATGGTTCTTGGGTAATACTCAAAGTGACAGAAAACAAATGATTCTTGACTGTAGTTTTTGACCATCAAAGACAATTTTGTTTGAAGGAAGGACATTTTGCAAGGATCATAGAACCATAGAATGGTTTGGGTTGGAAGAAACCTTTAAAGGTCATCTAGTCTTACCCCCCTGCCATGAGCAGGGGCACCTTCAACTACATTGGGTTGCTCAGAGCCCCTGTCCAACCTGATCTTGAATATTTCCAGGGATGGGGCATCCATCACCTCTCTGGACAACCTGTTCCAGTGTTTCACTGAACATTATTGTAACAAATTTCATACTAAAAAAATTCTTCCTTATATCTCGTCTCCATCTACCCAAGCATGGCATGAAGCACTTGTTCACAGATACTGTGTTTAGCCAGACTCAGTGTGGGTTTGCTTTACTTGAATGTGAAATTTTGCAGAAAACAGACTATATGATAGAGAAATCATGTCAGAAGGATGCTTCAGTTCCTGGAAAGCTCTCTTTACTGGTCTGACTTTTCACCCCTTTCTGTATTTTCTAAATCAAATAATATTAAACTTGTAAGCTCTAATGAGTAAAATAACTAATACAATGCTTTCGTTTGCTTTCATTCAGCTTTAAGGTATCTCAGTGTCTTAGAAGGGGGCACAGCCTTTCTAACCCACTGTTTTGCAGTCCCCTGGGGCAACACTCTGCTGAGCTATCAATACAGGGATTATCAGCTGCCTGCTCCTTTCACTTCCTTCTCTCAAAAACCTTCTCTAAAAAGCTTGATTCCCTTAAATGTCTTCATCTCTCCTTAGTGACCATGATTGAAATGATTCTTTCTGAAACATGATAGCTTGGCTTGGCACCGTCCATTTTACCAATTTCTTGCTGTTTTAAACTCTGAAAGCAATGTTCTTAATTTATTTGAAACATTTTGTTTACAGCATCTCTGTTCTTATGGTACATTAGTATTTCTTCAATGCCTCCATTTATCTGTGGCGAAATGAAACTACCCTGCTTTGTTGGGATTTTCTGGTTCTGGTATTCATTCTAATATTTTTCTTCCCATCACTTTAGGAGTTGTTTTGTTCAGCCCTGGAAAGCATCCCAGACGACAGTGTTAGAATTTTGATAGTAGAAACATGCACACACACTGATTCTCTTCTATTTACAACATTTCTTCTTGAGTGATCTGTTTCTGGTTCATCTTGCAGACTTGCAGATTCAATCCAAAGCTTTTTATCACGTTTGCATGCAGGTTTAATGTTTGTTTCAGATCATTAGCTGCACTTGAAAGTGTTTGTGTTATTACTAGTGGGATCCAAGCTGAACCTCAGTTATGATTAAGTACTTCCATATTTGCAAAATCCTCTTTGGTGATATTTGTTAGTTTCTCTTTTGGGTCTTACAGCCAGTGCACATTGATTAGTTTCTGCTTTGAAACTGCAGCTCCAGGGGAAGCTCGAAAATGTTATTCATAGATCCTTGCTTGGGTCAATACAGCAAATCTACCATCTATTTCACTTTGAGCGCACATCTTCAAGTAGCTCCCAAACCTGTGGGTGTGTAAGAGGCTAACAAACAGCCTGCTCTGTGATTCTGCAGCAGTTCTGCTCCCAGCCCTCCCTGCTGCTTCTGTGAAGAAAGTTGGATTTCGTTCAACTGGTCAAAAGTTGGTGTTTGCTACTGATGCAGTTGGGCTCTTCTTGTGCCTGTTTGCTTGAAAATATTACTGAGATGGGATGAGGGTTTTTTGCACTTGAGAATAATATGCCTCTTGTTTGAAAGTAACATTTGGTCTTCTATGTCTTAAGACCATTTGATTCAGTCATTCCTAATATTTGCTGCAGCTCAAATCCCTAGGCCATCAACATGCCCTTTCACAGTTTCAGATGAGCCATGTCTGGCTTGCTGTCCAGTGAAATTTCTATTCATATTCCTGCAGAATATTTAAATTCGGCTTTACAGTGGTGAGGTAGACACAGGTGTAAGAGATTTTGCTCTGCTCACAGATTTACCATTCTGCCCTACCATTTTAACCTGTCATGGTACAGAACCTGCAAAAGTATCATATTGGATCCTTTGCTGCATCCCTTAGCCTTGCCGTGAGGGAAGGAGAATGCTCAGCTCCTTCTGCTATTAATTTTGATGCTCCTGCATCATTTTGACCAGCTACATGTCAGAACTGAAATCCAAGATAATAGCCCAGAATTCTTCCAAGGTGAATGAAATGGTGCCTGCTGCAGTGGAAGTTATCATGCAAGGAAAAGGTGTTAGAAGGCGTCCTCCCTCTGATGGAGTCTTGCAGGTACACCCAGGCTATCCTTGTATGACACTTGTCTAGCCTGTTTTCAAAAACACCCGAATGTCGACGATTCAGTAGATTCTTTAGGTGGTACAAAAAAGATTTTTGTAGTTTAGATATAACATTACCTTCTTCCTTGCTCCACTGGTAACCAAGGAGAAATCAGGTCTGTTGACTGGGCTCCCCTCTGAATGCTGTCTCCTGTGTCTCCTGCTTTAGTGTGGCAGATGCCATGCGCTCCATGTTTTTTCTGAACTCTTGTGGTTTCATTGTTGTACGTTGTTTGTTCATGATTGTATTCTGGGCTCTGTACAGGACACTCTTTTGGTGAAACTGAGTGGCTCCTAATGTGTTCAGTTTGTTTTCTTTAGATACAGTTGCCCCTCTGTGTCCATCTTGTATGGGTTATGCGTATTACTGAAATGCTATTTAAATAACAAAATATCTTAAAAATAATGTTTATAAATCCCTTTCTGCATTTAAAACACACATCTCACTGACTTTTTGGTGCACCGAAGCATGAATGTTGCACACCAACATAGCTTTTTTTTCCATTGCCTCCGCAGTTGCCTCAACTTTTTCTTTTCTGTGGTCTTCTATTTATTTCCCCCCACTGTAGTTGTGCTGATCACTGTGTTACTGGCATTACTTCCTGCTTTTCACCCTTTGCAAAATGCATCTTTATTACATTTGCTTCCCAATTTTGCTTACAACTGCTTATCAATATGTCTTCTTGGCCTTTCTCTAAGATTCTGTGAAGCTATTTCTTTTGCTGTTTGATATATGCATATCTGTATATATCTTGACTTCAGTAGTGTCAAATCCATCCCTAGAGCTCACAGACTTGTTTTTCAATAGTTATAACCTGTCTGGTTTTTAATAAGAAAGTCTTTTATGACCTCATCTTCAGAGGAAAGGGTCTTTAAATTTGCCTCTTCATTGTGTCTCTTCCTGATTGCAGTTTTTTAATAAGAAATGCACAGTGCTCTAGACTTGCTGTGGATCTGCATTTCCATCTTTGTGGAGTTCTTGTGTTAATTTTCACAGAATACACTGCATTCACAGGATGACGGAAAAAAAAGGCTGATAGTCTTTCTTCAAACAGTGGGCAGAACCCTCGTGTTCACAAGCCCTAGAGCTCATGGTGAACTTAAACCATTCCAATATCTGCTGGAAAGGCCAAGCAGCAGGGCACAGGTAATGCAGCGGGTTTGTAATGACATCACTGATAAGAGCTTCTTGACGCAGGTGATTTGAGAAGCTGATGAGTGGGGAGACACTGCTGAACCTCATACTCACAAGCGAGGAGACAGTGCTGGGGGATGTGAAATTTGGCAGGAACCTTGATGACACTGACTGCATGATGGTGAAAGTCACGATTTTGGAAAGAGGGCAAAAAGCAGAATCACAGCTCCAGACTTCAGTGGAACAGACTTTGGGTCTTCAAGGACCTGAGTCTTGTTCTGTCCAGTCTGAAAATCTCCAAAGCCAGCGATTCTCTGAGCACAACTCTCTATGTGAATTCCTCTTTACTCTCTTCCATTGCTCTATCTTCTGTCCTTTCATGGTGCAGCTGCTGCATCATCCTGTCTCTTTTCAGCAGCTAAACACCTTTCCCTGAAATGGTGAAGTCAATTAGTCTGCTGTGGTCACAGCTTTCTGTCTCAGTGAGCTGTTCAGGTTTCCTGTTTTGTGGGGCTTTTATGGACTTTGGTAAAGATAATTATGTGGAAGAGGGTGAATTTTGATTAGATAGTGACCAATAGGAAGAAATTGAGAATGTCTAGACAAAGGCCAGGTTAATTGATAATGATCATGAAATGATATATTTATGATTCACAGAATCTGAAGGAAGATAAGCAGCGAAACAGTAACAATGGATTTCAGGCAGGAAGACTTCAATACTCACAGAATTGCTAAGTGTTGCCTGGGAGGCAAGCCTGATGGAATAGGGAATTTAAGAAAGCTGGCAGTTCCTTAAAGAAGAATATTAATAAAGCTCTCTCCTTGTGAAGGAGAGATAAGAAGTCAGTAAGAGATCAACTTGGCTAAATTATGAGCCTTTCATTGACTTCAAACACAGAAGAAAAGGATACAGAAAGTAGAAACTAGGTCAGGTTACTAAGATGGAGAATAAAGGCATTGCAAGAGCTCTCAGTGACCTAATCCAAAAGGTCAAGACCAAGGCACGTTACCTGTGAGAAGTCCAAATTTTGATGCTTAACAGAAGATTTGGAGAAGCCCAAAGTGGTGAATGGTTTATTCTGTCCTGATCTTCACTTGCCATCAGGTAGGCTGCACTATTAATACCAGTGCCTAAAGGAGAAAAATGCCAGCCTGGAGCAGGAGAGAAACACAGCAAGAAGGAGTTTTCAGACTGATCATGCAAAGTGTTTTTTTTTTTTTAATTTTAGCATTAAGGAATTTTAGCAGCCCTTAACTTATCTTTTTTTCCTATGGGAGTGCTTGGAGATAAGTAAGGTACCCAGCGGGTGTAGGATGTGGATGGACACCGGGGAGGTATGGTCTAGAGGAAATGACTCTAGATGGATTACTACTCTCAGAACAACACAGCACACAAGCATTTCACCTTGAAATGAAGGATATAGTCAGTGAAGTCTCCTCACAGTTTGACTGTGACCAGGGTTTTTGTTAGTGACCTGTACAATGGAGAGGATGTCGAGATAAGAATCCCCAGCAGTGTGATAGAGACCATAATTCAAAATGGTCTTGACAGAATGGAGGGATGATCTGAAAAATGACAATATTATTTAATAGGGAATGACTACATTTGTGCAGGAATAATTATGTGAGTATAGGATGAGAAGCAAACTATCTGGACATTCAGAGGTGGGTGAAGAGGCTATAGAGGATTGCAAATTTGACAGAGATGAATGATAGCAAGCTTTGCAAAGCAGTTACAGGGAATGTGTGAACAGGAGCACAGGCTGCCATGTGATGTAATTACTTCTATGTAGCAAAAGGTTGGCCTTAGATGGAGAACTGTGCCATTTTTTGTGTTGTCTTTCAAGAAAGAGATGATCTATTCTCTAGCTGAGAACAGCTTTAAACGTGATCTCTAAGGAAATATTGAAAGAATTAGGCTAGTTCAAGCTAAAGAAAGAATGTTGAGAAGAACATAGTCTCTTCCTTATTTAATTAATTTTTTTTTAACTTCTTTTCCCCCTTTTTTCTCTAATTAAAAAAAAAAAGGGAGTAAAAGTTCTGTAAACACATTTTGAAAACAGAAGAAGGAAAAGACTTGACCTGCAGCAAGGAAGTTTCAAGTTGAGCTGTGGAGGCTCAATCATTGGAGCTGACTCAGGAGCAGGTTTGACAAATATTCATCAAGAATGTTAGGGGTGCCTTGGGCAGGGAGATGGATAGACCAGATATTTCCCTCTTCAGTTCTTCCAGCCTAATTGTCTGTGGTGTGAGTAAACGAGATTTTTATTTGCATTACTATCTGGAGGCAGTGGCCCTTCTCCTTAGTAATGCCATACTGGCTTGTGGACAGAATGACACACGGATGATTAGGAATACTGCTGACCGTAATCACTTGTTGTTGCCCTATCTTTAATTTCAGACATCTAGTCACCAAAAAGTGGGACAGTCTTCCATGGTGTAGCTGATTTCTCACTTTATACAGGCCGGTAGTGAAATTCATATATAAGCCTTTGATTGAAAACTGTTTATCTCTGTATGTTTTGAGTGAATACCACATTATCACTTCACAACTGGTGAGTGAGCAGAAAAATAAAGGGCTTTGTGATCATTTGCTCATAATACAGGCAAATCTCTTCACGTTATGAAATGAAATCAGTTTGACCAGCTTCTGAGTATTGATGCTGAAGGGTTTCTTTGATTTTTGATTTTTCAGTTTTATAGATGTTAGAAATTATTGTAGATCTAATGTACCAGTAATATAACTTCAGTAGCTGAATGTTTATACATACTAACCCCATCCTATATCAACCCCTTAGAATTCCAGTAGTT
>JAWWMO010000083.1:6169306-6187752 GCA_035047845.1 Dendrocincla fuliginosa
AGGACTGAGGGAAATAACAGAATGGGATTGGATGGACACTATTATAAAATCTTGTAACTTAGTTCTGAAGGGGGATTGAGGATTTCCTGTGTGAATGTATTCCTGGAGCCTGGAGGCTCATTAAAGCTCTTGCTCACTTATCTCCTACTAAAAATTGTCTGCAGTTTTTTTTTCTTCGCTCCTTAAGGCAACAGTATCATGTTTTTTTCATTGTTTGTCACACTTCAGAATGAAAAAAATCTGAAAGAATGTCTTAAACAGGCAAAACATAATTGCTGAAGACAGAAGTTGGCAGAGTTAGGACTAACTTGACTATCATCTGTCATCTACCAGCTGTAGAGGAGGCATAGATGACTCTTGTTAAACTCTGACATAGTTTCTTTTAAGACAGAGTTTAGTGTGTTAAATGGCATTAAAAACTTCCACAAGGCAACATGTTTCAGTCTTGTGTACTCTCAGTTCTATAAAATACTTGTAGATAGAATTTCCTAGAAATAAGTGGTGCTGTGGGTTGGTTGATACATATGAACACAGAGCCCCCAAAGACTTTGACGACTTAAAATGCCTCTGAAGGAATCAAGGGCAAGAGTGAGATTTCTCTCCCTAACAAAACTGTTTTCATGAGCCGTGAATAACTTTGATATCTAGGAGGAATTTTTTCAGGGCAAAGAGCATCATGTTCAGTGTTTGATAAGGTTACACTTACATGTCATTTGTTCCTGCACATTGGATATAGCTGTGCCCTGTTAAGCTGGTTTAACACAGTCAGAATGCATAATCAATGGTTTCTTAAGATTTTTTTTAACTTTTGGGAAGTTATGCATAATGCAACATGTGAGAATACCTTTAACACTGCTGCTAGTGAAAATCCATTTTTTGAAAATCTCAGGATTTAATGAATGCAGGAATGTTTTATTCCTTGCAGTCATTATTTTGAAGATTATCCCAGGTTATTAGATTTGATTAAAGGATTTTATGCTTGGCTTGTTTGAGAGCTGAGGATTAAGCAATAAGGAGCTTTCTTCTATTCTGTATCTTTGGGCTTATCATTTCAGTACTGCAGGGATTTGATTACTTACTCAATTTTGTAAAACATACAGATTTTGTTCATTTAGAGCTTTTTAGATCAGTCAGAGCTATTAAGCCTGCTAGGTGATATCCTGACTGACAAGCCCTACTACAGGTTGGGTTTGCTCCTCTTGGCTTGACCAATGCATGTCCTTTGTCAGCCCTTGTGGGCATCCCAGTCCCCCCCATGCAGGGACTTCAGTGTCTGGGGGGATTGACCCTGCTGCCCTGTTCACAAATACACAGAAAGTTTTGGGGATCAGAAGCTTTTTGTTTAGCTAATATGAAGGATGTGAGGTTCTTCAGCTTCATTCAGAGGTAAGGACAGATACTAAGGTGGCTCAGGGGGCACCTGGCTCATTTGCTTGTCTACTGCAGAACTACCCCTGATGTGCCTTTGCATGAGACCAGGCTCCATCTGGGGCTTTCTTCTAGAGTGTTTGGAGGTAAAGGTGAGGAATCCAGACACTCAATTCACTGTTACAGTGGTTTCCAGACAAGAGAACAAATGCATTTTCCCTCTGTGGAGGTTTGGGAACAGAGAATACAAGCATATGTCTGAATGTGCCCTTTCTGAGGCAGTGCAGAGGTGGTCAGAAGTGCATGAGCAGGGCCAGAAGATCACTGTGAATTACCCTCCCAAGGATAAAAATCTTCCTGCACATGCTCCTGTCTCCCATGTACTGAGAATCAGGGCTTATAAATTCTCTTCTCTACAGCAGTGAGGGTGTCTGGCTGTTGTGTTACATTTGTTCTCATCCACAGCAGTCTGTGCACTGGGCGTGTTCAGGTGGGAATGCTGTCACTCACATCCCTCCCAGCTAAACCAGAGGCAGGTTCAGCAGATGGTCTGCTGAAGGCGTCTTTTTAGCCCAGTCTTCCCAGATACGTTGCCAAGTAGCAGATCAAATTCAAGGATGTTGGTTTGTGTTTTGTGTTGATCTTTAATGCCACAGGATGCAACTCACATAAATGTGTTTGTCCATGGAAAAAGACTTTCCTTGTCCCTAGACAACTAACTCAGGGTTAAAGCTTGTGTTTCCCAGATGCTTTCTTGGTGTGGCCCTTCAGCTCATTTCCAGTGTGGGACGAAGGACCTTGGAGTTTAGAAGAAAACAAGCCCTCTACTTCTTCGACCTGGCCTCCCACAGACAGATTGCCAGCACAAGTCCAGCAGACTGCCCAGGCTGCTTTTTGATATTTCAAGACTCTATATATTTGTAGATTTCTTGGATGTTCTTTGAAATATGGAGGCTGGTGGTCACTTCAGCGTTAAGTGTACAGAAGCAGATGAACACAGTTGCTGAGCTTTCACAATCTCTAATGAATTTAATTGTTACTGCCCCATCAGGCTTGATGTTCCCACTTTGGTCTTTGATTTTTTTTTCCAGCTTTGACCTCTTTTCTATATCAAAGAGCTGAAAAACAGACACCATTCTTTTACTTTTTATTCCCTTAGGTCAGTTCATAACTTATTCAGTGTATTAATTGTGTGTTACATCCTGCTTGGCTTATCTTTCTTCAAACAACTCATTTGCAGATTTGCAGCTCAATCTCATTGTAAGTGTTTTGGTTCTAGCTCTCATTTAAAAAGAGATAAACTTTGATTCAGTAGAAGACAGTCTGTAGCTAATAAGCCATGGGAGTTCAGGGAAAGCTCTGGACACCTTGAGTCAACTTCTAATACATTAGATGGTCCAGGTGGTGATGGGGCATAGAAGTCAGTTATAGCAATGCCAGAGGAGAGGTATGAAAAGGAGTCAAGACATTTCTATTACTGTTGATCATCTGTATTCCTTTGTTTTCCTTGCTGTTCCTTGCCAGTCTCCTCCTCCTTTACATACTATCCTTTGTAGAGGCAGTTTGACAGGTGGGATGCTAAAAGGGTACATGTCTCAGCATGAGTGAAATATTCTGCTCAGCTGCTTCCCTCTCAGTTGTCCCTTTTCAAGTTTGGGATGGGTGGACCTGAGCAACCTTAAGAAACAGTGAAAAAATTCCAGGGACTGATAATCCAGAAACCCTTCCTGGATGAAACACGTTTGGTTATGTTTTGGCATTGTTTTAATCAACCAATTGAACTTACTAAAATGTGGAGCATATTCAGACATTAAAAACCTTTCACCTAAAATAACTTCTGATAGAACCATTTTATTAGTATTCTTAGACCTCCAATGAGCAGTAATGATGCTAAATCATTAATATATATTCTGCCATTTTAAAAATTAAATCTGTGCCCTGATGTGTTTTACTGTTTTATAGCTATTATATGAAGCCCCTAGGGATGTTCTCATAAAAGGTGTCCCATAAATTTTATATAGCCTTGTACTGCATTATATTTTATTGCAATATTCCAGCTTTTCAAAAAACCTCCAAGGCATCGTTTTTTTTCCCTGAAGGCCTCCATGGGAGAAAGACATCAAAATTTGTGTTGGCAATTTCTAGTGAAAACACCTACCATTTGCAATTGTCATCTCTGTTCTTGGTGACATATTGCCTTCTGTCATTTTCAATGGAAAAAGCTTAGGTGAAAAAGATACAAAAAGAGATAGATTTGTAAGAATAAGAGGGATCATTTTTGTATGTATTTCTTCTGCCTCTGATTACACATCAGTTGGTTTCTCTCTGCTTGTTTTACTCTCCTGCTGAGTTTTCCAGCAGTTTGGCTACTTCTATAAAGACAGACAAAGCCACAACGTACAGGGCAGGACAGAGGCAGATGCTGGATGTGGTCCACATGCTCCCAACTCCTAAATATTGTCCCTGGGAGAAAGCAAGTGAACCCCGGGGCAGCATCGAATCTTGGGGACATTGCCCCATAACCCCTCTCCTTAGGAACAATGAGAGAGATGTTGACTTTGTCAACCCTCTGGAGGCTTGTAGTCCCTGCAAAGGAGAGAAAGGATGGTCTCTTGGTACATGAGCTGAATTCCCATATATGCCGCAACACACTGTCTACACAGTGGCATAATATTAGAAGAGAGTAGGTTTTCAGTGTAGTTTTGGATGCCTAAAGATGCAGATTCCCTTTGCATATGGGGACCTGAAATATCCTCGGGTGCTTAAATGATTAAGAAATGGAGATGGGCATGTGGAGGAGACTCTGGGACAGATGTCTTCTTGCTCTGAGTGTACAGTGCCCAAGGCAGTGGTGCCTGAAGGGAAAGGAAGGAATCCTTCAGGAAAGCAATACTGCTGCCCTCTGCTATTCTTGCATTCCAGAAACAGCAGCTGCTCTGTCTCCTAACTCCAACGAGGAGGGATTGCAGAAACCCAATTGCTCAGAATAGATTTTTGCAGACATTGGGGAATGCAGAGGAACTTCCTCAACACTGTGAATACTTTACAGCATCAGGTCAATTGTTTCTTAATGTGGCAATGAGTCTGCTGCTACTGCTCTGCGTAAGGATTGAAATTAGTCTTTGCTTCAATTACTTTGGGGTATGAAGGAAGGAGATACTTTCCAGGTTTTTCAATTTCTTCAAGAGCCATCAATGCTTTTCCTTGAAGCCTTAGTTGCCATGTTTCTCAGTTATCAAATAAAATGCTCCTCTGTATTTGAAGTTAAGATCAGAAAAAATTAAAAGTGAGAATTCTTAAAGAAAAAGATAATTTCAGAAGCGTCTCATGAGTTTTCAGGCTCATGACATATCTGAGCATTTGTCAACCTCTTCAGCTGTTTTTGACAGGGCCAGTGATGAGCCAACTAACTCTGCCCATCGACAGATCTGATGTACAGGACTTAGCAGAGTTGCTGCCTCGGAGCAAATTGCTTGAGAACTAGTATCTCTTGAGTTGTGCCTTTGAATGAGGCATGCATTTTCTACTGCCTTTGGCACCTGCTTCATCTGTGATCTGATTCAAAGAGTGAACTAAAATGAGAACAGGAAAGAAAGTTTTGAAACATGGTCACTTCTTATAATTTTACCTACTGGGTTTTCCCCTTGAAATCTGTTTTTTGCTGTTGTAGTAGGTGTGCTGCTGGTCCTAATGCCTCTCATTTGCAGTCTCACTCCTTGCTGTGTTTGATTCTGTTCATCATTATTATCAATATTTTTCAGCAATTTTAATCACAGTGATGAAACCAGATTAAAACTATTTAAATATGCTAATATGGTGACAGGCAGTCGAATGGCTCAAAATCAAACACAGCTTCCTGTGCTTCCCTGCACCTTATTAGCTTTGACATTTCTGCTTGTCAAATACATTATACTTCCACTGGACCAGGCTGCCCAGAGAGGTGGTGGATGCCCCATCCCTGGGAGTGTTCGAAGCCAGGCTGGATGAGGCTTTGAGCAACCTGGTCCAGTGGAAGGTGTTCATGCCCATGGCAGGGGAGATGGAACTAGGTGATCTTTCGGGTCTCTTCCAATCCAAACCATTCTATGATTCTATGATAGTTACAGGACTGACTTTATTACCAAGCTTAATTTGATCAGCCAGAAGTATGACTAAATTTCATGCTTCTGACCAGCCTAATTATGTTAGCAAAACACTGTGAGTCTGCAGTCTCCACTGTAACCCTAAATGAAGAAGACAGCCCAGATCCCAAGAGAGATCCTGGCCTGTGCTGTAATTCTGGCAGGGCTGGAGGAGTGGGAATAGAAAGCAGGGTGTTTGTTTTGTGGTTGCAGCAGAAGTGCTTGTCCTACTTGGAGTTAAGTGGGAGATGCAGATTTTGCTAGAGGCTGGGACTAGGCAGTGTTCCTCAAGAGTATGTTGCTTTCTGCAATGTTTACAAGCCAAGCCAGTAAAGAAACTATTGGCAAATTTGTAACATAAAACCAGAATATATTGGGGTTTGGGTTTTTTTATTCTTTGGTGGCAGGGGAAGAGGGGTGAATCTAAATCACAGTGTTTAAAGAAAACTAATTTGTGAAATCCAAACAGAAGGTTTTTCCAGATAGGAACATTTCAGAAAAAGTAGGAAAGTATAATTTTATGCACTGTCTTCTTGTGACATCTTCATGAACACTGGTGTACTGTGCTATGGTGAACTCATAGATAGGGCTGGGAGATGTATGTACAGATGGAGATGTATGTACAGAGGGTGATGTAGGTACAGAAGGAGATGCACATTGTAGCCAGCAGTGGTTAGATCTCAGCTAAGTTAAAGAGTTTAAGGAAAATACTGAGTAGTTGTAGAGACCCTGAAGAGTGAACTCCAGAAGCAGAGTCCTAGAAAGTGTAACCTAAGTCTTCAATTTGCTGAAAATTGAAGGAATCTTGCAGTGCTCTAGGAGCTGGACAAGAAGTAGTGAGCTTAACCCCCAGAAAGGCAGTGTCAGGTTAGAATTACACTGAAACTAGGAAAAAGTTTTCTTGGAAGAGCTTTAGAGCTGTATGGGAGATGTACAATTTCCATCACTGGAGGTCTTTGAGAAGCAGTCAGCTCAGCATTGCTTGGGATGATTAAGGCATGGCAAATCCTCAGCTGGGACAAAATTTACACCTGCTGGAGTCACTTGTTGTCTATTTACTGAATCCAAGGGAGTAATAATGAAGCATAAACCCACAAAAGCCCCAGATAATTTATAATTTCAAACAAAATACTAACAAAATAGAATATCTGGAAGGCCAGAAACTCTTCTTGCAAATGAATTCCCAGTTCTGGACTCTGGATAAATGAATGTTAGAGGTATTCCATGATAAATATGGAAAGCTTTGGAGAGATTAAATAATATACATGTTATTCCTTTCAAAGCAGGATGTCATTTGCATGTTTCATATAAAAAAAATATTATAAAACTGCAGTGGTTTTCAAAGTCTGTCTTCACTCAAACAAAAATATCTCTCTTACTGTCATATACTCCCAGTATAATCTCCAAGAGAACAAGCTGGGAGACAGTGAGTGATCTTCAGCAGAAGATCACATGTTGAGGATACCTTGGGATGCCTTGTCTTGTTACATCTTCATTGCTTGTAATCAAGAAAGCTTTTCAAGAGGTAGCCAAAAATCCAGCTCTTAGAGGGATTTATGATCGAACATGATAAATCATGCTTGCTACCCAGGCATGAGAATAATCTGATGCCATTGCTACTACTCATAAAATCAGGAGCTTGTTTAATGTAGGAGCATACATCAAACCTGGGCTAATAATTTTAGTAATTTTCTGTCCCCATGTGCATAAGTATGGCAAATAAATATATGTGTCCAAGAAAACAAGATTTACCCCTGAGTTAAAAAAGCTAATGGAAATAAATCAGTGTTTATAAAACCAAGAGAGAAATATAATTAATGTCTCTTAGTGCACTCTTCTCCAAATAAGAAACCTCTGACAACAACTACACCTGCAAGCAACCGGGTACTGTAAAGTGTCACTTAGAGCTGTCACTAATGGAGCTCTCAGTACATAAAGTAATGAGCTCCCAGCAACAAGGTTTATTGAAGATATTGAATAGTTCAAAGCTTATAAACACAAGCTGAGCTGAACTTGCAGCTCAGCTTTGCCAAGTGATCTGCAAAGGGAAGACTTACATGGGAGATGGCAAAAAGCTGCTGCTCTGGATTGTGTCACCCTCCCCAGCCAGGGCAAGGATTTTCTGTAGAGTGTTTCTGTAGTGTTTGTCTGTAATCTGTGATTGAAAGGGACAGATCTGGAGGTAATTGCATGTTGTTTTAAACATAGCTTTGAATCAATCCAAAATTAGTGTTGAGTGCTGAAGAGCTGTTTTTCCTTTGTTAAATTATTATTGTCCCAGTGGCTTGGACCAGCCAGAAGATGTTTATTTCTTTTTGTCACATTGATTTATTCTACAGTATTCTGTGATTAGAGCAGGAGGAAAGCTACCTTTCAAAATTTGCCAGAAATCTTGATGGAAATGGACTTTATAAACATCATTCCTTTTGTCATCTTTTTTACCGAACCTCTATGAAATTAGCAGCTTCAGCTTTGAATTTTCCCACTTCATTTTCACTTATTTATATTCTAACATGTAGCCTGAATAAAACAAGTTGGTGATATTATATTTCTTTTCTGTCCCTCCTATTTTGTATATCCCAAAACTTCAGTGCCAAAGCTCAGCAATGAAATGTGGCCACTGATTAAAATTCAGTTCCCTGAAATATATAATGTGGTTGTGGTGTGTAGAAGATCTGCTTTCCTGAGGTTTTGTTTCACGGAATGTATTGTTGGAGGAAGTTCTTCTATCTTTATGAATGAGCAGCACCAGCCACAGCAGAGTCGCTGTCTTGACTGCAGTCTTCATGATTGTTTTAGTAAATGTAAATAATAATTAAAAAGTGGTAAGAACATAATTACAGAGCTATTAATCAGTGTCCACAATCAAACACTCTCTGTGGCATCATTGCTGATGGTGTTCAGCTAATCCTTTGAAAGAGCTTTTAACTGCTTATACTCAATAAAATTTATTTTCCATTTTACCTTCTTTTTGTCTGTTTTTGTGATAATGAATGCTTAATCCACCATTCATCACTCCTAGTCTTACTATGATCCATTTTTGAACATTTTAATCTGATTATACCAGCGATGTGGCTCAGGGAATTAGCACAGAGAAGTGTAAACAGCAGGACATGGTGTGGCTTTTCTTTTGCATGGGTAATTTTTTCCTGGTGGTATTTTTGATTTATTTATTTATTTATTTATTTATTTTGATGAAAAGGAACGAAATGGCTTCTGAAGGGAAATGCAGGAAAAGGAAGGATTAGGCTCAAGGTTAAAATGGGTTAATAACAGCCAGGCAGAGTAGTTCTGTGAAAGCTTATCAGCATCACTCCCTCTGTGGGTGTAGGAAGGAGCCTGGATGCTGTGACAATTCAGCTGGGATGGCCCCCAGTGCTCTGGAGATTCAGTTTTACTGGTTCTGTATGAAACCACAGAATGACGAGAAACTTTAGAAAAGAAGATATGACTAATGCTGTCAACGGTGCTTCATAGACAATTCAAAGCCAATGTCTTGTTGATTTTCAAGAAGAGCCAGAGCTGAAGGTTGGTGGTTGTTGGCCAAGGTAGTTGTATTGATGAGTGTTTGCAGGCAACTTACATTGGGGAAGAGAAGTTTCTGCTGCCACAGCTTATTCCTTTCCCTGGAGCAGCACAGTAGCAGTGCCACACATGTGAGACAACCACCCTGCTTAGCTTTTGTCAGCACAGCTGTTGGTCACAAGTCACAGCTTACTCAGTGGATGGGTGAAATGAGAATTGCAGCAACAGCTGGTGACAAAGATCTCTGCTGTAGGCCTGGTCCCTCAAAAATCCCCTCATGCTTTAACAGTTCTGGCAATACAACAACCCCGACCTTTGCTTGTGCCAGTGTTACTGCTGTTAAAAGTTGTTAGTTATTAACAGAGCCATTTAATTATAAAGTTGCTCCATTAAGTCGTACTGGGAACTGCTCTGTGAAGCTTGAGCAGAGATAAGGTTGAGGCAGTTCTTCCTTTGGGTGTAGCATCATGTTGTTGCTGCTTGTGAGTTGCCTATTCAGACCTGGGGATTTTGGGAATGTGTCCATGTGGTCAAATCCTCCTCTCAAAACCAGAATCAAGATCAGTTCAGGTGTGGAAAATGTGAAAATCTTGGCAAACTCCATGTAAAGTAGGCAAAGGAGAGAGGACAGAAAGCAAAGGAGTAAGTTAATAGGCACATCCATGAGGGCAAATAGCTGCTTTGAACATCAGGGCAGTGGATCTGCTCCAACAGGGTCAGCAGAGGGAAGTTGCAGGTGTTAAGAAGAAATCTGGGGGGTTGGGGTGGTGCAAGTTGGTTGGAATGAAGAGGCAGGAGAGGAATAGCAGGGAATGAGATCAGTTTGTAGGCAGATTTCTGTAGGACTTTTAAAGAAAAAGGTGGGAGATCTGGACTTGATCTATTAGAGAGGAATACCTGGATTCCACACTTGGACAGAGTAAAAGAGGAGAATTATGGACCTCTCTGGGAAATGTTCAAGACTGTGGCTTGTTGTATGTCACTCAACTAGTCCTGTTTCCCCTGACCATTCTCTACTAAAATATGGGCCCGCAAGGAAGGTAATGGAGCATGGCCAGAAGGGTTGCAGAGAAGGTGCAGGGCAGCTGGGGTAAGGCTGAGGTAAGTGTGGATAATGGAAGAGGCAATAACAGAGCAGCTGAGGCCCTCGAGCCAGCTGATCAACATCTTTTTTGTAAAGCTAAAAGCTCTTAAGGAGCAGTGTGCATTTGATGGGCAAAAGGAAGGAATCCTGCAAACTGATTAATCTTTCCAAAAGAGGGCTAAAAGCTCATACAAAGGCAGAATTATGTCCCAGCTCTTCTGCCACGAGCCATTGAACTTACAGTGAAATATGACAGTGCCATTTTTGGCTGGATTGGATTAATAAAACAACCACATCTATTAGCAAAACTTAAGGCACTGCGAGATATAGTTACCCTGTGGAAAATAATGTGCTGCATTATAAAAGGCAGGTTCATTTGGCATTCTTGATACTTAATGTCTTTGAAACTACTTTTGTTAGAACAGTACCAGGGGAGGTGAGGGATGGGGGTGTGTGTTAAGAATAGAAACAAAAATGCTTTTTTATTCATATTAACTGTGAAATGACTTGGGGATCATAAAGAAAAGAGTTTTCCTTTCCTTCCCATCCTTTTATTTTCCTTTTTTCCTTCCTGTTCTTCTGTGTTGGTGTCTTCCTTCATCCTGATGTTGTCATAAATAAGATAGAAGGTATCTGCTGGGTCAGTGGATGACTTGTATTCCAGCTCTGTCATATTGCTCACTGACCACGACCCACCTGGGATGCAGCAGGGGGCATGGGTACCTCAACCCAAATTTTCAGAGTAATTTTGTTCAAACAGAACTAAAAAGTGCTCTAAAATGACACTACTACAATCTCATATTTTTGCCCATAAAAAGGCAACAAAACATTTTCGTCCATATATTAGAGAGATGTGCCCAGCTCTGCCTCTGAGTTTGCCACAGTGAACAATTTGCTGGAGTAGGGCAGGGAAAGCTGCCTTGAGCCTGTGGAGAGGCTGGATCTGCCTAAAATACTCCATGTGAAGCCTCAGAAACAGCATATATGGGAATGTTGTGGTTGTCAGGTCTGATCTTGAAACTGTCCAGTAGTTCCATTAATGCACATCAGATTTCATGTTTTCAAGTCCTGGCCTCCTGACTCTTTAAATTATTAAAGTAGGAGAGTTTTCATGTTGCATTTATATTTCACAGGTATGCCACTCTTCTCCATAAGCAGACTTCACAGCATGGACCACGTAAAGAGCTTGATTGGTTTTCCTTGTTTCTACTGTGTTTTGAATCAGATTCTCTTCCAACGTGCAGGTGAGAGCTCTGTGGTGGGATAGTAATTGAATTGTAAAAACTATTTCAACGGGATTAAAAATGTAATAGAAACGTTAGACTCAGGTTCTGCATAAAGTTCATTGTAAATATTACATTTTAATGCATGCTTTCTGTGATGCTTGGGGAGATTGAGTCTTCTGGACTATGAGTATTTGGAAATATTAACAGTGGTCTGTGCTTAATAGCAATGCAGCATCCCAGTCTGTGTCAATATATCACAATGAATCCTGAGATCAATTCTTAATTCTTTTGCATACTTGCAAGACCAAATGATTAATTGAGCAAAAAAATAGAATGACAGTCCTTTACTGGAGATTCCTAGAGGAGCAGCATGATTCCCTTTTCAGTAAAGTTGGAGACCTGTGCTTTTTGTTACATCTCATTTTCAGAGTGCTGCTTAGGTGCCTGTTTGATCAGTAGACAAGAGGTGATGCATGAAGGACTCATGGTGTTGTGTGACCTCTCTATTCTTGTATTCCCACTGGATAGGAAAAATGGAGCAGGAGTTACCATCTCTGCACTACCTGCTGAATTCTTCTCTGCATGGTTTGAAAATGGTCTTGCTCAGAAATTTCTGTGCCACCTTCATGCTTTGGGCTATTTTTCTACACAGCTTTTGGCACATTACTCAGTCCTTATTCAGCTGTTCTTTGAGATGAAGGGTTCAGCATTTTGCTATATTTATGAGTGTTTTATACTCCACATTCAAAATATGCTTGTTATTTATAGTCTGAAATTCAGAGTCATGGAACAATTTGTGTTGGGAGGGACTTTTAAAGCTCATCTAGTCCAGCCCAACCCCCCTGCAATAAGCACGTATATCTTCAAGTAGATGGGGAACCCCATCCAACCTGATCATGAATGTTTCCAGGGATGGGGTATCAACCACTCCTCTGGGCAACCTGTGCCAGTGTTTCACCACCTTCATTGTAAAAAGTTTCTGTATCTAGTTTGAATCTATCTGCTTTTAATTTAAACCGTTACCCCTTGTCTTATTGCAACAAGCACTGCTAAAAAATGTGTCTGCATCTTTCTTGTAGCCCCCTCAGGCACTGGAAAATGCTATGAAGTCTTCCTGAAATCTTCTCTTCTCCAGGCTGAACAACCCCTATTCTCAGCCTTTCCTCAAGGGAGAGGTGCTCCTCCCCTCTGATCATCTCTGTGGCCTCCTCTGGATTCACTCCAACATGTTTATGTCCTGCATCATTCTGCCTTCAACATGCCATCCTACTTTCAGAAATCCCCCAAAACCACACCAGAATCCCTGAACTAAGTCATTTCGTCTGTGTCCACTGAACTCCTCACAAACAGCTTTGTACCTGCTGCTGAGCTCGTGAACCTTGGCCCTCAGAGCTGGTAGCCTTGACTTTCTTTTGCTTTCAGATAGTGATAAGGTTGAGTCTTCACCCAGAAACCCTTTAGAGCCCTTTTCCCTTTTCAGCCTTTTACGTGGGGCGTTGTGTCCTGCTATATTCACTTCTTGGAATTGTTCTCCATGCCAGACTGTCAGATGCTGCTATCACTCCTGCACCACTTTCCCCTGGGCTGCTCCTCAGCATTCCTGCTGTCAAAGACAGCTGCTCTCAACCCTGTTATGAACTTGGAAGTACTGACTGAATATTATCACACAGAGGCTGTCTGACACTGAGATACATAATGAAGCAGTGACAGGGGAGCTGCATTTGTTGTTGCTTTCATCCCCTGCTCAGGGAGACTGCAAACCTTAGGAAATGTACTGCTTATTGGTATAGAAATTGTAAATACTTCAGTGGCATTCAGTTTTCAAGAGGAGAAATGAAAGTGGTGGTATTTGAGACACTTGTCATGGTAAGTTCTGCACTCTGCATAGAAATGAGGACACAGCAATGTGCATGTACATGAATTACCTCTGGAGGAGGGGTGGAGCGTGTCAGCTTGTACTTTGGCAGAATCAGGTTCAAATCCCAGCTTTGCCTAGCCGATAACAGTGCTTCCCTGTTCTTGTCATCCTGAATCTGGTAGAATGAGGGTTGAATTTATCTCTTCAGGCATCCAGCTATACTAACAACTGTGTTTTCCACCTCCAGCTTCTGGTGTGACTTGCAGGAAATGGCAGAGCCCTTGCCAAATTTTCTTTTTGTTCAGTTCTATACTGAGGAGATATTACAAACAGTTCATTTACAAGGAATATGGAGAAGTGGAAATACTACTTTCTAATTAAAGATGAAATAGGCACTTAAGTAGCCAGCCAGGCATTAAGCCACCTTCTGAGCTGAAGGAAACGTCTTCATGTCAGAAAACAGGCATAAATCACCAGGGAATATGAGCTTCAAGTGGTTTGGTGGGTTCATATACTAAGAACGGCTCTTAGAGCTTTTCTAAATAACATGTATTTAGTTAAAAAACCAATATGAATTACTGTAGGGATATGCTTGAGACAAACACTATTTATTCAGCTTGCTGTAGGAGTATCT
This sequence comes from Dendrocincla fuliginosa, assembly GCA_035047845.1. Classification (NCBI taxonomy): domain Eukaryota; kingdom Metazoa; phylum Chordata; class Aves; order Passeriformes; family Dendrocolaptidae; genus Dendrocincla; species Dendrocincla fuliginosa. Next base: position 6,183,123 of record JAWWMO010000083.1, read on the forward strand.
TCAGTAAAGGCAAGGAACAGTGACCAGGTGACACAGGAGAGAAGAGCTGATGCTATAACTGGTCTCATGGGATGTCACAACGGGGAGAGAGAGAAGAATTGTTTTGGGAGACACTTGAAACTGTGAATACCAAAACTTAAGGAAAACAAACAAGGGTTTAATTCAAAATGGGAAAAACATTTCCATTTAAAATACTTCAACTGTTAACTGTCAAAACTTTATTGAAAGATTCAGAAACACAAAAGATACTTACCACAGGTCACATCTGTATCAATTCCTAGTAAAAGATTATTTCTTCCAGAAATGCCACTATTGTGAGTTAGTGCCCCAGTGCTCTGCTCTGTGGATAAGTCCCAAGGAAATCAGAATATGCCAGTGGAGGAAAGTAGGAACAGAAATGTCAGTGGAATTGACCCCAAATATCTGAGGATTGAAGTAGGATTCTAATCAGAGGCATTATGTCACTCATGACCTTTGCTCCCCCACCTTTATCCATGGTGGGTAGTTTCTTCTGCATGTATCTTCCCAATAAAACCAGTGGTTTGTTTTCTTTTTGTGTGTGTAGTGCAGTGTGGAGGATAATGACATCTAAGGGTTGAAACAGCTCATGGGCTCTCCTGTGAGCAGGCTGAGACAATAAAGAGTCGATCTGGGGATTTTTCATTCTCAGTGGTAGAAGATACCTTCTTACAAGTTGCCTAGAGCCATTAGCATTTCAGTTGTATCAGTGTGCGTCCTTCATGCATGTAGTCACAGCCATTGCCACTGCTCTTAGACTTAGTGAGAGGAAGGAATTATCAAAGGGAGAAAGGAGACCTCAAGGTCTCCTTTTCTCTTCATCTGAGTGCTTCCTATTCAGGCACCAGCAGTGACATGAACCCTGAGACCTTCCCATTATCCTCCCCCACTTAAAAATACATGTCATGTTGGTGGAGCATATCTACACGTCCTCCATAGAACTAAAGGAAGTTTAGACATCTGCCTTGCTCTTGTGACTTCCAAGTGGTTCCTTTGGGGTGGAATGAACCCTTCCTTTAATGAGTAAAAGGAATTCTCTCTGCTCTCCAAATTAATATGTTTTTCACAGAATTCGTGAGTTTGTTGCCAGCTGGATTTCACTACACCCACTACAGGTCAACACGACTAGAACTTGCAGTTTTATATGCATTTATGTATTTTAAGAGAAATTTAGAGATAAAAACAACATGACAGTGGCCTTGATTTTCCTGTTTGGGGCTTTGCCCAATTTTTTAAACCTGTGGAAACTGGGAACAAACTTTGTTACTCTAAAATGCATTCAGCTCACATGTTAACATGCTCACATGTTTAACTGTCAACATGTTAAAAAATGGCATACAGAGCAGGGTAAAATTAAAGCTATTGTATGGACATGAAGTAGTCTCAGTTCCTTATATGATGGCAGCTATGCTGCACAAAAAGGTGTGACACTGTTTTTCTGTCACCTTTAAACCTCCTCCTTTTTCCTTAGTGCTTCAAGCTGAACCTTCCCTGGGTGGTTGCCTGTCAATAGCTGTGCCTGCTGGCTTGTAGTAAATCTTTTTCTCTTTATTTGTCAGTCAGAGGGGAGGGAATTTTCAGGAGAGGCAAATGCAAGGTGGAATTTTTGTTAACTTCTTGCGGGCTTTTCCAATCCAAAGTCTTTCTCCCATCCCTTCATCTGAGAATCAGTGAAGGTTGCCTTGAAGATCTGGCTTTGTTTATAGAAACCCAGTGGAATAGCAAGGCTTGAAACTTCACTGATTTCACTATCACTGTGCTCCAAGATGTGTGCTGTGAGGATAGGGACTTGACATAACATTTCTTTTCCTGTCATCTCTGATGATGCAGAAGTACAAACGAGGTTCTAGTTGTTTACTTGCATGTTAATTTTAAGCTTAATTAGTAACACAAGGGGTGCAGGGAATTAGTGTTTGACAAATGGAAAAAGACACGTTTAGTAGGAGAATGAAGCAATGTTTGTTTTTTTTAGCTCCTAAGAGGCTGCTGCAAACTATGAAAAGGGAAAAAAGTTGAACTATAGAAAAAGTACTTGAGAATGTGTCCTTTCAAGTACTCTTGTCTCTAATTTAAAAGAGCAATTACTGCAAATGTAAAGAGCACAGGAAAATTTGTCCTGTATTTCATTTTCTTGAGGAACAAGAACCAGTATGAACCTGGCAAAGACAGAAGGTTGTTACAAAGAAGGAAACATTGGGTATAACCCATATATTTTTATCCACCAGCTCCTCTGTGATTCCTGCAATACATTAATAGCTTTATTGCAGCCTTGTGTTGATTGAACAGTCATCAGAAGAGATTGTTTCCTCATCCCTATTTAGCCACTACTGAGCCACAGGGAGAATGGTTTTATGGACCCCTGCCAGTCTGCTTTATCTTTAATCTTTCCCCTTCCTAGCTGAAAAGCAGCCTTTGTGGAGAATCTCACCTGCTGCTATTTCTAAAATCTTTCTTAGATTGTAAAATAGCACCAAGGGTCATATAAAAACTGAAGGAGAGTCAAGGCCAGGTCTGAGGGGTATGACCTGTGTCATGAGCACTAAGCAACAGCATCAATTGTTCAGGAGGTAATATTTACCTCTGGCTCATGTGGTACTGTTGTTCCCAGTATGTTTAGAGACAATATCTCCTCCTCTCCTGCTGTGCATGCCATCGCTCACCTGGTAACACAGAACAGCAAGATCAAAGCACATGAAGCAGCTACACTGCACTTGCAAGGTGCTTTAAAGTTTTGCACCTCTGTTCTTGGTAAGACTGTGAGCTGTCAGTTGTACAACCTCAGCTAAACACGCAGCTTGGCTCCACAGCCCGCTTTTGATTCTGAGAGCCTCTGGAGGGCAAGCGCTTGATTTAGAATTGGAGGAGAAGGCTGCAAAAGTTCAGCAGGAGCAGGTGAGGGGTGGGAATTACTGTGCAGCTCATGCATGAAAGCTAAAGGGTCACAGATCCTGCAGCATTTCAGCCTCCAATGATTATCTCTCTGGAACAGTGCTTTGCACAAGAAACTTGTCTCAGGTCTTCCCAGCAGCTGGGGATCCTTCTGCTTTTGTTTAGTTTAAAATGTCATTCAGCAGCGCTCATGAGCCAAGGGCATGTGGAGAGGGAACGCGCCATCACCCATGCTGAAGGGTGTGAGAAACAGATCAGCACTTCCCATCACCAGAAACCTCTGCTGTCCTCCAACAGGATCTCTTGGTGCCTCTGTGCTGGGGTGGGGGCACCACGGGGAGCCGCCCAGGGTGCTGCTATTTTGTTGTTTTGCCTGGATTATTCTTGGGTGTTCCCCTTAACTCTGCAGACTCTGCTGGGAGAGGGAAGTACAACAGCACCCTCTGGTTTGGCTGGTCCCATGGAGAGTTCTTGCAGAGACATTAGGGACTGCTTCCATTTTCCCCACTACAGCTCTGTCATGAAAACTTCAGTAGCTGATTATTGTTAACATTTGCTATAAGCTTTGGTGTTCAGCGTGTTTCTTCTTGCATGTATAAAGAGTTAAAAATAAAGAGTGTGTCTCTGCCAGATAACTGTTTATCAATCTGCAGACCAGGTTTGAGGTCCTTTTGGGTTGTAAAACCTGTTGATATAGTTCGGGTTTTGTCTTTCTGGGTTTTTTTTGTTTGTTTGTTTTTTTTGGGGGGGTTTTGTTCGTTTTGGTTTGGGTGTTTGGGTTTTTGTTTTTGTCTGGCTTGGGTTTTGTCTGTTTTTGTTTTGTGGTTTGGTTTGTGTAATTTAGTTTATTTTAGTTAGATATTGGCGTCTTTTTCCTCTTAGAAAAATAAACCCCTGGCATTGGGTTCTCTTCTCTTCCTTGCTAAACTGGTGAGAATTTACACAAATTTCAGTGTGACTGGTAGTAAAGTGAATTTACTCTGGGGTTCCTGAGAGGAGCAGCAGGTCCTGCATAGATCTATCTTCATTGCCCTGCGTGAACTGGTCTATACAATTTTAATTTTGCCACGTTACCCCTCCCTTGATAAACCACTTGATTTTTCTTGAAATGACAAAGAATACAATGAAAATTGGATTGGCTCCCAAATGCCATTTATCGTTTTACTGGTTTTGGGAGGAACTTTCAAAATCATTGACTGAACTACAAGCAGAGTTAAATACATATTATGCACCTACAATGTTTACACTATTTTATTTATCGTTATATCTATTTTTTTAATAGATATAAAAAACCCTATTACAACTTTTCTCAGAGTTTCAAGTTATTAGTGCATTCTGCAGTTGTTTATGGATATAGTACATGCATATGTGGGGAAAGAGTAACCTTTAGCAGCCCTCTGCTCCATTTTTGAAAGGAAAAAAAGCCCATTCCACTTTTTAAATTTACCAGCTTTAATAGAAGTAAAAGGCATAAAGAGACTTCTCCTTCCTTCTTCAGACTGAGCTGAAGCCAAATATTTCCTGTCTTCCACCAGGGACCAAGTGAAGGATGCTCAGAGCTTCCTCATCAATACGGTTTCCTGAAATCACAGGGGAGGCTCTCCTTGACAGGCATTCAAAAGGCATCAACACAAACCCTGGTTCTTAAAGCACTCAATAAAAGAAACCTTTGTTTTCTTTGTTTTCTTTTCTTTTTTTTTTTTTTTTTTTTTTTTTTCAAAAA
>JAWWMO010000083.1:6189184-6247593 GCA_035047845.1 Dendrocincla fuliginosa
AGGGAGCAAAACAAAACCTTGTTTTTAAAGCACTCAAGAAAAGAAACCTTTGTTTTTTTTGTTTTTTTTTTTTTTTTTTTTTTTTTTTTTTTTTTTTTAAATAAAGCCAGCTTTCTCTACATCAAAGAGGGACTTTTCTGGAACTAAGAGGCATGTAAGGATACATGTTCTGGTTGTGTTCTCTATGCACAGGTTATCTGAAGCTGCTCCAAATTGTTTCTGGACTAGTGTTGCAATGTTTTTATTGCAGTTTTTTGTTTTTCCATTTTTTAGTCCTGTTAATTGTTCTGGTGATTTCAATGAAGTGTCAAGATGAAAATGATAAATCTATTTTCTTCTGGAAAGAGAATGTTGCTATTTAATTTTTTTTGTTTGTTTTATTGTTTTGGTGTTTGTTTATTTGCTTTTTAAATTTATTTTATTTTTTTTAAATATCAGGATTTTGTTGGCAAAGTTTTGGATCATCTTTTGAGTCCATGGCTATCTTAACTGAATTGAACCTGACAACCTTTTGACAGTCTTCTAGAGCTGGATGATAATTCCATTGAGGTTCATGCAACAATTCAATCACACTTCACCTGCATTTGCCAGTCACTTCTGCTCAAGAAAATCTTAGAAATAGGACATAATGCTGCAGACCTGTGTTGACTTCGATCCTGTTCTGCCTTAAGGATAACTCCCACACCTTTCCCTGGGATATCAGTTTCCTGCTCTTTGTGCCCCCACAAATAATATACTGTATACTTTTAGTTTAGTCTTTTGGCTCTGCTTTGCTTATGCATGGTTTTTGTAAATTTATTCTGCCTACATGATTGAAATTGTTCTTACAAAATTTCTCTGTTCAAGTCTCTCTGCATTTTTATGAAAGTTCACATTGCTCCCCTCAGAGAGACTCATATTTGTATCCTCTCTTGACCTATATATTAAGAATTTTGTTTTGTTTAATCCATTTTAATTTGGAGAATGAGAAAACATGACTCAAGCTGATCCGGATGGAAAACAGAAAGTTTTTCAAATCCAGAGGACATTTCTGTATATGTTGTTTGCAAAACTCATCCTTATTAAGGATGTTCCAGTATCTGGGTGCCCTTTTAGGAATTGTTTTCCCCCAATATTTTATAACATATCTGGAAACAACTATTAATTTCCTCATTGGTGAATGCAGTGCTATACTCAATTTTTTTTGCATTCATGCCTTTCTTCAGCATCTTTTAAAGTTATTTATAAAACAGAATTTCTACCTACATTGAGAAAAAGAAAAGTGTTCTTTTCCTCTTTCTTTGACAGAGTGCCTTATCCCTTGATGAAAACCTAGCTGTTTGGACTACTTTTCTTCACACAGGAAGAAGTTCTTCACACTTGTTTCCTTACTCCAGTTCTTATTTTAAGGCAGATTTGCTGGTTCTGTGTTGTCTAACCTAAGAGTTCAGGTGCCTCTTGTTAGCCTGGTTGGCTGCATTGCCACTTCCCTTTGTGATGTTATGGCACTGCTAATCAAGATGTTAGATGAATATCCTGGCCCCGTGGGATTTGAATAAAGATAATAATATGCAGAAGGGAGGCTTAATGAGTTAAATTTGATTAAAGAAGTAACTTCTGGAATAATGATATTTCCTGGTTTGCATTCTGTATGAAATTCCCCTAATAGAGAAGATATTATCCTCACCTATTTCCCTATTATTCCCAGGTCTCCCTCCTTTTCTTCTTCCAGCTGTAGTACTGTGTGTCTTATTCCTGTGTGGCTCCAGTCAGCATGGACCAGAATCATCATCCAGTGGATGAGTCAGACTAGGTGAGGTTTTGCCTTGCAGAAGATTGCGGGGCTCCCTGTGATGAGTGGCCTGAATTTCTCTGACTCGTTGGAAAGGCTGTGTATGTGTATATATGTATATATATGTGTGTGAGAAAGGGCTGGCATAGAGTGGGATAGCAGAGCCTTCTGTTGGGTTATGCTTTTTTTTTTTGAAGGAATGACAAAAAGAGCAGAGCAATGGAGTTGGCATTTTAATTTTGGCAGTGTAGAAGAAGATGCTCAGAAAGAACCATAAGTTTGATGTTAAATACTCCAAAAACCACTAGAGCAGGCAGGTCTTTCTAATTACCCCTCCCCTGAGCCACTACAACAGACTCCCTGTCTTCTGGGCCTACACATTTCATAGTTAATTGTCCTTCCATTAAGCCCTGCAAAGCTGCTTTGCCTTTAGCAAAGATCCTTTAGCGTCTTGCCTTCCCTGGGGCAAAGTTAATTTGCATTCACTTTTGCTTTCTTGGACTGCTGTCTTTCCCTACCAAGGAGGAGCCAAAATACTTTTCCAGAGTCTCTTGTAGGGGTGTGTTGAGGCAACCTAAACAACGCTGCCTCTTCCTAAATGTTCTGCTGTCACAGTAGTGCTCCATCATAAATCACTGCTGATGACTTTTCTTTCTCTTTTGTAATACACCTGGCTCCATTACCTTCAGAACATGAGACCCTGTATTTCAAAAAGCATCACTACCTTGATGTGTTGAGGGACTGAGGTGAAAAGCCTGGTGCTGTGGAAGGACGAGAGTCACATCCCACCCAACGTTCACACAGTTTCTTCCCTAATGTGTTTACTGATGTTGATCGTGAGCACAGCGCAACTTCCAAGCAAGAAGCTCAGTAAGAGACGGAAAACAACAATTTAAAAGAAGAGACAATTTCCAGCCATCAGCAGGATAACCCAAGGAGTCCCTGCTCCCTTCCAATGCATTAGCATCAAGGGCAGCCACCATGTGGAGAGAGACACAATGTCACTTTGCTTTACAGTCTCCCAATGTGGAGTAGGGCTCTTTCCTGCTTCTCCCCATTTTATAACCACAACCAGCCCCAAAAGGTTGGAGGATGAACACAGACCTCCTGGTTCAAAAGCTGCTACTGATTTTGCTGGGCTGCTGTCCTTTGCTTGCCTTTCCATAAACACTCAGTTTGATTTCCTTCTAGAAAATGCGGAGTAAAGAAATATTAAAGAATGAAAAATGCATAAATGTCCTGATCTTTAGCTAAAAAAGAAATACCTGTTGTAAGACAGTTCAGATTGACCCACACTTTGCAAATATAGATTATCTTTCCCTGGAATGCTGCTGTAAAATGTGTTTTTGGAAGGAATCTCTTGGTTTCCCCTGTGATTTCCAATTTTAATCTTCCCACTTCTCAGCTCTTGTTAACCTTACCTTTAAGTTTAGGGAAGGACTGAATGAGTCACCTGGTCAAGACACTAAAGTCTTTAGACAGATATCAGAAATTATATTGATCACTCCAACATAAAATCTTGTTTGAATTTCTGCGGTTTCTCTCAATACTCCTCTGGTATTGGGAGGCAAATAAATGTTTTCATCCATCTGAGGACTTTTAACTCTCATTTGCTGATGAACACATCTATGAACAAAAGCAGTAGGGAACTTGTATCTGTGCCTTCTTTGCTGTATTTCTGTACTTGAGCTACAGCAGCTGAAATGAATAGTGATGTAGTGTAGACAGAGCAGCTTGATCAGGGCATGCTAATTGGGAAGCACAGCTGTCCCCAGCACAGCATGGAGTGCTTGTGTGATGTGGCTGATGTTGTGTGGTGTTGTGCAAGGACTAGAAAGCGTCTGATAAACCCCTGAATGCCTCTTGAGTACTAAGATGCCTCCAGTTTTTCAGCCCTGGAAGTGGCATCTCCAAGTCAATTGAGACTCTCTGATGAGAGAATCATCTCATTACAGGAGACTAGCAGAAGAATGTCTCCAACAATACTGTCAGCACTTATGCCAGCAAAAGAGCAGCAGTTTCACAATCTGAATAATTTCTTAACTGAAAAAATTTACTAGTAAAATAAGTAGTTAGAAATGACAGCTTAAAAAAGTGAATCTCATAAAAGTAAATTGAGTTCAGTAAAGTCAAATGAGATACGATGGTCTTTTATTTGTTGGCTGCCCAAAATCCTGTTAATTTTAGGTCCTGGTCGCTGAAGTGTTTTACTTAATGATATCACTAAAAATAATTAGGTACGTGTTGCTGATGTAAAGGAAATTCCAGAAGTGATTGTATATAAACTGATAAGGAATTGCTGCTGGTGGAGTTCTTAGAAATAGGAGTTGGAAAGAGGATAATTATTGGAGAAATTTTGTTGGCTTTAGTCAGTGGGCACATAAAACTGTCCTGATCTGTTAAAGGCAAACCTGTTTCCTCAGAAATAAGGCAATATTTTCCCAACAAGGATATTGCTTGGCATTGCTGATGTCATTCATTTAAGAAAAACTACATTCCCCTCATAGAAGGAGAAATATAATGGGCTGTGTCTGGATATATGGAGCTATAATTTGAATATAACTGTTTCAGATTAGACAAAAGGCACCTAAATAATCAAAGGTGGACTCATGGTTTTGCGAAAACTCTTATCTTTTCCTGCAATTATCAATGTCAAGAAAGGTGCAATTCACTTCATGCCATTTCCATCTACAACATCACCAGGGGCTGGTAGTTTATAATCACCACCAAGGATTTGGGGAATTGCGAGCAGAATCTGGGGATACAGGTTTCATTACAGAAACCTGTAGGGCTGTGATCTGCCTCTGCTACCAGCCATCAGGATTTGGAGGGCAAGACAGATCTATGGAAGCTCTAGGGCATGGCCCTGCATAGCACAAGGGCCAATTCTCCACGGTACCCAACTTGGGGACACCAAGTCCAAAAAAACCCCAAAAGAAGGCAGACTGGATTTCCCCTGCTAATGTTCTTCAGAACAGCTGTCCCAGAAGGTGATTTGCCATTAGTCCATTTTTTTTGGTTAGTTTAATTTTCTTTTTTTTTTTTTTTTTGAGCCAAGGATAATTCAAACTTCTGGGTCTGTGCTCCTCCCACACAAGGGCTGGTATCTCTCAGGTGAGCATCTCCATTTCTCCTCGTGTTAAGGTGCCAGAAGGGCTGCAGGTTCGAGCGTGTCCTGCCTAGAGGCACAATGAGCTGAGTAGTTTTCCTTGGGTTTTGGACAGATTTTCAAAGTAAGGCATAGCTGTTCTGTCTCTGCTGAGGAGGTGAGCAGTAACAGCTCCTTGAAGGAGGCATCTGGAGATTCCATGGGGCAGGAATATCCTTGTGGCAAGAGCTACCTGCTTGCAAGAGTTCTAATTCTGTGTCTCTTCTCTTGGCTGTTGCCAGCTGCTGGTCTTGGTGTGACATAGTTCTCAGACCTCAGAGCCAGAGAAAGGGCTTTGAATCCTACTGTCTGCTGCACAACAATTGTTTCATTTTGCTGTCAGATTTCCTACAGGCTGATAACTTCTTGCTGCTTTGGAAGCTGGAATGCTCAGTACTTTGGGAGGCTTAGGTTCACCTTCTGACAGAAAATTGAGTCTGAGTGTCACTGAACTCCACCTTCTTGAAATGATTCAGTTTGATTCAGTGCTCTTCCACAAATTCAATGCTATGTTTTTGTTTGCTTCACCTTTCCCCTAAAAGCTTGCACATCTTCAGATGCAAACTCCAGGTGAAAAGCTGTTGTTAGAGTGGCAAAACATGTTCAGTGTGGGTGTTAAAAAGCTACTGCAAGCAATTTCTCTAGTACTATTAAGGGTAATTGGAAATCCTTGGCTTAGAAGGAGCATAGTGGGCTTAAAAGTCTAAAAGCTACAGAATTCTGCAAACAGAGATATCATCTTCAACAGGGAAAATTTTACAGATATTAACTCCTACCCTGGACCATAAGTGCTGAGAACAACAGGGTTAGGAATGTTATGGCTTTTAGAATAAGTGGCCTATACATTTGATTTATAGAAGATGTGACTTCTTAAATCCTGGTCTTCAGAAAAGCTTTGCCTGAGTTCCACCATTTGAGAATCCTTGGAACAATTTCTATTAAGTGGCTGTTTACACCGAGCTCATGTTTATAAGGGAAAGATGATTATGAACTGAAATCCTGATTTCAGTAATAGTAATACTGTTATTTGTTTAAGTGGGAGAAATTACCTCTGTGCCTTATGTTGGGAAAAGGGTGATGTTTATAGTAATTCTAAAAAGAGATTTCTTGTGCAAAATTAATCCAAACTTACAAAAAAAGCCTTCCTAAAAAAACAGGGAGAAGGCTGTTGGAAACTGCTCTAAATGTTCATTCATAACTGAGGCATAAGGTGCTACTCTCTGTATCTGAAGAGACAAGAATAGAATAGCAGAAATAACTATTGGGAGCACTCTAAGTCCTGGTAAATGTGAGATAATGAGGCTTAAGTTTCTTCCACTGAGACAAAAATAACTTGTGTTACACTGTACTTACTGTGGGCAGCAGTGCCTGTAGATGGTTATCAAGGCTCAACTGGACCATGGTAGCTGCTCTTCAGTAACCTGACTGTACAGGTTGAAAGAAAAAGAAGGAAATAAGAAGAAAAAAGAAAAAACTTGGTCTGAACACTTCATAAAGCAGCAGGGGTAGTGGCATTGGTGTTTTATTTTGCCATTACCTGGAAGATCAAAGCTGCTGGCTGTCTAGTTTGTGTTCCCCTCTCATACCATGGCAAGCAGCCCATTTACCCCATAGGTAGGTAACAGATGATCAAAAGTTTTATGCTTTTTAAGACTACACCAACTAGTCCAATAAATAAAGAAAAAGTAATTTTTCCCTGAACACATTGCTTTCCTTGTATCCTTAAAAGCCTACAGCATTATCACTGCCATATCCTTAACACATTCAAAATGGGAGATGCAAAAGATGAGAAAAGGGGAATTAACCCAGTATCACTCCTGTCTGATTGATGACAACCCTGTACCATTCCTGTACAATTAGTTGGGACAGTCACCTAGTGATACTGTATCTATTTTAGTGGTAAGAGTATTCAGGTTCAATTGGATAAAGTATTGCTTTTTTTGATATTACTTCCTTGGCTCTTGTCTGATCCATGGAAGACTTGAAGCTTCCCTGTTCACTCTATCAAGCCCCAGCTGCTCAGAATTATCTGCAGCTCAGGTAGGAGACACTCATGTCTGTAAATATTGACTTTCTCCTTCCTACCCTGCTGTGGTTGACATATGTTGTTCTTTCCTTAAAGCCTGATAACTAATATTGAGGAGCTCAACATAATCCTGGCTCCTTTTCTATTACTGAGCCAGTGACTCCTTTTCTAATATTGAGCCAGTTAACCTCTGATCTATTAATATCAAACTGTAAAATTCAATAAGTAAGGGCTAGGCTTTAAATAATTGAGCACAGGTCAGCAGAGTAATTAGATATTATGAACTGGGGGTGAAGAAGATCTAATAATCTGGGGAGAGATGCAACTCCATAGTGAAAAGGTCTCTAGAGAATGACTCTGTCATTTAGGGGCTGCTAGAGAGGCTGTATGTAATACATATGTCTGCAAACTAGTCTGTCAATACTGTGTGGGTTCAGGAGGAAAGTATGCATAATGCTGACATGACCAATAAGGAATATGTGCCAGAGTCTAAATAATTTGGATTAATATTTCTTAATGAGTGTAGAAAAAATGTAATTCAAAGATATGAACACTCCTAAGCATCATCATGATTTATTCATGACTATTCCTAGCTGCTGTGGAAGCAAACCATGACATACTACAGACCTTTTAGCTTCCTGTTGATAACAAAATCAAATCCATGTGTAAATAACTCCTTAGCAAGTTGTTAGTCCTGGTGCCTCAGAAGATTTTTTCTATGTTAGAGCTGCAGGGAAAAGATTCAGATGCCAAATGTCCACTTATTCCTGATGGAGATAAAATTGGATCTTTTATCAGATCTTAGAGGACGACTAAAGCTGGAAATCCCAAAATTTAGGGCAGGGACATAAGGTCCATTGATAGTCACCAAAGAGCTCCTGTTGACACAACTGTGTTTAAAATCAAGCTTTTGTTTTTATGAAAGCCACTGGTGCTTGAGTCTGAACTCTTTTAAGGAAATCTTGAGAAATTTGGTAAGTAAATGCTTCTAGCTATTCTTTCCTGATGTTTGCTTGCAAGAGCTGAGTCAGTTTGCATGTACTGTGGAAATTGCCTGTGATTATCCACAGTTCACAGCAATTGCTCAAAATGTGACAGAACAATATTTCAGTATGACTAAGTCAAAGCAAAGTCCTACTGGGCTAAGGCATTTTGAACTCGATGGGACTGCTTATGTGGCTGGAATTAAGTTGCAGCTCTAAAATTAGTCTAGATTTCACTATCAGTTTATTTACCCCATTTTTAAGGGCAGAAGTGTACAATTGTGCATCTCAAAAAGTGGCCATGAAGGGCACCCTCAAGGAGCTTCAAACCATCATCAGCACTTTATTAAAAAAAAAAATGGATTGGAAAAAGGGGTATTTACTGCTCCTGAAAGAGTAATTCATCTCCCTTCTACTGTTCCTAAAGTAGAGAGAAAATTCTTCAGTTGAGTTATTGACATCTATTGCCAGACCAGTCATCCTATGCTCCTACCTTAGTGTCTGCACTGAGATGCACCAAATCTCTCCATGATTCAGTCTAGTTCATGTGTTTGAGATGCTATATATACTCATTCCTATAGCCCGCTGCATCCTGGGATTTATGCTTGGACTGCTTGCCATGAAAAGCAAAGGAGAATTCAGGCTTATATAGTTTTCTGCTTTCCTACATACCTCTTTTTGTCCGCGGTTGCACACAACAAATGGGGAACTCTTAATTTTCAGCAGGGAAAACACAGATCTAAGTGCCAATATAGGAGCTAGTCTGGTTCACATGGGCCATTTGGACAATTGTTCACATTCAGAGTGCATTCATGACTGCCTTGTGATCTCAGTCACAATCCTGAGGCCCCTGGGTAGCACACAAGGCAGAATCCTTTGTCTTAAATTAAATCTATTCAGGGCTTCCTCTGGAGTCCCAAGTAAAATCAGAATGGTGTCAATGTCCCTGGAAAGCATGAAGAGACAGCTTTGGAGCTAAACTCAGCATCTCAGCTCAGCTTTGGCATTTATTCATTATGTGGCAATTCCCAGCGAGGCTCTTACGATGTTCTGCTGGAAATACACACAAATGGAAATTCTCCAAAAGAGGGAACATAGATGCTGTTTATAGGTTAAAAGTAGGTTATTAGGAAATTAAATTACTTTAGTGAAATTTGGCTGAAAATCATCGAGGTCTCTTGGGCTGAGATAAAAATAGAAAGATGATTGCACTGAGTTATTTCTGTCAGTAATTTCTGATGACTTCAGTGGTCTGTAGAGTTATGCCCCTCTGTATCAACAACATTGTTAGACAGATCCATATGAAAACATAGTCCCCATTTTGAAGAGCAGACATAAATGCTATGAAAGAGAAAGAGAACAAAGAATGGAGGAAATTTCTCTCTTTAATCTACTTTTATATCTATGCTACAAGCTTTGCTGCAAGACTCTTCATACTGATGAGTCTAAAGCCTTCTTTCACAACTCAAACACAAAACTGAAGAAATGATTCAGCTTTTACACCCTCACCAAAGACAAAGCTCATCTGCTTGTTTGTGAATCTTTTATTTGCTCCCTCTTACTTGCATCCATGTGTATTAGCAACCACTTATGTCTCTAATGATGTGGGAAAACTTGCAAGGGCTGAACACTGAGAGTGGCAATTCTGAAGTATGATTCCACTTGTGGTAACTAATACTGTAGGGGCTTTTCTTGTTACGTGGGGTTGGGATTTTGTTCTTGCAATGTGCTGCAGAAGTGGCATCCCTCAGGGATGAAGAGATTGCTTCTTGGGACCCTAGCCAAAAGAAGAATTAGGGGAAAACATGATGCTTTTTCTTTTCTTGTTTCTATTTTTTAAATTATTATTTCAAAGATTGATTTTATGTGAAATAATAAAACATACACTTGCAATAGGTGTTTAATGTTATATTTCAACAGAAAGACACATCAGGCATTGCAATTTATGATGATAATAATGCACCTCGGGTGGCTATTTATTTATTTATTTAATTATTGATTGAGTGAGTGATTGATTGATTGATTCACTCATTCATTCTACATGCACATTAACAGAGCATCTCTTTCTGGATCTAAGTGTTCTACCAGATACTTAAAAATTCAACAAAATTAAGACTAGAAAGAGCACTAACAAAGTAAGAGAAGCCTTTTTAGACATGGAAATAGCTATCTGCAAAAGTCAGATTCCACCTTTCCATGTTTCCTTCAGATCATCTCAACCCATATGTGCAAACACATGCCCTGAATCTCTGAAACTCTGTAAAGACCATCCCCAATGGGATTTTCATGTGCCCTCAAGAGAAGACATGGAGGCCTTTGGAAGCAAAAAACAAATAAGGATTACAAGCTGCAGCATCCTCAGAAAGCATATTCCAGTGGTAGTTTCCTTTCTTATGTTCAAAGAAGGGTTCAGCACTTCTCTTGTTCTTATCTGTGGGGACATAGGGAGAGAAAGTGCCTTGGATGAGAAGGAAGCTGTGAAGAGAAAATACACTGATTCAGGGGTGTAGACGTGTTGCCAAATGCTGAAAAAAAATACTTCAGTCTATATAGAATAATACTTGTATTCAGGCATTTTAAAAGACTTACTGGACATAATTTTTTTCTTGTTATAAGAAACCATGGAGAACTCCCTTTCTACCTGTGTGCACACATTTAAAGCTGTTCAATTTGCAAAATCAATATCTCAAAAAGTTAGGAAATGCCCGTGTAAAAGAATCATATATAGTGTTATTTATCACTTTGGGCATATGATACTATGGCATTGACTTTAGTAATTTGTAAGCATAGTTGATATTTTCAAGCAGAAGAAGGTCTGGTACTGTGCAAGTAGCTGGAAAATGGCCTGGGGTGGTAGCAATGTCACCATGAACAATGTAATGAGAAACTCACGAAAGAAGGAGTAATATGAATTCACAAGTTATCTAACCTGGAATAATCTGAGGTATATGAGTAACAGATGAGAGAGCTGCCTCTCCACACAAAAAAATATCTTGTAGGACTCTCCTTCAGTTGGACCAGAAACTATGTGCATTCCAACATCCTAATCTAGTTTGGATTCACCTTCATCCTGTAGTTAAAAAGTTTCTTCGTTTGTTTGTTTTCCAGTTCTGTGCCCTTCTACAACCCAACAACCTTCTTCCCACTAAGATCAGCAATTGGGTCATGAAGCTGAAAGAGTGGGACATCCGGCAGACAGTGGGACACCTCATGTGCAGGCTATCTTCCTTGTCCTGTTGAAATTTGGATAGAACAAGAGTAGCTGGATGCTGATCAGTGCAAATGTCACCCTTAACTAGTCTGTGTGATGGAAGAGGTGATTTTTTTTCTGTTAATTGCACCAATGTGAACCCACAGAAAACTGTCCTGGATTTCCAGCATGACTCACAGGAGCAGAACTTGACCTACTCTTTGGTTTTGTCCTCTTGTGCTTTTGTCTTTGTTTTATCTGCTTTCCTTCATGCCCCAAGCCCACTTTCATATTTTAGAGCATCTTGAAGCATTTCATGAAGGTAGTTAATTAGCAGTTTCAGACCAACCTTTGCAAATAGGCAGAAGACTTTATCTAGCACAAGAGGACTGGAGTGGCCTGCCCTGTTTGCTTTGGATCTGAAGGATGGCTCTGCTGGACAAAATGGGTATGTGCTTATTAAGGTTAACACCAGGAATGACTTTTTTTCTTGTGGTACTGGCTGAAATTTAGCTGTCGTATTCTTAGACACCTTAGAAACAGTCTAAACCCCTCCCTACAGTCTGCCCCAGCTTTTAAATATCCATACTGTCCGTACTGTTCCCAGTCTCTAAACATCCATTTGTTAGCCTAAGCCTCTTAGATCTCTTTGTTACAGCTGACATGAAGAACACTTTAATTCTATCCTTTTTTTTTGCATATATATTTTATGTTATTGATATTTGTTTTCTCAGTTTCTTTTTTCCAAACTGAACTCAGTCCCAAGTCTTTCCTATAGGTCACATTTTCTAGAGCTCTTGTTGTTGTTTTTCTCTACTCTCTCAGATCTATGCATTCCTTGAACTGTGATGCTCAAAGAAAAAGAGTCTTTTCTCAGTGATTTGGTCAGCTTTGAGATGCAAAGAAGAAATTCTGTTTGTATTTCAAGAGTTATTTTATGGTTTGGGTTTGGGTTTTTTTGCCCCCTGTTTTTTAAGCAGTTTGACATTTGCTTCTGTTTACTTTGTGATCCTCTAGAAACTTCAAATCCTTTTTGCAGAAGAGCTCCATAATCAGCTCCTTCCCAGCTTTTATGCAGTTGATTATTTTAAGGAGTTTGCACTTGATGCTTTATATCACGTTCCTTACAGGCTGCTTCTCCTAGGGGACAGTTTTATCAATTCTTCACTCTGAAAAGAAGAACATACTAATCTTAGTTTATAGAACCATAAACTAACCATATTCACTGCACTCCTGGCTGGTTTAGTGTCCAGGGTGTGCCTGTTTCTGCAAAAACCCAGGAAAATACCATTTAATTTTTCTTTCCCTTGAGCATCTTTTATCCTAGTCATGGGTTGTATATGTACATACTGTTAAGTACTGTCATGGAACCATTTTAGAATAGAGCAAAATTCAAATCTAAAAGGATAAGGGAGAATGGAGTTCAATGGAGCACTTTTTCTAGGAGAGTTTTATTGAAATTTATAGAAACATTCTGAATTTCTGAGGCAAGTCAAGTCACAGACTAGTCTTTCCCACTGGATCAGAGTTGAGTTGCAGCAGGGCTCTTTTCACATGCCAAGTTATACAGGAGATTCAGGAACTTCATGCTGTCTCTTTGTGTGAGCCTGAGGATGCTAACTGCTGGTAATTAGTAACTAATGGAAATTAGTATGTGATGAATATGGGGAAATAATTAAGGTCCTACTTATGTTCTTCTGTCATAAACAGGACTTGCACTTTCATGGTTGCTATTATCACAGTGTGAGCTCTGACAGAAAAAGAGAACTGGGGGTGTAGATAAATTTTCGGTAATAATAATAGTAATAATAATCATCATCAATCTGGGGGAAACCAATTCAGTGATTGAAGTATTATCCTAACCTAATTAAAGGAAATGCAGCATTGTTCATTCAGTGACAAAGCCAAGCTGATGCTGTATAAGCCATTTGCAACTTCTATTAGGACAAGAAACCTGCAAACCCCTAAAGCACTGATAAATCCCTGATGATACAGTATTTATGAATAATTAATGTAAATAATACTTGTGGTTTTTACACATATGTTTTAAGATATACAAACTGCTTAGGAGCTGGAGTTACATCTCTACAATTGCTGTGAACTCTGCTTCACTTCTTCCCATCTCAGTAACATAAATCTTACCTTGGGGAACTATTTGCAAAGCCAAGCAGGGGATTTCAAGCCTATGTGAACATCTCTTGCCCATATCACAGTGGATCAATCAATACCACAGCAGCAAGATAATGCTCTGCATCAAAAATCCTGCAGCAGCCTTATCAAGACCTGCCAGGGAACAAAATCAGAAAGCGTTATTTTGAGTGCAGAAGACGGCCACACGTTTTGAGAGTGAGGTTGTTAATCTCAGCACTGTCAAAAAGTGTAGTACCTGGGGAAGAAATAAAAAATAATATCTGCTTGCTTTTGTTTTTATATTTATGGCTAGGGAACACAATATTTCCCTTTCTTATTTCTGCTTCTGCCTTCCTCATTTCTGCTTCTGCCTTCCTCAGCAGATTTCCCACCATCATGTTTTAATAGGTCAAGTTAATAACTGATAGTGCCACTTAGTTTGATGAGAAGGTGGCGCATGGGGTTTTTTCCCTTTCTTTCTATATACTTTTGCATGGTCGTCCATTTGTGGTATTCACATTTTGCAGATTATCCTTCAGGGCTTGCTTCCTGAGGCAGAAGAAGGACAACACTGTTGTGGAATATTCATATCAGTTGTACATATTTTGAAGCGGACTCTCTAACACCTTTTTGCATTGCACCCACTTCTCCCCTGAAAACTAGTGTAAACTAGTAACTACTACAAATGCGAAGAGCTGTAAGAGCATGTAAGGCAACACACTGTCTGGCACTGTGACACTTAGTTTTTAAGGGGGAGGAAACAAAATTGTGATGTAACCCACACAGCATGACTTGCTCTTTCTTGTATTCAAGAAAACACAACCTCTTTCAAAATCACAGTTATTAGTCTCACAGTATCTACTGCAATCAAAACAAACAGCTGACAATGCAATTCATGTAGAAATCAAGAACCTGTCTCATATCACAGCATCAGTGTGATGGGCAATTAAAAGCTGATCAAGTGGTCTCTCAGTGGTTCTGGGCCATCATTTTCCACTGTCGCCAGTGTGATGGATTAAAGAAGTAATTCAGCCTGAAAAGACAGAATCTGTGCTATTTTTCCTCATTTTAATTCAAATGGTAGAATTTCATCCTTTTGGTAAGATAGATGATGCCATTTCAGAATATTGTATGTTTGTGGGTAGATTTAAGAGGGGAGGATTTAATAAGAAGGCACAGAGAAAAGAGGAAGAGGTTGCTGATAAAGCAATAAAATACAGATGGCACAGCAAAGTGGGCAAAATTGCAATTTTGGAGCTGAACCCCTTTTGAACACAAGCTGCAGTTTGGTGCAGTTCAGCCTGTGCATCCTCATGAATGTCCTGAGAGCTCATGTCGAGTTTTTTTCTAACAGAAGGGTTCTAATAAGCTTCTTTTTCTCCACTTCCTAATTTCCTACCTCCTTTTCCCTACTCTCCTCCTTTGAGAGAATCTCATCCACTTGGAAAGTAAAAGTCCAAAGCTCAGAAACTACAGGCTAGTTAGTGTAAATCATTCTAGCACTTCTGGAGACTTTGTTAGTTGTGAATCTGCTCTGTGAAGTGTCTGTGAATCATGAAACTCTCTGGATTGATGGGAAGGCATATGAAGGTTTATACTGATTACCCTTTTTACTCAGTATTAATTTGGATTTACAGTTCTAGCAAGAGCTTCCAACCCCAGCCATTAGGTACCCTGGAGCATTCTCTAGTAGAAAAAAGAACTAAAGATAGACCTAAACGCTTCAAGCTCTTATATTCAAGTCTTCTCCATAAGTTAATTAAAAAACACACAATGTTGACTGGTCATGGGAAAAACAATTTTTTGAGAATCCAGACCTCTCAAAGGCCTTTGTGAAGTTGTATAAGATGTACCATCCTACTGCTACTGAAGTAAAAAGATAAAATGTTAAATTAAAATATATAATGCAGAAAGTTATTTAAACTGAGGCGAGCAGGGCTGAACAATGGTAAGTGCCCTTTCTTGCTTCATCATGACTTTCCAAAGTTGTTAATGGCAATCTCTGTCAAGAACAAGCCTTTACTGTCTCTCGTTAAAGCCTGTATCCCTGAAAGAAAAACCACTCTTCTCCTCAGCAAACTCACTTGCCTGGTGTCAGTAAAAATGATGCACAGCACTGACGAGTTCAGGATGGTGTCAGGGCTGGTTCTCAGTAAACGGTGTGACCTTTCCTTTGACTCTATGACATTTGTCACTAGTGATAATTAGGTGACTGCTGTGTCCTATAACTTGAAGCTTTTCATTACCCAACTTTTTCTCTTAATTCTTCTTCACTGCTTAATTTTCTGGAGTTCTCCCTAGAGCTCTTTACACCAGGCATATGTGGTTATACTCAAACTTTTACTTTACTCGATGAGGAATATGATGCACATGGTTAGCTTAGATCAACAATCAACAACTCCTACATTTTACTACTTGGAGTTACTACAATAAATACCTTACTGTTTAGAAACTCTTCAAAGAGCACTTTTGGAGGGATGGTCTTATAGCTGCAAACCACCAAGTATAAATAACAGCATCCATTTTTGCTGGCCAGGGTTATCTGCTTGCTCCTTGTACATCTTGTCTACTAACATGGGTTGCAGGCTAATAACACATATCTTTCTTTTTAAGGAAGGATGTCAGCAGTGGTTTTGAACTGAGACAATCACTAGACCCCTTGAAAGTGCAGCTGCAGCACACAGTGTTGAATAAGTCAGAGCAGAGGCTCATCTTGCTCAGTACTGTCTCTGAGAGTGGGCAATGGTAGAGTCAAGAAATGTGGAGTGATATTTTCCAGCATATTCTCCTAACCTTCAATATGTGATTCAGCAAACTCCTTAGCCAGAGGTAATAGATCTTTGCATTTAACACCTCTTTTTTCATTACTTTTCCCTTATTGCTTTGAAATGCGTTTGCACTGAAATTTCATGTACAGATTCCAAGAACAAAGCTCCAGGTACTGCTGGGTGCTGACCTCAGTGCCATGCATTGCACCATGAGGCAAGACTGTTGTGTATGGAGGGGTGTAATCTGGGAGCCAGAAACACCGGCTGCATTAGATTTTATCTTTATCGAGAGGGAGTTTGGGGTAGGTGTTACCCTTCTCCAGCCTTTTGGAGTGGTTCCCAAGGGATTGTTCTCAGGCTTTCACCCGTGTGATGAAAGAGACTTTTATGGTGAACCTCTGTGCTGCTCCAACAAACTGCTCGCTGGTTTCTCAAATAAGTTATTTTCATTTTGTTCAGTGCTTTACTGATTTTGCAATATAGCTGATTTTATGCCCTTCCATAGCAATGACCAGTCCCATCACAGGCAGTAATAAAACTTGACCTATAGTCCATTTTTTTTCCCCCAAATAGTGATTATATTTTAATGTAGAAGGAAATAGTCTTATGGTAAAAATTTCTCAGAAGGAACAGTAATAATAATAAAAAAAAAAAGAAAAGAAAAAGGACTAGAAAGAAAATGGAACTTACTCTGCTTATTTGCTCCCTGTGACCTGACAATAATTTATGTGCAGTATTAAGTAAAAGAAAAGTTGCCATAAAGTTTCATATTGTCTCACTCTTGCGGGAATAATAATTGTAAAGTGGCAAAACCCAGATCCAGTTTGCTGTTATAAATGGATTGTGTATATGAATAGCTTGTCGAGGTAAGTAGTGAAACTGTTGCTTATGAAGGTGTTTATTTTATATTGCCTTTGTGCCCAGGGCAATCATTCCCCACTTGTTCGTGATTTTTATCAAATATGATGGCCACTCATTTTATGAGAAATGTTTATGCAAAGTAATCTATTTGATTCGTTGTCTCAATATTTACCTAATGAATATATCTTGCATATGATTAATCTTCTTGTATTTTACTGTTCCGAGCATTTAAAAAAAGAGAATATAACCAGAACGGGCAGCTTCACGCTATCCAATAAACTGCAAATGAATAGAGGCTTTTAGCAAAGGTGTTTGAACTTTCATCTCATGGCTGGCTTGCAATGTTTTGCTTTCAGACAAAATTAGTTTGCTCAAAGAATCTTTTTTCCAAATTGTTCTCAACTAAACTGAACCAAAATGCCCAACCTGCAGTTTATATGATTTAAGAATTTGAACTCTGTAATTGGATGAGGTCTGCAATTTGTTTCCATCCTGTGGATGTGTCTGTCTCTTCTTGTTTCATCAGCTGCTGCAGAGGCAAGAGTTATCCCTCTGCATAGTGAAACAGAAGGCACAGAAAATGTCTACAAGTTTGTGCAGCTCTAGCAAAGCCCTTCTTTTCTCTAATGTGTTCTTATAAATGAAAATGTCCTCAAAGTTGGTTTTTTTTCTGTGTGTTACTGATATCGGGAAAAATGGTAGACTTTCGTTAATACACACTGGGATTCTCTTTTAATCACTCTGTCCCCAGAAGCTGAAGTTTCAGAAGTTCTGCAGACAAACAGTGATACCTGAAACTTTTTTTTTTACACTCTTTTGTCTTGGAATCGAAGTTGCTCAATGGAGCTCTTCTGTAGCTTTGGTGCAGGTGGCCATTTTCACTCAAAACTGATGGAGAGTTCCTGTGTCCTTGTCATCAGCACTGATGAGGCCACATCTCAAATCCTGTGTTGTTTTGTGTCCCTGACTATGAGAAGGACTTTAAGAACTGCAGCATGTCCAGGGAGGGGCAGTGTTGCTGCTGGAGGGACTGGAGAACAAGTCTGATGAGGAGCAGCTGAGGGAGCTGGGACTGTTTAGTCTGGAGAAAAGGAGGTTCAGGGAAGACCTTATCACTCCCTACAACTGCCTGAAAGGAGGTTGTAGCAAGGTGGGGGGTCTGTCTTGTCTCCCAAGGAAGAAATGATAGGACAAGAGGAAACAGCCTCAAATTATGCCACGTGAGGATTAGACTGGATATTAGAAAAAATTTCTTCACCGGAATGGTTGTTAAGCATTGGAACAGGCTGCCCAGGGAAGTGGTTGAGTTGCCATCCCTGTATGTGTGACATAAGTATGACATGCAAACATGGGGGTTGTGGACATGGTTTAGTGGGAACTTGCAGTGTTGAGTTAATGGTTGGACTTGATCTTAAAGGTCTTTTCCAACTAAATGATTTTATGAGAATTAAATATCTTAATGACACCTTTTAAACTTCGGTAAATAAAGGACAAGAACTCCAAAGAAGGAAGTAGGTGAGAGTCATTTATATCCTTGAGGGGTAACAGCCACCCAGCCAGTGTCCACCTGCTGTGTCACCCAAATAGGTCTGCTGGAAGGAGCTGGAAATACTGGTTGAGGTGAATTGGAAAAGAAGGGAGAAAAGACTCTTTCTTTAACTTCACCATTCATGAAACAGCTTGTTTTTTGGGGGGCTGGATTGAGTTTCTGATAGGCTTAAAACCGCACTGTGAATCTCTACTCACAAGGGGGACAGTTTTAGTTTGTGACTGATGATCCCTATATTGTGTACAAGGTAACAGCTTTGTAGAATTGAGTCTGGGCACAGTCAGACTGATGGGGACGCAGAGATGCTGATTAAGATATAGGTACTATCCCAGTAAGTAGGAAAGCAAAGGAAGTAATCCATTCTTCTATAGGCTGGCAATTTAAGAAGTGGTATATCACTTTATTTCCACACCTTCTATAGTTTTTGTAGAAACGTATGGCACTTTGGTCTAGTGGCCCCTTCTCCCTCCACCCCCCCCCAAAAAAAAAAAGGTGACTAAGAGCATTGTTATTAAAAATATAAGAAACAGGACATAGAACTTATCTTTATCTGGTATATCCTACCAGCTCCTGGCAAACAGCAGGTCTAAGAACTTCTGAGCCTGCATTAATCTGTAATGACATATTCTCTATCTGTGAGATTAAACCTTTTTGTGAACCATATTTTGCTTTTGACTCTACAAGTTCCTGTGGCAGTGGGTTCCACAATTTAGTTATATAGGGCATAAAAGGTAATTTTTGTTGGGATTTGGTTTTTTTTTTCTATTTTCCTTCTGATCATTTTGTTTCAGACTGCCTATTTCTTGGGCATCATGAACAATTATTTGCAATTTTTTTTGTCTGCACAATTCTTATATAGATCTCCCTTAGCCTTTTCTTCCCTCTCTCTAATTCCTACAATCCAGAATTTTGTATGTGTGGTTATGTTTTTTTATCACCCAAACACATTTGTATTCACCAGTATTGAAATTCAACTGCAATCTTATCACTGTGTCACTCAGCATTGTGAGATCCTTTTGTGAGTCTTTGAAATCAGCACAGAATTGACCATTCTGAATAATTTTGTGTTATTTATTCCTTTCCCTAAACCCTTTATGAATATGCTGAGCTGAATAAACTCTGAACCAGACCCTTGTGGGACTTCTCTGGTAACTTCACTCTGAAGTTTTTTTGTTTATTCCTTTTACTTCTTGTGTTTTAATGTTTGCATTAATGTGTAAGGACACATTTGTTTGGTTGGTCTGTCCATGCCTGTGGTTGCACTGCATCACTTCCCATCCATATTCACATGCTCCTGCTCCAGCTGAGTTTTTTTCAGGAAGCCTAGAAATCCCACTGATAAAGGAGGCTGTGATGCCTTTTGCTTTCCTTCATCGCCACTGGAAGAGAAGAACAACTCTAGTTCCCACACTAAATGCAGCCTGGTCTCAATGGTACAGCAAGAGGAGGGAAGGGGAGAGCTGCAGCCCCAGCTGGTCATTAATTAAACCTGACAACTGTTTACACGAGGAATCAGACTGGCAGTGCCCTAAACATGCTGATTTATAAGGCTATTGATTAGCAGTGACCCAGCCAGGAATTGCAATGCCAAACTGCTGCTTCAGCACTGCCCTTAAGAGCAAAGATCAGTGCAAACAGCCCACGCGTGTGTATTTATAGCAGTATCCATACACTCGTTACCATCCCAGACATCTATTAATATATTCATATGTCACAACATCTGTGCATTCCCAGCAAACCCCTTCTCTGCTGTCCTTCATATTGATTACAGTTTTACACACATATTGAGACAGATGTACTAGATGCACTTGGTTTTAGCTGACACATATTTATAAAGGCAAACAACTAAGTATGTGCCTGTGGTCACGGTTTATCTTTTGCTGCCTTGCTTTCTGAGGAATACAACACAGCTCTCTTCAAGATTACTTCCCTTTTTATTGGTATCTCATCTTCCACACTGAAGCTCCTTCAGTCTCTAAAGTCCTTCAAATTACAAATACATCTTAGCACTCCCTGATGTAATACATCATATTTATGCATCTCTCACTCCAAGTATGAAATATTCTCTTGGTCTACTCAGGTTGCTGTATGTGGAATATTTTAATATTGTACAAATCAACTTTTTTTTGGGCAAATGTTCTTCATTGCCTTAATATTGGAGTACTGTTTTCAGATGTGTAAATTTGGTGGTTTAAAATCTCCATTTATAGCAATGCCTTTGAACATGAGGTGAAAATACAATGTAAAACAAGAGGTTAATCATTTGCCCTTTTTCTAATAGTGCAGAAAAATATTCTGTTTCAAGTCCATTGAGCTCTGTCCCTCAATGCCTTCTGTTCTGCTGAACTTCCATTTCCTGAGAGGACAGAAGCCTCTAAACAGAAAATTCTCAACCATTTCTACTGACATGCTCTGTAAAGTCCTGCAATTTCCTTTCTCCATCTGTGCTGTATTTATCTATTTACACACAAAATGATGAGAAGTATCATGGATGCAGGACCCAAAATGCATTGGAGCTCTAGGGAGCCTTCTCAGTAACATCAGCTCTTCTCATTTATGCAGCTCATTCATCTCACTTGCTGTTAATCATGTTACTTTCCTTCCTCCCAATGCACAGCCTGACAACATTCCTCAGCCCTGGGGCCAGTGTCTGTGGAAGCTGGAGGAGCCAAGGGGAACTCTAAGGGGCATAATACCCTTCTCCACTTCCAGAAGGCAGGTACTCCCTCCATCAGGCAGGTACTTTTACTGCTTCCCATCACTAAGTGAAGGCTTTTCTTTTTGTTCTGCTCCTCAGGTAAATCAGACCTGAGTTCAAGAGTCCTGATTTAAATTGCCATGGAGTCTCTCTGTCTCTCATGGAGAGATCCAGCTCCTGGCTGACTTTGGAGAGATGGTGGCTGGAAGTGGTAGTCTGAAATCACAGGATTTTCCTTTCAGAAGCAGCATTGTGGATGCTGAAATCAGCCAGAGGCAGGAGTTAGCAGAGCAAGGGAATACCCAGTGCAGTGTGGGCACACTTTTCTTCCTGGGCACCTTTTTGGTGCCATTATCCACATCTGGGAATGAAAGCATCTCAGATGTCCCCACACTGTCTCTACAGGGTAGACGAAACTGATTGAGGCCCTGAGAGGGACCTGTGGTTCAGTTTGTTGTGGCACCAGGGAACTTTTGGGACAGGTGCTGTGAAGTGCAAAATGAACAATGCCCTTCAGTAAAGAGCTGAGGGTGCAAAGTAGGGTGGCCATCAGCAAAGAGAGGACACAGTACTGTGAATGCCATCTAGCAAAAACCAGCCAAAGTTTAGGTCTCTCTGTTGAATAAATAAATAATAAATAATTTGGCTACTAAAGCACTCATTTGTACAGAAACTCTTCTGGTCACTAGCACGAAGTTTGTCTCAGATGTTGCAGAAAGCAAGCATTTTAAAGACTGAACTGTGCAAGTGGGCTTGAGAAGCAACATTATCTGTATTTGTAAAGACTTACTTTACAGCAACACTTGCAGCTATACTTTCATTGGACTCATCAGGGACTCTGAAACAAACCCACTGATTTCTTTGACCCTCAGTTTTGGTCTGTTGTTGCAGCTCTCACACCTCCAGACAATGACATCCTACTAACCACGTTAGTCCCCTACTCTGACCAAGGTAAGACTGACTTGTGAGCTGTTCTTGGGTCCACATCCCTAATTCTCTTCCTCTGGAGTACTGAATGAACTTTCTGGGAGACTGGCAGGTGACAGAGTTGCTCATCCATGATCATGAGGACCCTTTCTGCCTTTCACTCTTCTACTACTTCTACAAGGACCTTTGTAAGAAATTGTGAGTTCTGTAACTCTATAAATTGTCCCGGCAAGAATTCAATAAAGACTAAAGCCTAATGAAATGGGTTTTCATGACTGATTTCATTAGAAGCCCCAAATCAGCCAGGCGCTTGGGTAGACTTACCTTTAAGCATCTGATCAGTCTTACTTTTAGTCAGCTCTCTGCTGTGTTAGCTCCAGGCATGCAAGCAGCCCAAGTAAAGATGCCTTGATCATGATAATGAAATATGTGCTTTGTGTTTTCCTGAGCATAGATCTAACAGGAAAAAAAAAAAAAAGGCAATTTCTGGTTTGTTTTTCTTTGGAAGTCCTTTGTATAGCAATGTCCCCTATTAACTTTAGACATGATTAAAATTCACTGGTCTGCATGAACAGAGAAATACATTGAAATTTTTTCTAGTCCAAATTAACTTTACTGATGGGGAAAGTTCAGAGACTGCAGTGTGGATCTTCCAGCATCTGTTCTGAATGCAGTTTTGAACACTTGCTATGAGAAAGGCCTGGTTTTCACCTTTCTACCACTCTGCTACCTCTCCAGCATGATAGGATGATGAACAGCCCTAACTTCTGATTTTGGAGATCATTTTACCCTTATAATCCTTTCAACCTTCAGTAATATCTAGCAATTACTAACCATAGTTCTTACTATTGCCCTCAGCCTCAGATTCCTTGGCTGGGAAAGAGTGTTAGAAAGAGACAGTCTTTAAAAGAACAAGAAGAGCGGAGCTGGAATGCAGAAGCTATCCTAGTTTGCAAAGTACATTCAGCCGTGACTGTTGTTTTGCATATGTCATTCTTGGTTTGCAGATAAATAGCAGCACGAATGGATTCACATGTAAATTTTTCCCATGATGATGCTGTGTACCAGAAAAGAACATGGCTCTCCAGGGCTTATCTGCTTCAGTTCAAGGGGTAGCAAGTTCCTCTGTAAAGCTGGTTGATATGCTCAGTGTTTGAAGGAGTGAGACCAGAGGAAAGAGTGAGAAATTAATTTTTATAATCAAATTTGTGCAATTGTCAGCAGCAGACAGAAAGTACAACAGCATGTATGGAGAGGTAAAGGGCATATTTCTATTAGGGAGCTGATTTCCATTAGAGCATCTATACTTCAGAACCAACACAGTCCCCACCACTGTTTAACTGCTGGATATCTTATCTGCAGTGACAGTAATGGAAGAACCATGAAATATGCCCAGGGAGCCCCTTTATTGGTTTTAAAGTGAAAACAGAGGCACATTCACAAGTGTAATCTGCTCAGGACAGAAATTTGCTCCTTGTTATCTGTGGGTTCAAATTTAATGTGTTTTTAATTGCCTATTCACGCACCTAGCAATTAAGGCAAAATGATATCTCTTCATTTGAAAAATGAATGAGCTTTGCAATTAGAAGTAATTGTTCTCGTTAATTGAGAGTGTAGCTTTATTTTCTGTTGATTGTGTATTTATTTTTTTTATTAGAAGATTGTAAAGACTTTGAAATCCCATTAAAGGGCAAATGCTATGGTGTGCTTCCACTGCAGTCACAAAGGACAAACTAGGGGGTCAGCTCAGTGCTTGTGGGGCTCTTTAAGCTCTGTGAATACCCAACATAAAGTTAGTGATGTTTAAATGTGCTAAATTGTGCTGAAGGGAAACTTTCACACTGAATGTCTTTTTCTCACTGCAATCAGTAGCGCTGAGATTCTTTCCCCTTAGGACAATGGCCATCACTACATTATGTTTAAGTGCTATTCCAAGGAAAAATAGTGCCAAGCTCTTGTGTGCTGCTATTTGATGAAGGAAGGTTAAATATAACTGCACTACATGCATAATAAGCCTCTTTGGGAACAGCAAGAATTTTGGAAGGCCCACAATGTTGGACACAGGATCAGCAAATCCATAGCTGAGTCAGGGAACCAGCCAGAAGAGAGCACACAATGCATGAACCATAGCTGGTGATTCACATCAAGGTTGCAGGAGCTTGGTTTGATCAGTCTGCATTTCAAATGATTGTCTCATTCAGTATAGAAGGGAAAGCTCCTGCCTGTTGCTCTCACAACTCATGCTGAGAACATTCAAAGTAAGACAAAGAAAGAAAAAATGTTGAGCTGAGGTGCAAATGTGGAGGAGAATACACTTTGGGGGTGGAAACACCAGGGCAGTTCTTCTACATTCTGAATATCTTACTCCATACAAAATGTTATCTAGATTATAAGATGCATCATGTCTTTGATAATGGCATCACATCTTCAGTAGAGGATTTGGGACATCTTCAACATCCTGGCTACTCTGTCTGTCAGCAGACGCCATCAGTGCATGAAATGAAGCCTCACTGCTATGCAGAGATCTTGTCCAAGAGCCTCAGAGTCCCTCTTCCTCCTTCAGCAGAGAGCTGGAGCCTACAGAGGTGCACTGACTGACATGCAAAGGCATCTTTCATCTTTTCCTGTCCATGCTTTTGCAAATGAAAGCAAACGGACACAGCCAGGCTTTTCTTCTGAAAACTCTCTGCCTTATTCTTCACATCACCTTTAAATTACTAGGTGCAGTGTTTCACAGAGCAGCTCTGAAGAAAGACACAAGGCAACTGCTTCATTTAACACTGCTTGACAAAGCGATCTCCTGACCTCCCAGCATCAACCTTCTCACTCATTTTAAGTACAATATAATTGCTGGATGTCTGATTCACCTTGCTGTCTTTCAAGTGTACTTCTATGCCTACATTTTTAGGCACGACTCTAAAAGACACTGCTAAATGCTATCTGCTCATATTTCTGTATTACTCTGGTATTCTGGTTGGGATGTCTGTCAGTCAAATGGATGTTTAACCTTTTCTAGTGAGGGGAGAAAATACTATGAGATATTTACTGGTTTGTGCAAAATGAGCACTTGAAAACTGCATGCCTCTGTGTACATGTTTGAGTGTAATCAGATGCAATGGGACAATGTTGGGGTTTGTTCTACCCCAAACTGGCAAACAACTCAACCCTTTGATCTGTGAGTTTTTTAGTCAGGGTCCAGTTCAGCTGGAGTGGTTCACTTCCTATCTGACAAGAAACTGTATTCCCAGCAAAATATTGGAGGATTCAGAGCCACTAGGAAGTGGAAAGATGGAAATAGGGTTGTACTTTACATTAAAGCCCAAATATATATTTGTGTGTTTTCAAACTCAGAGGCTCTCAACAAAAATCATGGTCCTGCTGAAGCTGACAGGGAGTGAGCACCATCCCCAGAGGTAATTCATTTTGTCTGAGCAAGGGGCAAGTTTTACTCTCAAGGGCTGTCTCTCTTTCCTTTAATTTTAGTGGAAAGCCTGAAAACTAGCAAAGCTAAACAGTTGGTATTAGCTGAAATGAATTCCCATAATTCTCTCTATATAATCAGAGTGTGATTAATGTGTTGGAAATACCCTACATAGAAAACACCCTTTATTCTACAAAGGAAATTCATGCTGATTCTTTTGACATCTACCTTAAGATAGCTCTGTCAAAGTGCCCCTCTTCCCACCAGGTATTCCAGGAGAACAAGAGTAGAATATCAGATAAGAGTAGTAAGAGCAAGTCAAGTCCAGCTTGGTGAACCATATTTGGCCATCTATTCCTTAGTTATATTCTTTATGCATAGTTTATTTTTCAAGTTTTTGAGAATATATTTAGAAGCTTAAATATATTATTGGAACACTATACTATAGTATAAGACAATTTAAAAACACATGAATAATATTCCCTTAAGTATCCCAAGGCATTACAGCTACCATTTTGCACTAAAAATATGGATCTTTAAAATCCATAGTAACTTCTGGATCCTGTTGGAGAAACTGTGGAATTAATTTGGACCTTGGGGACAGATTCTTGGCTGATGCAAATGGGTGCCTAACCCTCTGTCTTCAAATGCCAGATGTTTTATCTTAATCTGGAAATTAAAATGCATTTCAACCCCAAGAACATGTAGTCCAATGCACAGGGCACTCAGGACAAGTCTTCTTATTACTACTGGTCTGCTAACGGTATTTGGAGGCTGCAGTTTTCCGTCTCAGATCTCTTCCAGGCAAAATAGATCCATAAAAAGCTTTTCCCCACAGGGCCCTGAATCTTGTGGGAGCCCCAGAAACTAGACCCAGCTTTACAAGCATGGAGAGTGCTGAGTGCCTTCCAGGACGGAGCTTTTAAAGAAGAGGGCTTGTTCCCTTCCATATGTCCTTGTTGATCTCGTTTTCCCAAGCTTTCCCTCCTGGCATAAATAAGACTTGATCCTTAAAACCAGAAGACAGCTTTGGGAGAAAGTGATCACACAAGATCTTTCTTTTTGCATTTAAAATTGTTGAAGTATGATGAGAATTTGGAGTGAAGCAATAGTGCTACCTGCTAAGGCGTGAATGGTACGAATTTATGATGAATTTATATCATCATATGATTAATTTATTTCAGATGAATTTATAGTAGCTCATTCCTATACTCCTTATTTCATATGGATTTTTAATTAACCTTCAAGAAACATACTGTGATTTGTATTTTTCATCTTACTTGTGTCTCCTGCCATTCCCAAGCTGGTAAGTGGGGAGAAGACATCTTTGAGGCATAGGCTGGCAACTGCCACATCTGTATGTAATTCAGCCATGAGCAGAGGATACGTCTGACTCAGTGCAGACACTACAGAGCAGAGGAACCAGTTGGCTGAAGCTGCCCAGAGTAACAATGTGTGCTGGTTTTGACTGGGTTGCAGTTAATTTTCTCCACTGTGCCTCGGATGGGGCTGTGCTTTGGATTTATGCTGAAAGTAGAGTTGATAACACAGGGATGTTTTCATTCCTGCGGGGAGCTCACACAGCACCATGGCCTCTTCTGCTGCTCACCTCACACCGCCAGCGAGTAGGCTGAGGGTGCATAAGAAGTTGGGAGGCAACACAGCTGGATCACCTGACCCCAAGAGACCCAAGGGATTTTCCAGACTATTTGGCATCATGCTCAGTACATAAAGTGGGAGGATGTTTGGAGGAGTGGTGTTTGTCTCCCTAAGTCACTGTTACGCAGGATGGAGCTTCCTGGGGATGGCTGAACACCTGCCTGTCCAGGGGAAGTGGTGAAGAAATTCTTATTTCTCTTTGCTTGCACGGGTGACTTTGCTTTACTTGTTAAACTGTCTTTATCTCAACCCACGAGTTTTCTCAGTCATGGGATTAAAGAAGGCTTAGGTGAGAATTGAAGGTGGCTGGGACGGGTTTCATTGTGGAGGGGTGAAAAAAGGCCATAAGCCAGTTTTACAGGTTGGGATGGAAACATTCCTGTTCTTGAGCCTTTCCTGATAGGGTTGTGAGGACTCAGGCTAGGTTCTTTTATTTTTTAAGTATTCCTTAGGCAAAGCTTCTTCTTGTTTCTTTCTTGCTCATTCTCATTTTCTCTTACTTGCTGAACTTCTTCCACTCCTTTGACATCTCCTTTTTCTGCACTCCTTTCCCTGTGCTACACATCTGTTATTCTGCCTCTTCCTATATATTTCCTCTTCCTACTTTCTAAAATCACCAAAATCCTCACCTCCTCCTCTTTTCTTCTTTGTCAACAACCCTCAGGCTTTTCATCTACTGATCTGTTGTCCTGCATTTTGTCTTGTTTTATTTTGTTGACTTAAGAGTGAAACTTAGCTGTGCAAGGGGCTTGTAATTCCTGCACTGACAAAGCCAGCACAGGGCAGTTGAAATGGTATGATCATGTTTTGCAGTAATAATCACCTATAGTGTTTATATTTGCATATCAAAATATTAGCTGAAGGCAAGTTAAGGGTATAAATCCTGCAAATTGCAGTGATTTCTAATTATGTGGCTACAGCAAAGACTTAATAATATAGATGACAGTTCTGTTCCTTTTGTGTATGATGTGAGAAAAGAGGTAGCAGAGACCTGTTACAGGTTTTGGCTTTTATCTTGCTCCACCCTTACCAGAAGTACCACCACCCAAATCAACACCTAGGTATTTTTTACCACAAATTTCTGAGGTCAGAGCTGTGCAGCATTTTACAAAGCATAAGTAGGTTTGTAGTCATAGTGTCATAGCAGCAGATCATCAATAAAAGGGGTGGAAGTATGAATTTTTTTTGTATACTCGCCATGTAGAAAACTTAAGCTCCAAACATTTTAAACCAGCGTTTTCTTTTATTGCAGGTGCAGGCTGAGCAGGAATGGGCAGATCCCATACTCTCCATGGCCCCTTTACAGCAGGTGGTGTGTGAATGGTGGTGCAGAGTCACACATAACTAGCAAAATTTTGACATATGCCTCAGGAATAAATCCTTATAAAGCAGACTCTTAAGCACTCAGGTTCTGCTACCATGAGGTCCACATGAATTCCCTGGGGGCGCACACTTGAAAGTAAAAAAATATCATCATAAGAATGTGGGGGTTTTATTGCCACTTGAGTATCTAAAATCACTGAGGTATTTATGAAACAAAATGTTTCAACATCCCTGCATAAAAAATACTGTTTACACACATGCATGAGTGATGCACGTGTGCCTGCCAGCACTGGCATGCGCATTTGCATCTCCACACATACATGGGAGGAGAGGAATTTTTTTTGCACCATTGCTCTCAAAGATGTTTTGGAACAAAATCAGAGAGAAGCTAAGCTTTGGCTGCCACATTAAGTCAATGCATATTAAAGTCTCAATAAAGATGCAAAGACATCAATGAGCACAACGCCCGATGCAGTCTGAACTGACAGGCTGAGGTCTCTGGAATAAGTGATTTCTTCCCTTCCCCTTTAAAGCTTCTTTGAAAAGTAGCAGTGAGCATAATTTACTGTCCTAGCAAGATATAAATGGTTTTCTGGGAAAAACACTGAGTTTTTGCCTACATATTTCATGCAGCTGTGATTATGGAAAAAGAGGTTTTAGGAAATTGGCCTCCTCTGATTGCATCCTTGCTATAAATGTGTTCCTTTTCATTTCTTTGTATTGTTACAACTGCAGAGACATTTTTGATTATTTTTTTTAAATTTCAATTAATAATTATTTGAAATAAAAAATATAAGGAAGTGATTTCATTTAAACAAGATTTAAATAAGATTCCTTACCCAAATTTTAGTCTTTTTATCATTAATTTTCTCTCTCACCAATGAATTTTGCCCTGGTGTTCTCAGATCAAGATCGACTGTCTTTATGGAGAGATCAAGGATTCATCACTGCTGTTGGTTTTGGTTTTGTTATTTTTTAAACAAAAGACAAGGAAGACAAGTTTGTGTCTGGAATCACAAAGCCCACCCTGACACTGCATCAAAGGGTCATTCCCAGTCTTGTTTTCCACAACTCCATGTTAAAACATCCCTTTGTCAAAGAAATTTCTGGACGAGTGTTCTGAGAGTGAGAGGCAATGAAGAATGATACACCAGAGACATACTCTGCTCTCTCACACTGTGTGCAAACTATGAAACTCTGGATATTCAGAAATCTTACAGGGCTGAACCTGGCTCAAGAAAGAGATTTTCTGTTCAGAAAAAGGTTGGGGAAGGAGAGCCTAAGGATCGTGTTCCACGGTGTCCTTCATGCGAGCCGAGTCCAACTTCACTGTGCTCCTGTTGTAATGCATTTCAATGTCTGAGTACAAATGTCAGATTCACAGAGAATGTAAAGTTACTAAAAATATGCAAGAATTCAGAACTTCTGGATCTCTGGTGGGGCAGACTGGAGTGGTAACATCTTCACACCTGCCAGTCAAACACCTGACAAATACAGTCCTCCCCCTGGGCTTGGGAATTACAGGGAATACTCAAAATACCAGAGTTTGCAATTTTTATTAAAAGTGAAAGGGGTTGGAGTAGTGCCCATCCTACCGTTCTGCTTCCCTCACAACCTTACCAGTCCTCCATCCTGAGAAATTCCTCCTCAGAAGCAGAGCTGGCAGTCAGCACTGCAGCAGCACTACTTGTGTCTGCAAACACACAGAGAGGTAGTGGGTGCTGCTGGAGCTTTAAGCTGAAAGACCTGGTAAGTCTGTCTGAAGTCTTTGGGGTCCGCATGTACCTGTCTGAGGATAACATTAGGCCTTTGCTATGTGTTGCATGGAGCCAAGAGGGAAAGTGTTGTGCATGGCAAGATTCACAGAACTTCTGCAAATGAAACACCTATTTTCAGGTCACAGTGGCCAGGATCTCAAGTTTAGCTTGCATCCTGGATAAATCAGTTTTCTCTTACGGTCCATAAAACTGTTACAACAGCCATTACTGCAAGTGATCCAACAACATGAAAAAGTCTGGCCACTCTTCCACCTCTGGGACAACTGGCATGTTCAGTTTTGCTATTCCCTGCACCTACATCTGCTTCTTGGACATGGATAAAACACTGCTCAAACTTTCTTTATATAGCTGTTAGGTCTAATGTTGCTATTTTCCTATATTCCCTGTAGGTATTGACACTTTTTGTTAGGATGTGGTGTGCAATTTGTAATTTGTTGCTAATCCTGAAGTTGAAATGAAGACTCATATTCTGCTTAATAACATATTCATAACAGTGCCATAGGATGAGTACTTTAGAGCTGAAAATGCACGCAGCTCTACATATATCTGTCTGTTTTATGAGTGGCTTGGGTATATAGTGACAGAATAGATTCAGGAATCTTTTATTTTGAGGCAGCCAATGGGGAAGTCAAGGACAGTTTTTCCTATCCCCAAACAATGGCAAATTTGGATGCCTTGAAGACAAATTCCTTCTAAAAGAAATATTTATGGCATGGAATATAGATATTTAGTTAATCTGAATTCTTAATAAAGTTAGTATAATGCATCCATTGTGTAGAGAAATATTAAAGAAAGGGAAATCAATCTCTCACTCCAGACAATCACAAAACCATTCACAATTTACTCTGTCTGAACAAATGAAGTCATAAAATAAATGCCCTGCTTGCAAGACAATCCCAAGACAAGGCATCATCACAATACCAATATGGCCTTTCTTCAACACTCTTGCACTGAGACAAGTTATAAATACAGGTGTAACAGAGTGTTTTAGAGCCTCTCACAGTAAGAACAGAAGAAGGTTGTGTCCAAGCTAGGTAGGTGGGCAAATAATTTAAGATTGTTTGATGCTATGAAAATTAAAAGAGATTGAACTTGGGGTTTTGGGGATGTTCTTAGTTACTTCTGTCTCTATTCATTTGAGAAATAGCTATCTTCTAGCTGAAGCTCCTTAATGGGAAAAGAAAAGCCCTTTCCGGGAATGCTCCATAGTCTCAAGAGTTTTGTTTGGGCTTTCCTACATAATGAATTCCAGAGAAGAAAATTGTGTAGAGAAAGGCATGAAGAAAATCATGCCCTTTTTAACTGTGATACTTAAAGATTTTTCTTTATTTTCTTTTTAAACAGAAAATGCCATTCATCATAAATATAAAGAAAGTTTAACTAGAGGGTATAAACCCCTGGCATCATGTTTTTTTACAGTACACAGCCATACCATAAGGAAATGTTGTAAGGAAAGTCCATTTGTGTTCCACTTACTGGCTTTTCCTTCTTGGAAAGATTCTTTAATGATAAATGTATTTAAAAATCCATTACAACTGGTACATTGGGTTGTTTTCAGTTGGAAAAGGGAAAAAGGAGTATAAACAGCATTTTTATACTTCAAATGCAATTCATGCTGAAACATTCTGCTGCGGCAGAATATAAACTGCAGACAGATTGGAACAAATAATGCAGAACTGCTTTGTTTTAAAATATTGGTGTAGATAAAAAAATGTATTATTCAAGGGAGCTCTTTGGACTAGTACTGAAATAGCAAATAGTGTACGCAGATGGTCTTATATACATATGTAAGTGAGAAATTTGAGGAAGACATAGCACATGGGACCCAGCTGTGATCCCATCAGATGCTCTGCAGGGATGTTCCCTAGCTTGTAAAGTTTACTTTTCCTTTTCCCTCCTTCAAAGGCCCTGGTAAATATTTCCATCTTGTATCTTTTTCTCTACATACCTTATTTAATCTTTCCTTGCCTCCTCCTTCTTAGGCACCCTTGATAAGTGTATGATCACTGGTCAACTTGTTTATACTTTTGTTTCTTCTCTTCAGTGTCCCTTCTTTTGACACCTTCATGTGAAACCTGTCTTCAGTGGCAACAGGGAAGATACCTTCTCTGTTCCCTATTCTGACCATCTTGATGGCTCATTAGAGTGGTTTTTCACTGCTTGGAAGGTATTTGGGATAGAGAGTGCTCTGGGGCCTCTGCAACAGTCATGCTGTTGTTTGATCTGGAAGGAGCTAGTGTACAGGTCTCCCTTGTAATACCAGAGACATTGTGTCTTACACAAAAGCTCTTCCTGCCACCTCTCTGTGAAGTCCTGTCATCACAAATTTTAAATAATCTCAAGCATCTCGTGTTTGTTCCCAGCAAACAGTTCTATCCATCAAACAGGTGAAGCAGGTGGAGGTTCTCCGTTTCCAGAAAGCAGGTGATGACCTACACAGGGGATCACCCTGAGTGCTGCAACACACCTCACAAGTGGAAACTCAACAGCAATGGCACATTACATTTCTAACCTACAAGCAGCTGGACCTGTTGCACCCTGTGATTTTTGAAACAGGGCTCACCAGCATTTTGTTTTGCAGCACAAACACCACAGGTGGAAAGCAACAGAGTGTGGGTTGTA
The DNA here is from genome assembly GCA_035047845.1 of Dendrocincla fuliginosa. Lineage (NCBI taxonomy): Eukaryota > Metazoa > Chordata > Aves > Passeriformes > Dendrocolaptidae > Dendrocincla > Dendrocincla fuliginosa. Next base: position 6,222,039 of record JAWWMO010000083.1, read on the forward strand.
CTTTGTGACAATTTACAGTAAATCTTCAGCTCACAGCTCATGAAGAATGTGTGTTAGTTGTTGACATAGGTGCTGTACGGTCAGAAACCAAAGAGCTGGTGTGTCCACAGGGGTCTGCAGTGGCCACCTCCCACCTGAGAGCAATCTGCTGACTGAGAGGCTTCCTGGAATTCCTTGCTGCCAGTGGCAGTGGCAGAGTCAGGGCTCAGGGCTGGCAGAGGGGCTGAAGTGTGATGGTGACTGCAGCCTGCTGCTCCCTCTGTATGGCTGCTCTTGAGCCAGCAGCAACTGAGCCCCCTTATCTGACATCCACCAAGCACATTCCCTTTTCTGTTCCCACAACATACAGGGTACTGAGAATGGAGATGGCATTGTCTTCTCCATCACAAGCATTAGGACCAGTGCTAACAAACAGTCAGGGCTGTACTGGGAGATCCCAGCAGACAAAATCAGTGGGTAGTGAGGGACCCCCTCAAGCCAGCAGGACAGAAAGGGGGAACTGGGGAGACCCTCAACCCTGGGCATCCTGCACCTCCATGGAGACAGACTGAGGTCAATTTGCGATACTTCAACAAGCAGTGCTGTATTTTTGCATTCAGGTTTGCTCTGGGAGAGAAGGAAGGCACCTGCCACAGGGCTCACAGGGAGTTTTTCAAGCCTTTTCATGTTCAGTGGCTGGAAATAGGCAAAACCGTCTCAAACCTTACAGCCTCTCTCTGTCCCCAGCCAACATGTTGATCTGTTTGTGAGTCAATCAGGTGGAGGATAGTCTTCTGCAAGTACCATCATTGCCCCCCGGGCAAAAATTGCACTGACCCTCCAAGGGAAGCATCAGACACTGTCCTCTCCAGGGGCCTGAGTTTTAACTTTTCCACCTCCTCTCAATAAACAGCAGCCAAAGTTTTCTGTCCACTTGAGATGCTCAGGACTAAATTAATCCACTTGCCATTACAATCAGTTTTGAGGCAAAAAACGTAAGGCCAGTGCTTTAGCCAGAACAGGCATGGAATGTGCTCTAGGTATGATTCACGCCTCTTGCCATGTACTGACATGGGATGAGACTTAACTTATTGTGTGGTGGTGTGAATAAGGGGGTTAACATTTCCAGATTGCCTAAAGAGAGCTGGTGCAGGGACCTACAAACGTTTTAGGCAAGTGGGAGTCTCTGTCTCCACAGACAATGTTGTCAGATTTGTAACTGACTGAGAATCTTGTGATAGTATTGCTGTAAGAGGCAATGTGAACTAAAGTTCTGGTGAAAAAAAATAATAGGCGACATCACAGAAGACAGAGAGTATATTTAATTTCTTTGCTTGAGAGAACTGGCAATGGGAGATACATTTCAAAACAAAGACTGAAAAGGGTGTTAGATAATTTTATCCCTCTGATGAGTTTTGCTGTGCATTTTTCTTCCACCCTTTCAGCCAAAGAAGCTGTATGTCAGGTGACATTTAATACAGAAACAGATCTCAGTAAACAACCAGATAAGGTTGAGGGATGTCTTTAATATCAGCAGTGAGCATAAGTGCTTTTAATAGGCATGGCACTAGCTGTAAAAGTGACTGGTCTTTATGAACACCTCAAATTGGTGTATTCTGTAGGGTCCTTCTGAAGTGCAGTTGTAATCTGTCTTGGAGCAGTAATTGTGCAGCTCACACAATGGTATTAACATGTAGAGCATGCAGCTCGACTCTGTAAACCTGTTCTGCTGCTGCAGATGGGGTAGCAGCTTGTTTTTGAAATTCAGCTAAAATATAAAACACTAGAAGCAATCTTTTAATTTTTTTTTTTTTTTGGGGGGGGAGGGAGGGTTGTTGTGCTCTAAATTTGGAAGATATCAAGATAGGAAGATCAGGCACCTGGACCTTCTTTAGCTAAAACTTTTATCATCATGAGATACAAATGCTGATTAATTCTTCACAATATCTGTGTTTTGATTTTTGAAAACAACCAGTTATTTCTGGTGCCCCAGTTTCTAGTTGCCTTTTTTTTTTTTTCTTTCACTATACAGAGACCTATTTTTGCAAACAGACACTTCAGGAATCCAGCTCTTCAATGAGATTTAAATTGGACATGCAATCTCCTTAGTTATTTGTGAATAATTCAAGCCCAGACAATTCTAATGTAAATATCCACCATTTATACATATTAGTTATCATCATAGAAAGAGTAGAAACTGTTATAAATTCAGTAATGTTTTCTATGTATGTGAAAAGAAACAAGAAACTATACTTTCTGTCTGCATTAGGCAGGAAGTAGTGGGATTAAAGCCAGTGGTTTATTTTAAATATGAAGAGTTGCTCAGTAGCAATACAGTCAGCACCCAAATAGTTTATTGGGGAGGTTGGGCAATCTCTGTTGTTTGAAGCTTCTGTGAAAAGCCTTGATACCTGCCAAGAAAGACCCCTTAGATCTGGTCCAGCTTTGCAGAAGAATATTGACTAGGTGAGACCACAAGGTCTTCAGCCTTGTTTTCTATCCTTTTGTCAATGTATGTGTTGTAATATATGATATATATATTCAGAACTTCATGTATATGATGCGTATGCAACTGATTCTATTCCCACATATACACAACATAATAGACTAACATATATTGATAGTTTACAGATGTGGCCTGCTGTTTTATATTTAGATTTCTAATTTTTCACACTGTGGAATGAAAAGCTAATCAGGCTAATGATAACGAAGGCTGGCAAGTGCAGAGCAGATGCAGAGGTTTTACTTAGAAGCCCTTTCCTCCTTTTCAGCTCTAAGAAAAGTCTGCAATGGGGCCACAAGGTGGCAGATGAGCTGCAAAGATTACAGATTAATAGCTGCAAAGTAAAAAATAGATTGCAAATTTTAAAAAGAAAAAAAGCAACCATTAAGGATGGAATCATTACTGTGCTTTTGGGTGCTTTCCTAAAAATCCAACAGTGCTTCTCATTCCCATCACATAACAAAGTAAATCATATACCCCTATCCCCTTTGCAGCAAGTTTGGGTTCTGATCACACTCAATGGCAACAAAATCAACCCCAGTAATTTTTTGGTCAGGCTCCATGTCTTGGGAAATATTCAAAAAAAATTTACTGGTTTGGGCATTTCATCGGTGTTTGGACTGAATCAGTTCTAGCATGAATTACTTTTTATCTGATGGTTTGGAAGTGTAGTGAAGTTTCCTTGAGACTGGAGCGTAGCCTATACACTGTGTGTTTGTGCTGCTTGTTTAAATGCCTTTATGTATTTAATGCTTGTAGCAGAAGAGAGAGGAGTGACAAAAAATTGTCAGTACCTGTTTTCTGCAGTTCAGAACTGATGATCAGACACAGTGAGCGGGGGGATCCTGGCTCTGGTCTGAGTGGGTCATCCAAGGTCTGGTAGATCATTCTCTTTCTGCTGGCTCAACAGCATAAAATTTTTTCCTGAACTACAGGAAGTCTGTTCTGTACAACTTACAAACAAGCTTAGGAGAATCCTTCTGACCTGCTATAATTTTTCTTTTGGGATGGACTAAATTAAAAGTGTTGTCTGAATCACTGCCCACCTCAACAAACATGCAGCAGACAGGAAACATCCAAGCAAGCTCTAATTGATTTCATTCTTTCTCAGACTATGCAAGCTAAGCCCCATCCTGCACCTTGAACACATTTGAGGGAAACCAATAAGCTTCCAGGATAATTCTTAATGCTTTTAACTACTGCTTCAATTTTCGGGTGCTGTGAATACACACACTCCACAGAGAGAGCTGCTGTCAGCCTGTGCCTGCATCCTGGGGTGTCCTCCATCCCTGGCCATGCCGGGGGTGAGACCAGAAGTTCCTGCATGCTGTCATCTATGTGCTCTCAGGAGGATGCTCAGACGCTGAATGTTCAAAAGAGGCTATTTTAGCCTATTCTCAGGGGTTCAGCACCCTGGAGCTGCCACGGGGGCAAGCAAGCAACACCTCTGCAGGTGTTCTGACTGTGGCCAGGTTGGATCAAACCAGCCTCTGAAGGACAGAGGGGGCTGATGTACCCAAGAGCAGGTGACACTGTAGGTATCTTGGTCCCTTGACACCACCAGGCTGACCATCTTCCCTCTTTGCTTTGCAAGCCCTGTTTCACTTGGTTCATTTCAAAAGGACAGAGTTTTCCTTGAGGTTTGTCTCTGAGGCTGATCTGATCCAGTTCTTAGAGCCATTTGAAGCACAGAGTAGCTCTCAGAAAGCAACAGCCCCGTGCTAGCAGTAATAAACCTAATCAGAACAAAGACATGCTGCTTGTAAATGGAAACATTAGTAATGCTTCCATTGCTTTTCTAGTTTTGCATAATTTTACTGAATAATTAACAATAAATTTATTCTTTTTATTTTGAAAACACTCTTCTCATTTTTTCAGCCTGTGTTTGTTATGTTGTTGATTTTCCTGAGTTTGATCTTCTATAAGTAGGATTTATACTGAAGTACTTTTAAAATGTAATAGATAAATGAATTTGCTGCCTGTGGTCTTATGAAAGGCTTTGCAATAATATGAGGGAATATTTTTATATAAATAATTCAGTCAGTATTAATCAAAAATTCTTGTTTAGTAATCACTGGGTTTTGTATCTTCTGTTTATTAGTTTTCTTATTATTACAATAGCTTCTCATAAGTTATCATCATTAAAGGCCCTTTCCAAGTCTACTCCAGAGGGATCCAGTGACAGTCAAAGTAAGGGGCTGAAAAAAATCCCTGTCAATGGTTTTCAAATGTTCATCCTGTTATCGTTACATTTCTTAACTCATTGTCCTAGGAGCAAGAATAGCCAAATCTTCGAAGTGCAAAAGAGAATTGCTTGTGCTTCTTGCCTTATGGTTGGCTATGGTGGGTAATCCTAATTACTCAAGACTATTTAATAATCAAATTAATCAGAATTCAGCAAAATCAAGAATTTATACTTTCTCTTTTTGAAAGGATGAGTATGAATTAGTAGCTTTTACTTATCAACAAATCCATCTTACAGTCAGAGAAAGAAGAAAAAAAAGGTGTTATGGGATTGTCCTGGTTTCAGCTGGGATAGAGTTAATTTTCTTTCTGGTAGCTGATGCACTTCTGCGTTTTGAATTTAGGATGAGAATAATGCTGATAACAAGCTGATATTTTCGTTGTTGCTGAGCAGTGCTTACTCTGAATTAAGGTCTTTTCAGCTTCTCACAGCAATGAGGAGGCTGGGGGGGCACAAGAACATGGCAGGAGGCACAGCCAGGACAGCAGACCCCAACTGGCCAAAGGGATGTTCCATACCATATGGCATCGTGCTCAGTATATAAACTGGGGGGAAAGCTGGCTAGGGGCTGCTGCTTGGGACCTGTCTGAGCATTGATTGGTGGGTGGAGAGCAGTTGCATTGCACATCATGTGATTTGTATATTTTTTTTTTAATTATTGTTGATTGTTCTTTTCTTTTTCTGCCTTAATTAAATGTCTTTATCTCAGCTCACACATTTTAATTTTTTTCCTCCCCAAATCTGCCCACCCCATCCCACTGTGTGAGGGCAGGAGTGAGTGGCTGTGTGGTGTGTAGCCACAACAGAGATACAGTTTTCTGGAGCCTCTAAGCTGAACAGCAGGAATGGCAAATTTCTAGTCCCACGACGATGTGAAAACCCATTGCTTTGGCTGGTTTCAGGGGAGCCAAAGTCATTCAGTCCCTCTCAGGTGTGGGCACAAGTCCTGGAAATATTAGCAGAAGTGTGTAATAGTTTCTTTCTGGAACTGGCAGAGCTGATTTTCTCATTTGGAAGTGCTGATTTTCTCCAAGCTGTAGCACTTACACTAATGAGACAAAATAATTTGATTCAGGCAGTATTTGTTCACTCTTCTCCTTTGCATTTCTTGATTTGTCTTGGTTAGTTATTTCTGTCTGTAAACAGCAGTTCCAACAAAGCCTCATCACTGCAAAGAATGTGTTTTTCATAGTTATCACAAATGTTACACAAATCAAGTGCCTTTTTTTATCAGGTCTTTTGATATTACTCATCAAGATTGGAACCCACTAGGGTCTGCTATTTAGTAACCTGTTTTCTTAGGGGAGAATTATGTATGTTATTAGCTTTATTGACCGTATCACTTTGAGTATGTAAAAGTTTAATCTGGAGGAAAATGGCAGCTAAGAAGTCATGAGGAAGGTACAGTTTTTTAAGCCTAATAGACTTTCTCAGTCTCTTGAATCCTGTTTCAGATTTTGTCTAACATCCTGCATGAAGTATTCTTTTGGAAAAGCTCAAAGAGTGAGACTCTGTGCAGAGGAGTTACTTGCATAGAAAACTACATCTGAAGTCATCATCCTTGCCTTCCTTTACAGGCACCAGAGTCAAAACACGGGACTCATAGGGTGTTGTTCTTCTCATCCTAAAATAATTTAAATGAATCACATCCTTGAAGCATCTAATTCTTCCTGAAGACCATAAAGAGACACTCAGTTATTAGTTTGGCAGCTGACATCTTTTCCATGGATGTTTAAAGTGAGATGAAATCCCACCCACATAGACTTTGTGAGACAAAGCAAGAAGACTTTGTGATATGTCACTGTGAGAACTGAAATGGTGTAAAGCTGGATTCATTGGATGAGTCAATGATGTTACTGTTGGGATGTGTGGAACAGCTAAATCAACATCATGATAACAGAATCAGACTTTCAGCATATTTTTAGTTATAATACCAGGATTATCTATAATATTATGCCATAATTACAATATTAATATTATAATTATGAGTTATTATGCTATGATGTATTTCCTAGGTCAGGAAAAGGAGGAGAAGCTGCCTCTAGAAAGCTGAACTGAAATAATTAGTGACTTAAAAGTCTATGTACTTTCTTTATGGATCAGGTTTGAACATAATATTTAAAATTTAAGATGGGCACTTAGGAATTTTTGCTCAGAGTCTTATCTGGGGGATGTCAGGTATTTCATGTACTTGTTACAAATTGCTAACATGAGAACTTGAGAACTGAAGTAGAGAATCTCTGGCTTTAGCTCTGGCTGAACATTTTCTCCATTTTATATCCTACTGCATGTTAGTCACACACCAGAGTAAATGGATATAATGCTTTGAAGGAAAGTTTTTTCTGCCATTATAGTCCTGCAGCGTGCACGAAGATATTTTCAGTGATGGACAGTGGGGTGGGGTGGAGACAGCACAAGAAGATGTGGTTGACAATCATGGTTCTTGACCATTTTGATAGAAGACACCCTGAAAATGAGGTTATTGCCAAATCAAGGTAACATCTGCATTTCTACATCTGCCTACTTAGAAATGAAATCTTGAGTGTAGGAATCTGTGAAAGGAACTGAAAATGCTACAAGAGAAACTTAGAAAAAGGCAAGGTGGAGGTGATGATGGATTTGGAATATGTTCCCACTGATCCTGGCAACCTGTACATGTCAGAATCTATTATTAGAGAGAATTTCTTGTCTCAAACTCCCATTTATCTTTCCTGTAAGGAGCCTGCAGGAGAATACTTGTGGTGTATTGCAGCAGATGAAAGACTGCCAAAGTTGATTAGCTGGAGTTAGCCTTCTCTATATAGCTTTTAGCAGAGTTCTGAAATTAATTTTATGTCTCTTGGCATTATTTCTGTCTCTTCCAGTGACAGGCAGTACAAGAAAAGGCATTTTCACAGATGTAGGTTGTGTATACTTTTCCTTTCTGTCTTTTCTTTCGATAGTTCCTTATTGCAGTCAAGTTTTCACCCTGGTATGAGCTGGGAAAGGTCTACATGAGTTGTTTTTATACAAAGTTAATAAGATGTTAACAATAGCTGAATCAGCAGCTTAGTGGTTTTTCCTTTCACATCCTACACTACAGGCCAAAAATACATGTCAGGTGAAAAAATGCCCATTTGGTGGAGATCTTATGTAAATCATTTTTATCTTGTTTTTTCCCCCCTGGATTAACTTTGCAGCCAACACTTTGGTCAAAATCCCCTCAAACTAGTGTTTATAGTGTTTATAATACAGGAAATACAGACCAGCAGTTGCAATATTCCTGCCTCTAGTGCAGCTGGCTACTCTTCAAAATGCAGTGATACCACTTGCAACTGATTGGATGGAGATGCCAGGAGACAGATTTAGACTCTTTACTTGCAACTATTTTAAGGAATTAACGTTCCCTAGTACTGGTACAATGTTCATGTGACACCAGCAGGTCAAATATGCATAATGACAGGTTCTCCCATGCTCCAAAGTAATCTACTGGGAATGGTCAACTCTGACCAGGAGTCTTGTTAGATTCTGGGAGATATTGGTCAAAGCTGCCCTTGAAAGTCCCTCTCACAGTGCACCAGGATGAACAGCACTCCATAGTCTGGGGACCTTGCCTGACATTTTTCAGTGTAGTAGTAGAAATACCCCTTTCTGCAAAAACCAGAGTTATGTATCTTTTGGCATGACAAATGTCAGTGCTCAGAAAGCTACCTCTATCAACAAACTTAGTTGTGTCCTAGCTATACATGCTGCCAGTAAAAAACTTGGGGTTTATAGTCCCTGAGCCTGAGGACTAGAGGAAGAATATCTGACTGAAGAATTCAGGAACTAAATTGTTCTATTAGATATTATTCCTTTTTTACAAATGCATCTAAAAGCCAGAGTCCACACTGTGCCTCCATACACGGTGCTGCTGTCTCCCATCAAACATTGTGGCTGTTGGTGGGAAGTGAATCCATGGCTTTGTGGATTTTGGTGGGCAGTAAATCCATGACCTTCAGTACCAAAAGAGTAAGATCTGAGCCAAAAAGCAAGCTCTGTAAGATACCAGTGGACTATTCCAGACACTGAGGCTCTTTATTAGATGAAGACATGATTATACACTAAGCCAGTGTATTATTACACTTTCATTTTCTCTGCTGAAAGGTCTATTTCCCTCTCTGTGAGCATGATCTAATGTCTGTTGAAGTCAGCGTGAGCTTTTCACTGAGTTTAGTTGGCTTTGAATCATGATCTAAATGTGTGAGCCTCTTCAACCAGCTAGAACCAAACAGGATTATAAGAAGTATGAAGAGATGATCTTTAAATATCTATGTATTTATCTCTATATCTACCTCTCTCTATACATCTGTTTTCAATGTAAACATTGTTCTGGACATAACAGAATAGCTCTCTGAAGATGATAACATAATGTGGGAAGCAATCCAGTCTAAATTTAATCAAGGAGTTGTAAAAGGCAGTTTGGGTAAAACTGATAGAAAGAAAAAGGAGATTTGCGGGTGAATGGAAAAGAGGAGATGGCAGATCTCAAGAGGAACCTTCCCAAAGAAGGGAAACTGAGGTGCAGTTTCATGGTGAATAATTTTCCTACTGTTGCTCTGAAAAACTCAGCTATCCTAGTTCTGATAAACACATTCTCTTACAGCAGTTTGGGTTTTGTTTTTGTTTTGTTGTTTTGTTTGTTTGTTTGTTTTTTTTAATCAGTGTATATTTCTTTGAGGTTCAATTTCTACTTTTTCTTACTCTGTCACTGCAATGAATATTTTTTTTTTCTCTGAATATTTTCTGCAGATATTTTGGTGACTGATTTCATCACAGTTCTAAATTAAGCATCGGAGGGGGGATTCATCTCAAGTTTAGTTGTATAAAGTCATCTGTTGTAGGTAAGACATCGAAGGTCACCCTTTAATAAATGGAAAGTGATATCATCTCCACAGAAAAATGGATCCCACACACCTTAACACTTAGGATGAGATGAAGCACTTTTTTGGAAGATGTCCATCAGCTTGCAGTAGGCTCAGAGGTCACACACTGGTTCTCTGCCTCTGTAACAGTGAGCTCTCAGGTCTTTCCTATCGTAGTTTTTAAATACCAGTTTCATATCTAATGAAACAGGTCCCACCTATCAGCCTACCTGAGCAGCTCCTTCAGTGGCCTGGTTCATGTTTGCCACTTTATCATACATTGAATTCTGCCATGGATGCCTTAAACTCATCCTACAGTGAGTGTGACAGCTGTCATTAAGGGCTGGTTCTCTGAAGGCAGAGTGGACCGAATCCCAAATCCATCAGAAATGAATCAGCACTTCCCTTAGTCAACAGTTCAGGAAATTTCTGAGCCGTAGGTTTCCTAAGTACTGTTATGTTTAACAGCCAGTCTCTCCCCTCTGGTGTTCTAGTAAATTTTCCAGCAGAGTAGATGATTTTCTAATGTATTTCTTTCTTGACGACTCGAGATCATTTGCATATATTCTCATGCCAGTTCATTCATGAGCTAAGTGAGGCTCCAAAAGGAGCTGTACCTGCTACATTTCTGCCCACGCCTCACATCTCCCCATTTTCACCAACTGGTATAACTGCACAATTTCCAAATCTTTATTGTGAGAGCCAAAATTTCCATTTCAACTAGTGGGAATTACTTCTGTGGGAAAGCAGGCAAGGATATTATCCTGCAAATTGTGGTTGATTGCCAAAAAGAGTACATACAAGTGGAACTGCAGGTGCTCAGCTAGAGAAGTAAACGGATCCTTTTAAATTTGTTGTATAGACAAGTGTAGACTATAAATCAGTGAAAATTTTCAACAGACTGGCTATTTCAGCCACAATTATTTATTGTGGTGAAGATTAACATATATTTGATATGTGTATATAAAAGGTGACAAGATATAATGATTGAGAGAACATTGTATGGGATGTGGCTGTGGGTTGCATACTCCTGGGATCAAATTCTGCTTTGTATCAGACTCATAGAAATATTAAAACAACTCAAATCTTCCACAGTTTGACATTGCTAATAGAGAAATCATCTGGTCAGGATTATGCTCTCTGTAAATGAAGAAGTACTATAAGTCAGTCACTCACTTTTTAAATAAAGAAGTGTGTTTTAGTAATGACACAGTGCTGACAACTTCGTGCTCTCAGAAGGGCTCACAAAGAATTTCATCCAAAGCCCCCTGCAGAGAGTAGAAATAACTTTTAAGGATTTGAGGCCAGGCTTTCTGAAATTCCCTGTCTTCCCCTTAATCCTTCAGTCAACTGACATCAGCATCAATTACTGTGCATACTGCAGGAAATGAGAATGCTTTTCATACTGTATTATTGGTCTATAAATCATATTTTGATTCACTGAACCTAGAAAATCAAACCCAAGACTGAGTCCTGTGTTATGCAGCAAGAAGGCAGGTACAAAATGAGGAACGCTGGGGTTTCTCTCTCCTCCATTTTCTACTAGAGTAGGGGAATGGCCATTGCACAAACCCAGAAACAATCTCCTCTGAGGGTCCTCATGTTTGCAGAGACCCTTCCAGAACACAAGTTTGAGGACGTGGCGCCATCTCACAACATCCCTCTCTCCCATCCTTCCCCTATCACAGGACTCTTCGTCACTTGGTTCAAAGGCAGAGGTGCAGAAAGTAGTGAGAGGAGGCTGGAAAATACTTTGGAGTTCCAGGACATGTTTGTGTGACACAAACTGTGTGCCTTTCGGGCACCCTGAGCTATAGGATGCGTCTATACTTTGGTTGGGCTTGTTGATCTTAGATGTCTTTTCCAATCTAAATTGTTAGATTCTCTCTAGTGTCTTCTGCTTGCCCCGTATACAGCTAGAATGACTTGGATTGTAACATGGCTCACACTAAACCTGTGGATGAACAGTGCTTTTTTGAGAATAACAATAAGTTTCTACTCTGAAGACATGCACATGACCTCCCTAGAGAGCTGATTCAGACAGGAAATGAGGACAAAAAGGAAGGAAATATAATTTAGGGCAACAGCAATTTTTTTTGACATTATGATTTTGGCGCACTTAGTGGGGGTGGGCAGGCAGTCTGATCAAACTTACATTTGACCCAGCGACCTCAGTTTGCCTTAATATCAGTAGAGACTAGCAGGCACTGCAAAGGCATGACTCACCTCCTGAAAGCAGACATCTGAGTCAAGAGAAGCTCCCAGAAGTGCCTATTCTTTCCATTGATCATATAGGTTAAATTTAAGTTCTCACATTATAGACATGTAAATGTGGGGGGTGTGAATCTCCTGTAAGCACACTACACTCAGTGCAGAAAAGCACCTTCTACCTGTCCATGCACCAAATATAAAATAAGCCAGCTAATTACATGATTAAATCTTTTGGGCAGGAAATATCTTCACATACTGATTCAGGTGCAAGTCTTGGAATAGCAGTAAAGGCTCTCAGAAATATCAGAAGAGAAATAATAATAATAATCATTTATGTATCTTATCTTCTTTGGGCTGAAATCTGGTGAGATGTGGATACTCAGCAATTTGCAGTGTAGAAACTCAGCCACTACACTGAGATCTCTCACAGGTTCTATGAAATACAACTGACATTAAAAGGAAGTTATAAAAAAGAAGGGTAATTTGGTAACCTTGTAACTATTCTAGGTGAAATTAGTTTTTATCATTTTAAAGGATTAGGTTTCCACATAAACTTTTATTGGCTACAATGTCTTTATTACTTGAATCAAATAGGGCCTTGTTTTCTGACTCTTATTTTGGTCTTGCAGACATACTTAATTTTATTAGATTATTTGATCTTGCCTAAGTGCAGCTGTTAATCAGTCCCTTTCTACATCTTCTCTTCTTCCACTGCCTTTTCTGGAGAATTATTTCTGCCATTAAGACCAAAATCTGCTAGTCTTAGTAAAATTCATCTTGCCCACTGTTAAAATAGGAAAACTTTGCATGCTTCCAGAAACCCAGATGTTTTGCAAAGGACATTTGTCACGTAGCTGAAGGAAGGTCTTGGGAGTTTTGGGCAGCCTTGCCTCCCTTGCCTGTGTGCATTGTTTTAGATTCACATGCCATTAGCCCTACACATAATTTGCATCAGATTACTGAGGATTTAGACCTTCCTGCTTTAATTACATATACAACAATATTAGACTATCATGATTTCTTTTTGTAGAGGAGTAGATGAGTGCTGTCAACAGGGACAGCGGTGAGATGTCTTCCATTTTACATTTCTGTTCATATACAGATTTTTTTCTTGGTTAATCTAGTCTCAATCCTTCTGAATCGGAAAGATTTTCTAAATGTTTTTTTTCCTTTCTATTTTTATGCAAAAATAAAAGTAACCTGCTGGAAAAAAAAACCCACAAAACCGCAGGTATTTGTTATTTATAAATAGAAAGTTATTTTGTTGTTTCTAGGTTGCTAGCTATCCAATGCTATACAGGATAGAAATACATTACCAATTTATGCAGAAAATCAAGGAACACGAATCTACAAGGAGGATAAAAATGATGTTGGACTGATCTGTTCTTTCATCATCTACAGTCTGACATCACAAAAATCCCCATTTATTTTTACACCAGTAAGAGTATAACAAAGATAAAAATAGAGTTAAATTAACCGTTTTATATCTCTCTAATACAGTATGTGCATGTATTGTTTCTAAGAAAACACCAATGATCAATATATACAAGAAGATTGAAAGGTGCAGTTGAGAGCCTGCTGTCCCAAACAGTATTAGACCTAAAGGAGATAATAAGGTGATATGAAGGGTGGTCTAAAATAATAAGGTGATATGAAGGGTGGTCTAAAATTGTTCATTTCCTATTTATTGTGGACCCCTAAGAACCCCCCGAGGGCATTGTTAGTGGATAGGCAGCCAGCCCACATCATCATCAGGTTATAATTTTGTCCTTCGCATCAGTGAACCACATAAGTGACTGCAGATATGTGAAGGGTTCATGAACTGCTGGAACTTGTGTTATTTGGGGGTTGTTTGTTTGTTTTTGTTTTATTTGGCTCATATTATGTAATTTCACTGCCTCCCAGTGCTGTTCATCAGCTTGTAGGCTCTTGCAGCCCCTGTATCACATGATTTGTGCCCATAATACAGTTTTGCAGCCAAAAATTCCTCCAAAAAGGAGGAATTACTGCAGCAGGTCAGTGACATTTCTTCTGTACCTATATTTTTCTTGTCCTTACCCATCGTTCCCCTCCAGAAGTTTAACAGGTTGAGCAGGTCTTAGAGTTAGAAAAATCTCAATTGTGCAAAATGCAGTTAAAAAAACTCCCTACAGTACGGAAACAATATTAACAGTAGATGATAATTAGAGCTATTGGAGCCTGATTGTTAATTGGGTTTTTACAAATGAAACACATGGATCATTAAAAGGACATCAAACATGGTGGCTTGCAGTAGGGACAGCAGGCTTTGGCAAAGACAAATTGTTCATTAAGGCCATATGATGACTATAAGCAGTGGTTGTTAACACCAGATTTCACTCTAATGGGATGCTCTTTGGTGCCTGGCTAGTTTCCCTGCTTATCTTCTTGTGCTGCTTTAATATTTTTTTGTTCATTTTTGTCTGTTTTCTTTGGATTTGTCACTGTCAGCTGCACACACTGGCCCTGACAGTCTCCTGACAGGTTTTCTGTTTGCCTCTTTGTTTGCGCAGCCATTTCTTAACTAAGTCACTGATGTACACCAGACACATCAGTCCTTTTTACCCTGGTGGGAATGCTCCAGTGTGCATGAGAGTCCCCTACTTCTCTTTATTATCGTGCTCGTTTCTCCTTTCTCTTCCACTGTGATTACCTGCACAGCCAGAGTGCCAGACTTAGAAACACCTGTTGCTCTGCACTCAAACTGTTTCCTCATTTACCCTGCCTGGATCAGAAGAAATCCCTCCAAAATGATAGAGTATAATACCAGCATAACCAAAATCAGGAGCAAGGTGTCAGCAAAGAGATCCTCCTCATACACCAAGGCGATATCACAGTGCTCTCTTCTGGGGTTCTGGGGAAACCTTTCAGCAGGAATAGCTTAGGTGTTTTTTACTAATTTCAGGATGGATCTTTATTTTTCTAGTACTTAAATTCCAGAGGAGTTCTGTCCTAAGCAGCAGTTAGCTCTAGGCATGAGTGGCAGTGCCAGAGCCCAACACCAGCTGTCCCTCTGCGTGTCCTGAGGTCCTGCCTCCCTCTTTCTCACGTCTGTGCATCAGTCCCAGTGCTGGGTCTTGTCTGCAGCTCCTTATGCATATTTTTTCACCCCAAAGGGGCAGGTCAGGTGCATGTTGCAAGCTCAGACCTTGTCCCAAGACCCTAAACTCAGCCTGGGCTATAGCTATGACATGAACCCGTGCTTAGAATCTTGGAAATCCCAGTTTGACTGCTTTTTCCAAACTACATGCACTGACTGCAAGAGCCAGTGACTACACTACTCCTTCAGCCCAACTCATATGGCTTTGCCTGGCCCTGCAGCTCAGTGCAACACTAGATTTATAGCAGTCCACTATTCTGAACTTCCTGGTACATGATTTTACTGCTGCTGAGAGGGTTCATAGATGAGTCTAAGTCCTCCAGGCCCCAAGATCAAAGTACTGAAGATCCAGTTCGTCTGTGCATATTTGACCATTTCTTTTTACATTATGTAGCAATGAGAAAATCACCCAATGGTTCTCATTAAGCATCTGTTGTGCCTATTTTTATTGCTTAATTGCTTTACCTATACTCCTAGCACACCAATTAGCTCAAGCCTTTAAAAGACCAAGTATTTAATTAATGCCATGCATCTTTAAATGTTGTGTGTGAACATTTTTCCATTCTACTCATCCTCCTTCATACAAATATCATATGCAGGTGTTTTGTGCAGACCTTCACTAGTCCTCTGATGGACAACAGGCAGCTTGCTCATTAGTCTTGTATTAAATTGGTTTTTAGTCACACTCTTAAGCTTTCCATCCCTTCAGCTGTACAACTATTTCTATTCAATTTCACATTTTTTTGCCTTTCCATCATTTTTGAGCCCTTGCTTGGAGACAGGAAGCCCCCAAAAAATCTCCAAATGAATGGTGTTTGCCAAGAAAAGAGTGAAGAGGGGAGATATGTTCTATTCCAGCTTTGTCCCAGATAAGCAAGGGACTTACAGTACCTGAAGGTGTCTACAAGAAAGATGGAGAGGGACTTTTTAGAAGGGTATGTCATGATAGGATTATGGGGAATGGCTTTAAACAGACATAAAATAGGTTTAAATTATATTGTGAGGGTTGTGAGGCACTGGAACAATTTGCCCAGAGAAGCTGTGGATGCCCTCTCTCTGGAAATATTCAAGGCCAGGCTGGATGGGGCTTTGAGCAACCTGGTCTAGGGGAAGGTGCCCCTGTCCATGGCAGGGGA
Source organism: Dendrocincla fuliginosa (assembly GCA_035047845.1). Lineage (NCBI taxonomy): Eukaryota > Metazoa > Chordata > Aves > Passeriformes > Dendrocolaptidae > Dendrocincla > Dendrocincla fuliginosa. The sequence continues at coordinate 6,238,114 of JAWWMO010000083.1, forward strand.
GCTGGAATGAGATGTACTTTAAAGTCTCTTCCAAACCAAACCATTCTCTGATTGTGTCCTGTGAGTTCTGGAGCTCAGGGAAATGTGTTTTTAGTGTGAACCTTTAGTAGTCTACGTTGTATTTTTAGACCCAGGGGGATCTGCCTGTGTGCAGCCAGGCCTGTATGTAATCACGTGCAGACCCAGTGCAGGTAGCTTTATGAGCTGATCAAGTGCTTACATACTTGTGCAATCCATATGAAGCAAAATAACCAGCTACTGCTCTGGGGAAGGGGCTGTCACTTTAGCATGTGTCTCTGCTTGAAAAATTGGACTGAATCAATTCATACACATTCTCTGTCAATCAGCTGCTCCAGCTGCATTGGTCTGAGAAGTTTGAGGGCCATTGATGTCCTTCAGAGACAAGCCTACAGCAGACACATGGTGTCATCTCCACACAGACCTTGATTCTGCTGCTGATTTTGTGAGCAGAAATCTTTTCCCATGAGGAAACCCTCTGACACAGGGATTCCTCAGGCTGGGCAAGGCCATCTGCAGACAGGTGACAATACTTGTGACATGGTGGCCTGTGCTCTATGGGGATAGAAATCACTTTGATAACAGACCTGCTTTCAGTAAAGACTAAATGATGCTTTCTCTAATGTTGGTAAGATTCATACATCATATGCATTCTAAACACTGTCTCCTAAGCTGTCTGGTGGGATTTTTTTTGGTAATGCAAATGATATTTTTTGCTCATTTCTGCTTACAGTATTATTCAATTGTTGAAGAAATAGTCTTCACAGGAGCGATCACAATTTGCAAAGCTTTAATCTTTGTAAACTCAGAAATCTGATGTTTATAATCACTTTCAATTATTTCTTACAGCAGACCTTTCTAACCCTAAGAAGTTATTGATGTAATGGTGTTTGCTCCTTGTTAGGCAAATTATATCCTGTAAAGTGTCTTGAGCAAAATTAATTGCTCCATTTTTTATTGATCTGTTTGGCTCAAGCAATTGATTTACCTTTCATTAATGATTGGCTGATGAAACTCACAGTAAGGGCTGATAGATAAATCATTTTTTGTCTGCAAGGAAATCACAAAAGAAATTGCCCACCAAAATCTTTCTCTTTTCAGAAGGTGTTTAACTGATACAGAATGGAGATTTGTCACAATGAATAAAAAACAAAGGTACTTTTTACAATATGAGAAGATAATTCCTGAGAATTGAATCTGCTTTTTCTTGTCACAGGTAGATTATTCCCTATGGAAAATAGTCTTCTCCCTAAAATACCCTTCACTTTTAAATTTAACTATTCATCAAGTTCACTGAACCAGTTAAAGAGAATGAAAAATGGGCAATGAATGCAGAATGATACAGGACGTGAAGTTTCACTTTTCTGTGAAATTACCAGCAATACCTTGGTGGCTTTCAACCCGTAGGCCAGCATGTGACATTTCTAAGTTGATCCTTACCCCCACTGAAAGGGATGTACCAATGTGGAGAAACAAGGCAGAGCTACTTTAAGACCTTGGAGAACCACTTGCTCTTTCCTTTTCCTCTCTAATCATCTTCAGGACTACCTTTTAAATGCTGAAGATATCAAATGCATACAGATAAGTACACAGTTTCCCCAAAAGCATAAAAGCCTTAAAAACAAAACAGCAAAGCCTGGGCTATCATTGTACAAGGTGGCTTCTGCTGTGAGTTGCGCTTAGATCCACTGTGCTGTGCCAGTCCTGTGCTGGGGGACAGAAAGTTCTGGAGACCATTGGCTTGTGAACATTTTAACTCAGTGGTCCCAAGCAGAAGGCTTGGATAAGATGTTGGTAATTTCTACCACCTCTACACATTAACAAAAGTTCTTTGTGCTAAGGTCTCAAGCAGTTGGTTGTTTTCCAGTCTGTACAACATCACAGGGAGTTGGAATTCCAGTGCTAAAGTATTAAGTATGATTGACATGTGATTTGAATTTTTAATTGAAAATCAAGAGAGAGTTATGCTGCCTATAGAAACATACCATGAGAATCAAGACCCCAAACCAAACTCTGCATGCTGATATTGATAGTAATGCCTTTTTTGCAAGAGCAGGACATGAGAGAGTTGCTTCCACAGGAGTTACTGAAGGTTGGAAATGATGAGATAGTCAGAATCAGGCCCTTTTGTTTTTTCTGCTTCTCTGTTATAACCCTCTAACCTGCTGCTTCTTTTCACCAGAAAATACAGAGCAGTATTTATTTGTCTCACACAAACCACATGTTCTTATTAAACAGACTCTTGCACCTGAATCATTGCTCCTCAAGAACTCCTTTGCATATCCCTCTCTCTAATTGCCAGCCACACTGACCTTCAAGAGCTTTGTGCAAAATCCTGAAGAATGACCAAGAGCAACGTTTTAGTAACTTCACCAGCATGTTAAAATATGGGAGGGAAAAAAGCTATTTTGTTGTGCGGAACAGCTGGTGCTCATTTCAATAGGATTTACCGAAAAACTTTTTTGCTTCTGGGTTTAGGATGAGTCATAATTGATCCCCAGAGGATAGCTCAACTAATCTCTGAACAAAACATAATTATGATAAGTATTTTGGAAAATTTAATTATTCTGCCCTTGGGAACTTACAGCCTTTAGAAGAGATCAGCTTCTTACCAGATGTATTTGGACTAGTGATTTGTAAAGGGACAAATAATGTTTAACTCCCATCATAAAACAACCTTAATTTTGATCTCATTAAAAAATTAATCAAGGCACATATTCTTTTCACCAAATGACATTGGTGTGTGGGCCAAAACCCAGGTCCTCAAAGGCGTGCAATTGTCCAGATAGGAATTAGCCGTCCATCTAAAACTCATTGATTTTGATGGAATTATTTACTTAGCAACCTTTGTGGATCTGAGATTAAATCCTGGTGGGGACCTGGGTACCAGCTGGCATATGTGATGCTGCATAAATGCTGATGTTATACAGCAGTGACTGAGACACTGAGAGAGCAGCTCTGACAGTTGTCTGTGGCTGATAAATGTGGAAGACCAGTGGTTTGGGCAGCAGAGGCAGAGAGCAGAGCAATGTCAATGCCACCACACAGAGAAAAGAAACAATTTTACACAATGGGAGCAAAGACCCATTCTTAACTTTTTTAAGCATTAGAAGAAGTTTTTCATATTCCACTATTGCTCAAGTGTATTCACAAACATTCTCTGAACAGCATCTGTATTTTGTGGGTTCAGTCATCCTGCACAGCATCTGGTAAAAATGTATTGAGACAGAGATCAGAGCTAAGGGCTTACACAAGAAAGTAATAGCAAATCTTGCACAGTCAGGTAGCATATGGATTCTGGTTTTCAGAACTGCTGGAGGTGTGATCTCACCAAAGAAAGAATTCATGTTTCCAGTGAATGGTGACTAGAACAATATATTTCCGATTTCTTTGAAGAGGGAGCTCTCAGTATTAAATCAGCTTTCTGCTCCTAGAGTCCAGGAAAGATAGCATAGAATGTTTTCAGTGAAAAAAAAAATGATTACTAGGTACATGAAAAGCCTTTAAAATGAAAAAACAAATAAACCATGAACCACCAAACCACAAAACAAAACAGAACAACAACAAGCAGAAAACAAAGATATTTTCTCCTGACTTCAAAGGAGTATTCAGTCTTTCTGTCTGTGACAAAACAGTCAAAATAATTGAAAGAATCTATCTTGGTGTCCCATGAAAATAATGTCTGCTTTATATAAGGAGTGTAAATATATTTTTACTAGTAAGAAAAAATATATTACAAGTCTAGACTATTTTCTCAATTCCCTGAGATAGCCTTAATGGGACCCTGAAGCTAAACAAGTGCTCACACTTATCAAATTCATTTTCACTACTTACCTGACATAGTAATACTTAAGGATGAAAAACAGGTTGGTGGGCATAAATTCAACCAGTCTACTGCAAAGTGTGGATTTAAATGCTGTATCACTAATTTCCATGGCACAAAAAGTCAGGGCCTTATATCAAGTGATAATGTTGGCACCATAAATCTAGGGAGTTGAACTCTGATCCATATACATCACTGGTATGATAGGGATGGTGTGTGTGAGGCATCAGCTGTCAATGCTCTGTTTACAGTGCTGAAAGCAGGGATGTGTTTCTGCTGCACACTGATGTCAGACCCGCTTAGGAGCTGCAGATGTGCCAAGGACAACTTGGAGCCAGATGTGGGAATCTATCTGCTTTGCCTCATGGACACAAACTGCACTGGTGCTGCTGGAGATAAACTCTGTCATCACCCGAAGAGTGGAGGTGGAAATACTCTTCAGAGAAACAGGCAGCACTTCCAAACACATAAAACATGGAGCCAAGCCTCATGGATTCACTTGGCCCCAGGTTTGGGCAAAGCAGTGACTGTCTGCAGATGAAAGGCCCTGCAATATCTACCATCTGTGATGTTTATTGGGAAGCAGGTGTCCCGAGGGGTTTGCCCTGGGAATGCCACTGCCAAGACCATTTTGAAGGTGGTTTGTTAGTAAGGTGATTTTTTCCTTTGGTGACTGTGCCTTAGTGGGGAGGCCTATAACTTTAAGAACACTTGCTGTGTTGTGGACAATATTCACATTATTAGTACTCTGAGAATGGAGAAAGTGACTTGCAAAATACAAATGTATGGGTTGGTGTTCACAGACCTCGTGGTGAATTTATTTGTCTTGCAAGTAAAAAATTCATTTATTCATTTCCGTCAAATACCAAGTCCAAATTCAGACTCAAATTTGGAAGTCAAGCTGGAAATGCGTTCCTATTCATCACCACTAGTAAAAGGAGTTCTTTAGGTCAAGCTGCCCCTGTGCAAATCCATTAGCCTTCAGCTGGACTGTAGGATTTCTGCAGCTGGGCTCAGTGCATTATTTGTAGACAATGGAGTTATACAGTTCAAAATGTACATTCGTGTCTGTGACTTCTGCTTTGGATCTGCAAGATGATCTTTATTGATGAGCCACCTTTCCCCCTAATGTTTATTTTCTTCTGCATTATATGAGGTTTATGAGTATTTCAAGCAGCTTTCTTCTTTTCTCCATCTTTTCTGGGACTTTTTATTGACACTAATGTGTGGCTGCTGTTTTAATGAATAATTAAGTAGATTCAGGTTTAAATATTGATTAATTGTTAAGGAGTTTGGGTTCAAAATGGGTGACTGCACAACTGGCTGACACATGGATGAAGGGATATTCCAGGAAGGAAAAGACCATATTTACTGGCTGGTTTTGTCATAAATTACTTCAGAGCTTTAAAAAATAACGTTGTAAGCTTTTCACCTCCAGATACGATCATGCAGTGAGAAGACAATATAATTTTCCCCTTTACTATAAGGAAAGAATATGTGACATGTCCATGTCTACTTGTAGAGAGGCAAAGAGAATCCAACCACCACATCCAGATGTTCTTGTCACACCATCATATTGCCTCGTTGTACTTGAGGGCTGGTTGGTGTTTGAAATCCAGATCCATTTCCCAACCTGTACATTCCTCTCCAGCAAAACTACAGTTCATCTAAGTGATCAATCCATGAATGATTCCTAATATACATATATATGAAAGCTTGGAGTCTTTGAATTTATGGTGCAGCTATGTGGTCCTAATGGCAAATCCTTAGCTGAAACAAACTGTTTGTGTGCTGTTGAAATCAGGGAAGCCACAGTGGTTTAGAACAGCATTGGAATAAATTTGCTTAGCAGAAGCAGTTAATAGAAGACAGAAATATCCTGCAGGATATGGAAGTCCAGTGTATCACCAATTTTAGGAAGCAGAGGAATATCTCAATTGAAATCTCCCCTGCTATCTCATGCATTACCATTTCTTACAACAGTGGGTGATATTTGTGTGGCAGCTGCAGTTACATTGCTGAAATCAGTGCAGTCAGTTTAGATTCTCTGTGGCAAAAGTAGGATCGGAATTTGGTTTCCTCTCTTTATACCTCAGACATATATTAGTGTTTGTTAGGTCTCCATCTAGATGGAGACTGGCCAGGAAGAACGAGGTTTAAGAAACAGATACAACTGATTCTGTCACTGGGCAGGGAAAAAAAGCGCTTCTTCTACTTGCTGATCCATACAAAAAAAAGCCCATTTTTCTTTCATAAAAAAACCCTCAGGAAATGATTTTTCATTCTGGATGAACTGTAGAAACAACATGAAAAGTGCTTTTTCCGAGAAGTTTTCTCCAAGGCAGATGCACCTCGCATCCCAATGACAACAGAGGGCTGATGTGCTGTACAGTCCCCATTCTCCAGAGGAGAGTGGGGTGTATCAGTTCTGAATTACCAATGAACAAGCTGTGTCCTCCTGCTACGTTCAGATCAGGGTGATCAGTCTGTCCATCAGACACCAACTGGTGCTTCTGCCCATCCTTAAGATACCTTGACATTTGCCATGCAAAATTCACTGGCAGTTTCTGACTCTCTTCCATTATCATTCATTATGCTCTCAGGCTGCAAAACCCATGTGGCTGAATTAAAGAATCAGAGATTTAGAGAAGCTCTTCCTTTGTGAAATAAGGAGTAAATCTTTGATGCAGTTGTCTGTTTTGGTGTATTTGGTGTGTAAGCCTGGACATACTGTTTCTGGTCATATCAATTTATTAAATCAAGAGATGTGCTGTCACTATCAGAAGCTCCAGACATTTCTGTGCTTGCATGTGGAAAGTCAAAACAAGAAGGGGATTCTGGTTTTGACTTCTTTTTGCTACATATTTTTTTTTTGAAGTGGTGATCTGAGGCAAGCATGAATTTTAAGAGGAGAAGAAAAGTTGCAGAAATCAGTGCTCTAGAGATTTCAGCTTCTCAGCACTGGGTAATACATTTCCACAAGCCAGCACCTTGGCTTCTAAGAGGGGCGAACAAATAGGACCATGAGGATTCATTTTTCTCCCAGAGAGCAGTGTTTGCTGCTTTGTGGGCAGGTTTGTAACCCTGCACAACAGTCTTTATTACTCACTTGGTTACTCCATGACTGCTATCCTTGCTGTAGCTTGGCTTTTTGTGCTGTGAGAGATTTGCACTGCCAGGGTGAGAAATAGCCAGCAGGCTGGAGGAGGACAAACACAATGAGGTGTTTGGTCTTGTCAACAACTAAACAGAAGTCCCTTGTGTTTGTACTTTCAGATGGTGACCCCATGTCTTGCGATTTGATAAATCAATATCTCCAGAAACAATCTGACCAGGATATCAAACATCCTGAAACAGGAAACTACTTAAGAGCTGTGTTGCTTACCAGGGGTGAGTAGACAGGTCATTTATCTACAACTCTATGATCAAGAAGAGATGCCCTGTAGCACTGCTGAAACTCTTACCACAAATAAACTTTCTAATACCCAGCTGAGAACTAAAACACTGCAGTGAAACTTGCCTGGTTTAAAAGAAGCAGAATGAGACTAGCATTAAGAGCTTCCTAAAACTTCAGCTTCCCTTGAGCCTTTTTGACAATTCAGAGTCATTCTCTGACATGCTACCTGCAGAAATACTTATATCCAGTATTAACTTGAAGAAACAGCAGTTTTGTTCTCATGAAAGAAGCACAAACATTCAGACTTGGACCTTTGCAAACAGCCAGTGCAAGATGTCACAAGAGTGTAAGAATGTAAGAGTGACCATACCAGTTGGGATAAAAAGTCCATTAATCCTGGCAGTGCATCCTGCTGCTGCTTCACAAACCTTAGTGCTCAGTTCCTGCAAATCCTTAAGGTGGAGGGACTGGCTCTGAAAAGTGTGTGAGGCCTCTATTGAGACCACTGGGTTTGAGAGGTTCAGCCAGCTGCATCATGTTCTCCAGCCCTTTGCTGGCACATGGACAGCAGCCCCCAGCAGTGGTGCAATGGCTGCTGCAGCCACTGATAACCCAACTCACGCTGAACTAAAAGGGCAGTCAAAGCTGAAACAAATCACAGTAAGTCTAGAATTGCTGTTGGTTTTCCATATGATACCTTCTACTAACTTGACCAGTGGAACCTTCAAGACTTGAGACTGTTAATATTCCAGGTACCCCTGTCAATCCTTTTATTTTCCAACTACTGCATCCTTCAGTTCCCAGTGGAGCTTCAAGCGGAAGGTTAAATGTTGCCATTGGTATTCCAGCCATTTCATTGCTGGACTCCCTTAGGAAGAGTGGATGCTCTGGTCAGTTGCTGGTGTTCACTTTGCCTATTTGTATCATCACCTATTCTGTGTTTTTTCAGCTTCAGACATACCTAGAGGCTACCAAAGGGCTACAAGACTCTTCTCAGTTTCTTCTACAGCAAACACCTGTCTAAAGAATATATCAGTTTCCTGGCAAAGGCCTTGTCTTCCCTGAGTGATCCTTGTCTACTGGGATCATTAGTTTGCCCTAGAGACCCTCTAGGTAGGCCTTTTGCTGCTCGTGTATTGGAAGAAATTACCATTTGTTTTAATCTTTTAGTCAATTGCTTCTCAAATTGTTTTTTCAACAGGTTGATTTTATTTTCTGTTTACTAAAAAGAATTGATGATACCTCACTACTATTTTTGTTATTATTGCCTGTTTTGGGCACAGTTTCAGTTTGTGGAATGATGCCTTCTTCATTCTAATAACCCATTTTTCTTTGCTGTGTCATCATGCTGGTTTCCTTTTATCCATTCTCAAGATTTTCTTAATGGGTGGTATTCACTGTGCTTCCAGTTTCACATCCTTCAGTAGTCTTCATGCTGCCTAAGAGGTTGCAAGTCCCTTAGCAGCCTGTTTTAACTTTTTAACAAGCTTTCTCATTTTTACTGAAGTTGACTATTGGAGTTTAGCTCTACTGTACTGGACTTTTGTTGCTTCTGTAGAGATATTGAATCTAAGTTCATTTTAGTCTCTGTTAAAAGTTGGGCTGCCACTGTGCAGGTCTGAATCAGACTCAGTGCATTGCTCAGTATGGAGACAAGGGTTGCTTTTCATCTCACCATCTGCTCCAATGAACTGTTGCAAACAATTGAAATCCCTCATATATTAAAAATATAATTCCTATTTTACTGAGGTCACTGTAATCACCATTTTAGAGGATCCACTCAGGGAATTTGGAGGCATATGAAGTTCAAAACCTGAAATTACTCATTTTCAGCCAACTTTTATCAGCAGGGTGGAGAACAAATCAAGAAATGGGATCTGTCCTTGAATTTTGGACCATAATTTCCCCTTGCATGCATTTCAGTTCACCAGCAGAGAGTATTTGGTCTTTGCTGGGATGGTGATGCTAATTCACCACTGCTGGGCTATTTGCCAATTCCTCACAAACATTCTGTACCCACAGGTGGCTGTGAGGCAGGAGAGGAGGAGATCTTAACAGTGGCACAGAAGGAAAATCCCCTCCAAATTCAAGCTAAGCCCAGTCTTTGAGGGTGTGTTTGTACCATATGGCACCACACACCTCTGAAAAACAAACCTGACAGAGCAGGCTCCACACAGACAACCTAATGATGTTTCTTGCTGTTATTTCACACTCAAGTACAGCTCTGGGAAATAACAGCATA
>JAWWMO010000083.1:6247693-6270356 GCA_035047845.1 Dendrocincla fuliginosa
CCTGAGGTTAGTAGTGTTAGCAAAAAATTTTAGAGAGAGGAACTAATTGACATGACATCAAGTTTACCTTATTCTGCCATGAGATAATAAGATATTCTAAAAAGCCTATTGCTTGTTTTGTATGTATTATAATCTCTACTGTACATGTATCTATGTCTGTAATGAATTTGTAGGTCTGATGGCTGAACAGGGTTGAAATGGTTTTCACAGGACAGAAAACCATGTTTCTAAATCAGGAATGCAGGGAGTCACCATCACCAACAGCGGCTTTTACTCTGTGCTATCAAACACTGATACGAAACTGGATCCAGACACAGCTGAGGTGGAAGTAGACTGATGCCTGCTGAATCTCTGGATTTTTTTGTTCTTGCTCTGTGAATATCCTTAGATGAGATGAAAACTTATCAGGGACTCAAGACATGGCTATGCCATACTGGCAAAATCCATAGTAAGAGGAAGGTATGCAGGTACGAGATGACAACTGAGGGCAAACGTTATTCTTCTCCTGATAAAAAATTACATTTTAGTGGAAAATAAAGAAAAAGTCCAGCCTCCAAGAACAACAAAAATAATGCATCCCAAGTGTTTAGCTCTTCCTATTCCTATGATTGGGTGAAGACAATTTCTATCACTGAGTTGCACTCAAGCTGGTTTTTGGATAGAGTTTGTCAATGGTGTCACACTATTGGCAGGAACTCAAGTGAACAGAAGCCCATGAAGATACCTAATGACATTACAATTTCTGAATGTGTTGTCTAGTAGCTTGTGCATTCTTAATTATTCATCCTGCTGACCAGGTGTCAGCAGTGACAGCCCCTGTTGGAGGTTTGGCCACTCAGTGGAACATAAAGGAGTGCAGAGGTCTGTGAAACACAAGTAAAACACACATTGGAATTCCCACTGTATTTCCCTGGGCTATCATAAGACAAATATTTAATTGGCTGTAGGTCAGTAAAGCACATATTCTACCTGCCAAAATCTTAATTTGGAAACAAGTCCTTGAGAAGTATGGTCATTGCAACGCAACTCTTGCTAAGAGCAGGTAGGACTGGGACAATATGGATGTTGTTGGCAGTTTTATTTGCAGACTACGGTAATTTCATTAGAATTTGATTGTTTCCCACAGAAATTTTATAGGGCTAGGTTTTTTGTGTGTGTGTGGTTTTCTTTTTCCTTTTTTTGTTTGTTTGTTTTTGTTGTTATAGAATATTAGAAAAGATGACACTGTTCCATCAGGTCTTACAGCAAGTGCTCGTATGAAACCTGGATGCTATGGAAACTGTTGCGAGCTCTTCCTTTTTATGGTGAATTGCAAAGCTGAAATGTGAAAAACAAGTTTGTTCCCTTTATTTCTTCTTTATGATATGTAAAGGCAGTTTCAGCATCTATTCTGCCACTGACCTTTCAACACAAATAGCAGGCTCTGAATTCCTGGTTTTGCTCATGAGCTCTGGGGAGAGCAGGTTCAATGGGATAGAAGTACCACAACAGACAAAGCAGAACCTGGTTTTGCTCCTCATTCAGTGCTTGAACTGCTGTTTGACTCCCAAACTCTACTTCAGTTTCTCTGTGTTGGGGTCTACCTCTCTGCCAAGATTGATTTCACCCAATGTTAGGTGTGACCCTTCTAAATTAAGGGTGACAAATGCATATGTTTAGGGAGTGGCTCATTTGACCCATCTTAGATGTCATCTTTAACTTGAGAAGAACCAAATGAGATATGTTTCACTGTGTCATAAAGAAGACAGCTGTAGCAGGTCACCAGAGGCACTTAAACTTGGGAGAAAAATCACTGACAGGAGAACTTCGTGCCTCCTTAGCCTTATTTGCACATAAACACTTCAGCTACACAGCAGAGAGAGTCAACAAAGCCACAGGGGCCTACATCTGTTTCCTGTGATCACATACTGAGCAGTACTATCTCATTCTGAGGGCACAGTTCTGCTTTATTTATGAGTCTAGTTATTTTAAGGCAGAAAAACATGAGAGCTTCTGAAGAAATCCTCCAGCTTTTCATCCTTGAGTAAGAAGCTGCTTTTAGGCAGGGACAAAACCAGACTGGGAGATGGGGTATGACAGTACCTTCCAACTATATTCAAGCAAAAGAAAAGCAGTTGCAGGTGTCGTGTGGATGGAGGTGGTTGACAGCAGAAGTCATGGTGAGCTCGAGCCCTCACTGGAGCAGAAATAGTGAAAACACTCTAGAAAGAGATGATGAGTTTCACATACTACTTGTCTTTCAGTCTGTTTTGATTTCTACCATATAGACCCCAGGCTAAAAAGATAAAAGCAAACTTGCTTATTCTTGGGAGATAACAGGGAAAAAGCCCCTCCATTGTGATTAAAGGACTTGAAGGGACACAGTGACAGGCATGTGAAAAGATTGACCTAACACTTGATCAAACACTTCTAATACGTAAGAAAAGTTATTTCTTCTGAATGCTGGTGCTGATATGCCCTTGGGACACACAACAGGGACCAGACTTGAATATAAATGTGTGCTGGGAAGGTTGAACACTGCATCATGATCACCTCTCATGCAGATCATAGCAGCTGGGGGGGGGCAATCTGCTGTAGATAGCAATAATATATCCCCACACTGTTATCCAGACCTATATCTTCACCACTGTTTCGTGTGTTTCCCACACTTGCACAGAGATAGGGAAGAAGGGTTGGAGGGTTGGGCGTCATCTTCGTCAGATATCAAGTGTTTACCCAGTGTCCAATGTCTGCTTAGACTCCCAGTGTCTATCTTCTAAGGAGAATTGATTCCACCCACAGACATGTCAAGTCTGAATATGAAGAAAGCCTTGACCATTGTTTAAATTATACAGGTAGAGTGGGATCAGTCTGACTACTTGAGCTCTTCCTCCCAGAGAGAGGAATCATTTTATTTTACTTTGTCTCCTTTTTCAGTCAATTAACAGAAAGGAGCAATTTAGAGGATGATGTATGTGATTGCTTAGCCATCAGCTTTAGGGTGAGATAAATCATAATACAGATTCCCTTGACTGGGCACGAAGACAAAGGTTGAGTCATGTCTAAGTGAATGTGAGCCAGACCTTACTGAATTGTTTCTGCCCCCAGCTCTTCCTTTCTTCCTGCTCTGAATGTGTTTCCTCTCGCCATCTCAAGGGCAGTCGTTATTGCAGTACACAGCAGTGTCAGACTAGCAAAACAAGCAGCAAACCCAGCAGTACTAAGGCATCACCTTCTAATAAAAAATTGGCAGGCAAGTCTGAGGAACGGGACTGTGTGAAAGACACCCATCATACTGCATTTTGGAGGCAGCACTGGAGCATAGCTGGCTTGGAAAAAGAAAATATATGTACTTCAGATTTTAGATTTGGGTTGAAAAGTCAACATATGTAGCTGCCTGGAACTAGTGGCTTCAGTTTGCTGTGTTCACCTCCGGAAAATTGTTGCTCATCCAGCTGTGAACACGACAGAGAACCAGATTGCCCTGAGGGCATCTCAGGAACAGTGGCTATAGCGTATCATCAGCATACACACATCGAGCAAAAGTGTGCTGGTGACAACTACTCCTGATGATGGTAAGTAAATCAGAAATAATATCCTAGGCCAGGAGACTGTAACACTGGAGGCTGCTTTGGTATTGTTAAATGGACAGAAGGTGAAAGGGAATGGCTTTCCGATGCAAGGACATTTAAAGAGGTATCTGGGATTAATGAGGCAACTCCTGAGAAGGAGAGGCAGGACCCCAAAGGGTCTTAGGGATTCCATAAGAGGTAGCACTGACAAGCACCATGGACATGGGATCAATGTGGCTGGAGAGAATTAGACTACCTTTTGTGGCTGTTTTGTGAGAAGGATGCCTCTGGACAAGTGTGAAGTGAATGTCCTGCAATCTGACAAGACTGCAAACAGAATAAGTGGAAGATGATAGAGCTAAAAACCTACTTGCAGCATGAACTCCGACTGATTGCAGCAACTGGAAATGGACCTGGGAGCAGGGTGTTGATGACAGGAGCACTGATGCAGAGACACCACACATACCTGAGGGACAACCACTTCTGTGCTTGCACAAAGAGGAGAGGAGCAGCTGTCTGAGGTTGTCTCAGGCTGACCCAGCTCTCTGCATGACATAGCCCTGGGGAGTGACAGTCTTCACCTGGCTCAATGAGGCATTTTCCTTTCTTCATTCTTATCTATCCCTTCAAAGGACTAGGTAAAGGCTTGTCCCAGAAGGGAAACATCTGGGAAAGATAGAGCATAGACCCAAGACCTAGAACTTAGTCTCCCATACTAACAAAATATTTGATAAATATAACTTGACCTAGGCCAGCTAGTGTGTAGGGAGTGAAAGAAGTCACTGGGCTTTAAGGACAAGCCAGTGTACTCTTGGGTACAGAATAACAGAATTTATTTATTTATATAAATAACAGAATTTATTTAGACTTAAGTCAGTTAGGGTCAGAGGACATTTTATTACCAGTACATGCATAGTGCTCAGATTAGTTGTAAGAGAAGGGAATACTAGGGAATTGTAACTGAGCCTAACTATCCTGCTGAGATGGTCTGAAAACCCTAACAGACCATTTTCCTCTTTCAAATGTTTTGACTTAGTGAAATTCAGATGTTTCCATGGAGATCATGGACTCTGCTGAAGCTCAAGTTAAATAGTAATCACCATGTACTTTTCTGAATCTTGTGACCTTTGTGCCCCACCACAGACATGCACTTTCCTGGGGCATGATTTTGTGACAATTGAGCCTGATAAAATGAGTGGTGCCAGTCTACCATTTCCCTGGCCCTGGCTGGTTATTTCCATCCTTTCCTGGTATTGCTGCATCTGTCCATCAGATCCTGCAAGGAGTTATATCCTCCTCCACATGTTTGCAATGTCAAACTTTACTTTTGTTCTTTTTTGCAAGAACATCATCAGTTCTCTCTTACAAATTATTCCTCTGTGGCAATCCCAGACAAATTGTAAGGACCACCTTGGTTTTATTCTCCCTATTATGCTTCCAGTCTCCATCCATCAGAGGAACAGTACTGGAGGTAAAGCTTGTAACTGGTACCAATTATCTTTGGTATGTATATATCAGGAAACAACAAGAGCAGGGCCAAGCTGTGAGCAAAGGAGAGGTGATTATAAGAGCAGGGCTGGAATGGGATCTGCATGGAGTCTGGAAATCTCCTATACCTTTATCTCCGAACTTTGTTGATTTCAAAGAAATCTGATCCAAGATTACAGGTGGCATCATGTGGGAGCAGAGCAAGGATGCAGGTAGCCAGACACCTCAGAGGGGCACAGAAGAGGCTGCAGAGGAAGATTGCACAGAAATATTCTTATAGGCTGATCTGACAGAGCCTGTCAGTGCACTGAGAGCAGGACTCATAGTGTTTCTCTCACAGAGTTTCTAAGTATTCTTTTGGATCATATTTATAAGAAATATCTAAGTGCATCTAGAGTCTAATAGTCAGAAAGGAGACCAAAGGCTCTTTACATCAAAGTTTTGAATATTTGCCCTTAGTACTCCTGCAGCCCTGTTTCTTCACTGGATGGAGAATTCCTTGCACTGTGGAAGTCTCAGTGGGTGGTTATATTGGGATTGCTATGGGGAGCTATGGAGTTAATGGTTTCCAGTATGACACAGCTTGCTTGCAGGAGAATGCTTTGCAAGCAAAAATGACGTATTTTAATGTAGAGTTATATTCTGTAACTTCTCCACATCACCTCCCCAAGGCTAGTGCAGATGAGTTGTATCTGATAGAATCACTTGAACAGAACTGCTTCTGTTGCTCAATATTGGGGAAATTTGCATTATTTTGTACTTCAGTCAAAGTGAGGATCCTAATGTGAAAGTTTAGAGTGTCTCTGGGGGAAATGGGTGGGGGGCTCAGCTATCTCCATGTTCCAGATATAATCCTATAGCAACTTCTGTATGATGAATAGCTTTGAAGGAGTCTGTGTTCCTGTTTGTCCTCCTTTTCTGCATTGAACTCCTTTATAGTGAAATGATGTGCAAGATCCTATACATGTGATTTATTTTAAGCCTATTGCAGCAGAAAAAATTACTTATGTTGCACCATGAAGTCCATATATGTGAGGTGGACAGGAGGCTTCCCATGCATCATCCAGACCCATTGTTTTGCGATCAAGGAGTCCAAAGTGGTTGTAATTAATAACATTTGAGGCAAATGCAGTAATTCATTTACTTCAAAACAGACCCTATTTTGCCAGTGGGAGGGTGTCTGAGAACAGAATACAGTTTCCTACAGTATTTGTTCATCAGTCTTAATAAATCTGGGTTATGAAGTGTTTGGTTTTGGGCCTTGTTTTCTGAAATCTGAACTCACTCAATGATTTGAGAGCGTTTCTGTTTGTGCAGCTGAAGCTCCCCAGGGACTGTCCCTGTGGGACCTCTTGGAGAGGCGGTGATACACTGCCTAGGGATCCCCACAGGGCACAGCTTTTTTCCTCATGCCTAGCCCACAATTCCAGTCACCACATCCTGATGTGGACACTACGTCCCCTTCCAGTGGAGCCGATGAATTGAGCTTCTCGTTCCTTGCTAGTACAGGTGACCACACCCTGGACACAAACTGCTTCTCCAGTCTCCATCACAGCAGAAGTCCAGGGAACCACAACTGAGTCCCTGCTTCTGTCACTCTCTGACATACCTGAGAAAACTGACTCCTCATGAAGAAACAACAAAAATCACCCACATGTGGGGTGAATTCCAAAGCTCACTGTGTGCTGGAAAGCTCCACAGAAGGGCATGAGCCTCAAGGGGAACAGAGTGGGAAGACTGCCTTCATACAAACTCACCAGGCGTGCTGCTGCCCTTCATGTCCACGATGAGTTGTGTTCAATGAGTAAAACCAGATATTAAATTCATGTGAATCCAATAGGCTAAGCTATAAAATTGTTACTATGATATGGAGGTGTTACTCTGATGTAATAGGCCATTTAGAAAAAAATGGTTATAGATTTTCTGTCTTTTACCTGATCCATTTCCTTTCTCACAAAGGACCAGCTAGGGAGGAAAGTGCAGTGCTCTTGTTTCATAGCCATTCCTCCGATGCTTATGGTGATGCTTTAATGGAGATGCTTTGAATCATTTGCTTTATATTGCTGTTACCTATTATTTTCATATCCGCTTTCCATTACAGTTAAGCCAAGCACCCATTTAGTAATTCTTACCCAAGGCCACGAGCAAACAATAGCAAGATATTTAGTGTTACTAAAAAGCCTCAGGAACTCTGTGTGTCCATAAACTGTACAAATATTTCCACAAATCAAATGAGTTTGCACACATGGCTGGAAACTGCGCTCAGAGTTGTAGATGTTAGTTGTGCATTCTTGGCATCTGTGCTTCAGGAGTAGGAAATTTCAGCAATTTATTAGAAAATGCTGCATAGCAAAAGGTCTGAACATTTTTTCTAATGCAAAAGATTTATTGTGTGTTGCATACTCTCTGCAGAGAGATTGGGCTCACAGCAACCACAGGCAGAGGCAAATCCCTTGATGAAGCAGTAAAACTTCTGGATTTGGCCCTGGGGATCCTTAATACCAGTGCCAGGACAGGGGAGTGATGGGGCTGCTTCCAGAGCTGGTTGAAATTTCCAATTATTATGATTTTCTGTCAAAAAAATAGTGTGTTTGCCCAAATATATATTTTAAAAACAAGATCAACAGATATCTATTATCTTCAACAATATTTTGCTCAAAGCAAATAAAATGCTCTGAACAACCTCTCTGTCTCTCCCTATCACACATGGTCACCCCCTGCAAATCTAAGCAAAGAGTTTGAAGGCAGCAAAACATTCTGCTTTTGACATTTTCTGAATGCATCATTTTTCACTGTGAAGTCATCTCATGCTTTAGAGTTTGCTAAACCTTTTGAGACATATTAAAAACCCCTACAAACAAAAGCAAATGGCAACAGCAGCAAAACAACACATACTTCAGTGAAACCTTTAAATAAAGTTCTTTTTCCCATTTTGTCCTACAGGCAACTGGTCCATTGAGTTGATTTGTTATCCTCTGGGTACTGAGGTATGAGGATAGTTTGGAATTTGGGAGAGGAAAGGGTTCTACTGGAGACATTCAAGTCAGTCCTTTACTTTTCAGCCTCTGGTAGAGTTCTCTTTAGTTATTTAGTTCTTCAGACATGCCACTGTGTAGCATATTGAAACTTACCTGCACCTTACGAGCAGGGGATGTCAGGAATGGGAGCTTGGGGAATAGTGGAAAACTATATCACAGTATATTGTTCAGCATGTTTTATAAAGCAAGGAGCAGGTTCACTGTCTTTCAGCCACTTTGAGGGCAAAATCTATCAGCTGAGTGCTGTGGAAATGAATAGGCTACATCTCCTGGCAAAGTGGCTGGATTATCTGAATGTACCTCTTCATTTATACTAAACTGGGTGCTGAGTGCCTCTTCCCAAAGTTACAAAAGAATAAGTTGGACACAATCAAATGCAACTTGGGCAAGGTCATGAGAACTACTGATTTGTAGAGTTTGTGTTAAGTAACAAAGCAACAATTAAGAGAATGTAAAAAAGAGTTGTTTCGAAAGATAACTAGAAAGGTTTTATTATAAAATGTAAATCAAACCCTTTATGTTTTGCCAATTCATACTGTCATGTTTAGTATTTATTAAGCATCCTGTCGTTTTCCTACTACCCTTCCGTTGAATCAGTGAGAGAAACTTAGTAGGTGACTGATTGGGTAGTAATGGCATTAAACCACCATAAATCATATTGGCTCAGTGTTTAACAGTGTTTGGCTTCCAGTACTTTTTGAAAACTTGTTCATGAAGCATTAGGACATGATTTGGAGGAAATGAGGGATTAATCATTCTTTACTGTTCTTGTTTTAACAAGATTTTTTAACAAATTAAAAAAAAAAAAAGAGTCACATTGTAGTCTTATCACAAGAGAAAAAAAACCAAAAAAGCACAAATTATTTTCAGCATCATTTTTGCAGAAATTCCAGTGCCTCGACCCACCCTGTTTTCTGTATAGTAAGAAAACTGTGCTAGAGTCATGTAATAAAAAATTCTAGTTCCCTTAGCTGTGCCCAGTGAGGATCACGATGTATTTGCTCCCTAACCACACCTAAAGAGCATAAGGAGTTCATCAGTCTGATCCTTCAGCAATCCCTGAATCACACAGCTCCAACACCTCCATTTCAGACAAAATTTCCTCCTGAACTGAGAAATGTGACTCTCATGAGCAAGCTGTAGGTTGCTCCATACATCAAAAAGAGCAGAGATTTGTTCTATGCCAAGAAAGGGTCTTCTCCTGGAAGGATTTGGTGCCAATGGCAGCTCTGGATTTCACTGGGATGTCCTTGTTCCTGTGGCCTGTGATGGAGAGTGTGCTGGGATGGCTGGTACTTGCTCTTAAGAAGTGTTGCCCTTCCCTGCCTTTAAACTAAGCCCAGTCTCTCAGGAGGAGTACTTGCAATTACTACAAGGAGTCTTGTAGTTGCAATAATGCTGTTTATCTTGCAGGGCAGGTGTGTGCTCTTGTTGCAGCTCCTAGGGAGCTAAAAGTTAAAAGACTAAAAGAGCAGAAGTGGATAACTTGCACTTAAGAACCTGCCAAATTAATCCTAGATTCCTTAAAACTGATGGTTAACAAGGCCATGAAACTTCAGGAAAATGAATACACTGATGTTTTTAAAGGATAAATAGTATGACTTGGATAATTACAGTTCTTTCAGTATGGCATTGATTCCGGAGAAGATAATGGAACAGTCAATCTGGGATTTGACTGATAAAGGATTAAAAGACAGTAATGTAATTAATGCTAATCTACCTAAGATTATCGGCAGTAGATCTTGTCAGACTAAAGTGGATAACTTTGCTTGATGGCTTTACAAACTATGCTGGTAAGGGAAAAAATGTCCCTTTGATGGAGTCAGGCTTTGGTAAAAAATCTTCCTTAGTTTCACACAGACAAGTAAAGAATCAACATGGATGCATTAAATTGAGTAAAAGCTGCTAATGGGAAGAACTCAAAACATTCCTGTAAATTAGAGAACATTACAGGACAGGTGAAATGCTAGTTAAGACTCCTATTTAACAGTTCTGTCAATGCCTTGAATAAAATTCTGTCTGATAAAGCAAGGTGATGACAGTAATATTGGGGGAGCGATAATTAATGGAAGGAGGAGTGATGGGCATGGAGTGGTCTGAATCCACTGGTAAACTGAGTTTGGCCAAGTAGTGCAATTTTTGCAACAGAAAATACAAAGTTGTAAATTGAAGAAAGAGCAAAGGGATGAATGTTGAACAGAGTCTGCTGCTCAAGAAACTGATTCCCCCGAAGGGTTGGTTGTGGAGGGTAAAACTGACTCATTGTAGACTCCTGGTTTGGGCTATCACCAGATGAGCAGAGGGGTTTCTTAGGTTATCAAACAGGGGACCGTCCAATTAGTTTTGTGAGGTTTGAACACCCCACATTCAGCTGGGTTCTGATTGCAGCCTGGTTTTGTTTCGTTATATGTCTATACACAACTAAATCCTTCATCTAGCAAGTTGTCCAGGACCATACTGAGTCCTTTTTTTTTTTTTTTTCCATTAAGGATATGCTTAAATAGTTTGCTGGGCTGATGACCTTTGCCACAAGATACTCTTCCAGTATCTTGTCGTCGGTTGTGTCCCCTTGGTTTCATAAACTCATTTGGATGCAGTGGTTTTCTGTGGATAATTTACTTTCTCTGTGTTATTATTCTCTCCAAACTGTGTATATTTACAAAAGGAATTAAATGAGTACTATTTATTTTACAGTCTGTAATGGCCCTTTTGGAGGAAAGCCATTATGTAGATACTTAGAACATACATCTTTTTGCATTAGAGAGCTCTCATGACATAAATACAACAAAACAAATATCAGGCTCAGTCCTGGGAACGGTTTCTCTCAAAACAGACTTTATTTCCAAGAACAGCTCTGTAAAAACACTGAAGTATTCATTTGGCTGGCAGTGTCTCCTGATTTTATCCCATTAAAGCAGTTCTTTCGTTATAGATGTCTGGGTAAAATTGCCATTAAAAAATGAATGCAATTGTGTGTGAGTAATTGCATGTGCTGAAATTGCAACCAGTTTCAGTAGGACTCATCCTGTTGCTACCAGTTTCATCTCAGTAAAGGTGATTAAAAAACCCTTTAATGCTGCATAGTCAATATAGAAAACTCAGTAGAAAGCTGAATCTAGACCAATGTAATGAATTTTGCGTTATGAAGCTGAAAAGGTGTTTCTGGGGAGGAGAGGGGAGGAGAGGACAGGAGAGGAAAAGGGAAGGGAGAGGAAAAAGGGGAAGGGAGAGGAAAAAGGGGAAGGGAGAGGGAATGGGAAGCCACAAGAAACAATTTAACAGGGGGAGGGAAATGTATTAACTTGCTGGTAGTGGGTGCCTTTCTCCACTGCCTTGTGTCAGGGACAGGGATAACTGCTCTTTCAAAATTTGTCTGGGGTTGGTATCATCCTCCTTTGTCCAAATACATGTCTGCTTCAGCCTGGATGAAATTATGTTATTCAAAAAATGAGTGTACTAGGGAAATTCTGTGCAGTGAGTATTGTATCTCCTGTCAGTTTTGAAAATAATTGCTGTAGGCTTAAATGCAATTGGTCTACCACAGCTGAAGCCAAAGGGTCCTGTATTAAACATAAAAAGTGTCTGAATGTATTGACCTTAATGGGGCAACAATGATTTATCCCAGCTGAGAATCTGTCTCTGCATGATTATTTATTTCCTTTGTTTTCTTCCTTAGTGCTTCTATAATTTGGCTATCGCACACAGACATACATATACACATCTAGTCTTGATTCTCATTCATGTTTTTTTTTTTTTTTTTAATTCTTCTACGAATTTTAATCATAATTTTTGAAGAGAGGTAGAAGCACTTTAAGTTTTAAGCTCAAGAAGTTTTTGTACTCTTTATGCTAACCAAATCCAACAATTTGAATGGGATAAAGGCAGGCTGTGACTAGCCAGGCTCAAAGATTACTTCTTGGCAACATTTTAATGCCAGAAATCTCAGTTGTTTTATTCTGGTCATTGCTGCTTTATGGACCCAAGAAAACGGGTTTATTCTTTTTGCATGTCCTGGACAATCAACTTGATTTTCTTTGAAAACATCTCTGGCTAAAATATATCCCTCTGATGCAAAGCCTAGTATGTTGATATTATGGCAAATTCACAGCCTGATGTGAAAGACCCTCACTTCAGAAAATAGGTAAAATAGATATATCACCTACTGAATCAATAATTCTTGGAGAGCAAACTTGTTTTGACTTTGTTTTCCTTTTCTAATTCCAACTTAAAAAAAAATCAGAGAATGGATCTATGGATATAAACATCATGTCAGCCATGGTAGAGACTTTTGTGCAGTCATGCTGTTGAGAAGGTGTAGCCTTTTGTGCTTTGAGCCAAGGACTGAAGTCTGCAGCTGGAAGGTTGTGAGTTAGATGCCAATTATTGGACTTAGCATGAGTAACCAGATGGAACTGGATTCTGCTGGAGAATCAGGAGATCCCAAATGACCTTAAAATGTGTGAACAAACAGGCACAGAGAAACACTCAGGCAATGCGTTGCTGTCAACTCATTGTCAGTGGGGAGTGTTTGTGGAGGACAGGAACTCTTGTTCTACAAGACCTAAATTTCAGCACGACTTTGGAAAAGAGCAGTGTAGCTCAGCTCCATCATGCCTGTATGGTCAGCTTGGTGTCTTCTGTGAGTCCTGAAGTGGCACTGCTCAGGCACGAGTGTTATCAGTATGCTGATAACTGCAGCAGGGCAGAGTCAGTATCGTATTATGAGCTTTACAATTCCTTGTTCCACTTCTACCTCAAATATTCCAGAAGGGTCCAAGGTATAATCAAGTAGTTTTTCTTCAGCACTACTCCCTTTTGGGGGCTGTAGTAAAGAACAGTATTAGAAAGCAAGATATTTTGAAATGGTTAAATTTAACCACCAGCAATTTTTTTGTGGCTACAGTAGTAAAAGTTTTGCTTATATTGGAGGTCATGGAAATCTCAAGTCATTGGCTTCAGTGGGATTTGGAAAAGGCTTGTTGACCTTTTGTTTCCATTCGTGCATCCAGTAATGATGCTTCATTGTCAATATAGTAACAGAAGGAAGCTGTGAAGAAAGTGTGAAGAAACGGTTTGGCTTTAAACGATTTCCACCCTACACAGAACCTTCTTAGAAAAATGGCTTAACACTGCAATTAGAGTGGTGCAAGGTTTTTTGCCCTGTACAATACTTATCAGTCTCATACATCTAAAGAACATAAATGCTCTAAAGCAAACTTCTGTGGCTTCATGGTTTGATCAATGCAGTAGTCAATGTAAGAGGATTTAGCACCTGTCCCAAACACTGCTGTCTAGTAGCTGTTGATCATCTGCCTAGGGAAGGGTTTCAAGACTCCCAAATGTATCTCCTGCATACATCTCACTCTGCTCTGAACAGTAAAGGAAAGTGGATCTAGGATGCAGGGATTAGGCTGCAGACAAAACAGCCAGGCAGAAGGGAATGGACGAATCTAAGGAGAAGGTTTGGTATGAACTTTGTTAAATTATCACCCAATTTTTTTTTGTATGTGATGTCCAAATTCAGGGTATGGTTTCTCTGTAGTATTTTATAGGTTAAAAGATAGCTGGCATTTATAAATGTCTGACAGGAAATCAATAGTTACTGTTTGTGAGCAAGGTCAAGGGCCTGGGAAATTGGAACTGACCTGCAGCCAGAAGTGTGCCCTCAACTGAGGCATGCTGGAAAACATTGGAAGAGGGGGTGGACTGCCTTTTAGAACAGCTTCTGGGGAATCACCTGATCTCTGCAGGAAATATGTTTGTTGGTTTGTTTTTGTTTTCTTTAACACATGCATTGCAAATTGCCACAGCCTCCAGATTTTTAGGGAAAACAGTCATTAAGAGGTAACCATCCCACGTTTGTAGGATGGCTCGCTGGCAGCATTTGCTCTAATTGATCCATTCAGGAGAGTTATGTTGGTAGTGTGAATATAATCGGCCCACAGCAGATTATTATTTCTGTCACAGAGCTTCTCTGCAGATGTGATAGAAAGTAACTTTGGCAGGGGCTTACGGGCTTCAGAGAATCTCATCAGCCTTGAGCAGTACACAAACTTGTACGCTACTGAGATAAACATGAAATACAACATTCATAAATACCAAACCCTTGGGCTCAGAACACCTAATGAATTTGGAATGTGTTTCTTATACTACAGTAGATATGAGGGAATGCTACATACTACCTGAAAAGAGAGGGCTATTCAGGAAACAGCCTTTGCAAAAATGTGCAGTTATATTTATCCTTAATTAATACATTGCAATAACAGCTGTTCTTATAAACTTAGGAAAATTATTGAATCAAACACAAGTTATTTGAACAACCATAATTCTCTGACTGACAGCTTACTAAAAACATTTGCATTTTATACCTGTATCATGACAGGTCTGGCAAATTGTATCTTACTAGCCCATTAATACTCAGTAAAATGTCAAATAATGTCCTTATTGGAAGAGATTTTTTTATTTGTGTCATCTATCACATAGAAACCAACACCATAATTAAGTGAAACTTTGCTCAGTTTACTATGAAATGACTGTGCCTATAAGAATGAATGGTACTGAAAAATACTGAGGAGATTAATTAAAGTAGATCGCTTGGTCTTGAACTTAATACTTTAATCAAGTCCTTTCTGAAATCCTGGCATGCATATAATCCTGCATTTATGGTGGTGGCAGGGAAATACCTTCAGCGTTCCACTACTAATAGAATTTATAGACGCTGTGATTTGGCAACTGTTCTTCAAATCCTGATTGTATTCTCTTCCTACCCACCATCAGTACATTGCCAGGAGTTTTTTTGTATTTAAATTAAAAATTAAAATGCATCCTGTGCAAACTGTAAAGTAAGTCAGCATATGAATCATTTAAGCTGCAATGTATACCACTGCAGAAAATGGTTTAGAGCTCCTTTCTGGAAAGAAAATTGTTTAAAAAATTGATACCTTCTTATCCATAGATTTGTGTCTTCCTCTGTTTATTTCAAGATTGCCTGGTTTTGGTGACAAATACACTTTATTACTGTTGTAGCCAAAACAACTGTGCAGCAAGAGGCAATGAACTGTTCATTTGATTCTTTGTGTGTGTTATCATCAGTCTCTTTCTTGCCTCCCAGAATCTGTGGCTGTGCAAAGAGAGTAAACCCAGTGAATGGCTTTTTTAAAATAATGGTCCAGGGATCAGTTAATGCTAAAAAACTTCTGCCAGTGCTGCAAAATTAGCTTAAGATTTCCAGCTTTTACCTCAAACCTTGTACACACAAAATAATCCACAAGATGGAATGAACCTTTAAATACAGAGAATAGACTAGTAGACTCTACTAGAGTAGGTCACATAAGCCAGAGTCTAAGTTCCTGCAAGTCTCCAGATTTTGCAAGGCAACTGTTTTGTAGTTCCATACAAATCCTGAAAGTCTGTCAATGTCTTATCCCCCTTTCTGTTCCACCTGACCAGAGAGACAGAAAAGTAGGCATAGAAAACGAGAGTTTACATCAGCACTGAGTTTGGTATTCTAGAGCTGGGACCAAAGGCTCTCTCTGCATCATCAGATGAGTTCAGGATCAGTCCCTGGCTCCCTGACAATCCACACCATAGAGCTCATTCAGGCTGAACATCAGCACATCTGCCTGGCCATCCTGCCAGGGTGATGGGCTCTGAGCAGTACTCAGGTTCTGATGTGTTGCATGGATGCCAAAATGTTCCCCAGGTTGGATCTATATTACATCTGGTCACCATTTATCCCTTCTCAGCACTCCAGCAGGCTCTGCACCCTCCCACTGTTCCCTTGTGTCCTGTGGGCCACACGATGTCCCTTGTGTCCCAAAGTGCATCCTAAGAGAGCTGATGTGGCACTCCCACACAAACAACTGCTTAGCTACATCCAAGATAAACAAGCATGCAGATGCAGCATGGAAAAACCAGCACATATGTTGGGATGTCTATCTTGGAGTCATAAAAACCTCCAGCATTTTTTTTGGAGGGCTCAATTTCTCTCGCTCGGTTTTTTTTTTTTAAATTTGACTTCATTCCAGTCAGACTGACATTTATATTTATCTGGACTCCAAAATATTGTACTGGGTCATAGGAGGACTGTTTTACTTCTGTGGAGTTTAAGACTCCTACAGGAGGATCTACCGAGGTGGAAAGCCCTCATTTAAGTCTGCAGAATGGTTTGTGACCTCAGCAGCTGCACACTTTATGTTTTTCGCTTTTTGTTTGTCTCCTTCAGGAGAGTGTATTTGACTGGAGTAGACTCGTGTGAGAATGACTCAGTTCCTGCGCTCCTTTCATTTGGAAACCACTGAGAAGCATTAAACACAGCATCTCACATTGGCATTAATGCAAACTCACTTTTCAGAGCAGAAACTGACATTACCAGGCGCCAACTGATGCCTTTTATGAGTCTCTGAAAAGTGCTATTTGTGGAGACAATTCAACATATTAATCATGTAGGGAGCAAGAAACAGAGTTGCCGTGTTTTTATCAGATTATTTTGCATAAAAACATCACTTCTGTTTCTCAAATATTGAGTTTTTCCTTTTGTTTTTGATTTACTTGAATTAAGATTAAGCCAAATGGATGCAATTTTGACTAGACTTAAGATAAAAGTCCTTTTAATCATTTGTAGCTTCCCAGTCACTCCTTAACTCTTATCTGAGCGCATTACCCATTGCTATAATTTTAATTTTGTATCAACAATTGCCAAGATCAGTTGTCACTCTTCTCCCTAACCAGCAGACAATTGATTAGAATTGATTTGGGATGGTCAGACTCTTTCCAAAAAAGAAAGCAAAGCTTTAGAAATATTTGTTAGTGCTTAAACTTGCCCCTAGAGGTTTCTTTTCACAAGTGAACAGAGTTCTGTTTTTTTAAGACAAAATCCTAATTTTCCAGTGCCTTTTCTGTTTCCATGAGAGTACAATGTCTTGGCTGATAAAGTGACAGAATTCTGGGAATGTTTCTCTACAGTTAGTAGAGTATATTTGCAGTCCATCCTTCAGAGGACTTAACCGAGGACACATTTTTTCAAAGAAAGCATCAGTCCAGGCAACAGCCACTTTAAAAGAAAAAAAAAATAAAAAAGGAAAGAAAAAATAAAAAGGGCTCTAAATAAATGAAACAGTTCGGATTTTGATGTACAGTATCTAAACTATGATTCCCAAGATGTTACTTTAGGAGCCTGCTTTATTCTTGACAGGTTTTCAGTGCATTTGAAATGGGCTCTGAAATTGGGAGTGCCTCATATAGATAGAGAGCTGTAAAGAGTCTGGGCTGGAGACACAAAGAAAAATCTACATGGTCTGATTTTCAGTCTGTGGTCCCTTGGAGGGAGAATGAGGTTAGGGGACCAAGAGAAAATGTGCTTATTTCTTAGGGAACCTGAAGGAGTAATAAGGAAAAAAAAGGTGCTCAGGCTTACTTACTATTCAGGGGTTCCTGCCTCTGTGGAAATGTCTGAAGGTCTACCAATTAGAGAAAAAATCAGAAGAGCTGAAAACTACTCAAATACACCAGCATGGTGTTTCCAGACCTTGCAATGAATTTTCTTGCTTCCAGGGGATGTGAGTGAACAGTGTGTAACAAATAATTTATTTGACCTGTTTGTTTGGTTTTTTGCTTCTTCTTTTTCTTCTTCTTCTTTTATTCTGTCTGTATATTGATCACAGTTTTCAAACTGTGCTTCTGGGCTTGTTTGTAAAATGAGGGCCCTAATTCTCCCCACTATCACAGAGGTCTGATGAGGCTGGGCCAACTCCACTGGGGCTGATTGTGCAGCCCAGTGCTGCAGGCTATTGGAAAGTTCAATGAACTTCCATCTGGGAGAGGCCAGGTGGGATTTGCCTCACAGAGCTGTGCAAACAGCCTCACTCCAGGCCTGAAAAGGCCCCTGAGAATGTTACACTGGGCTCTGTGAGTGTAGATCCAGCTTGTGCAGGCTGAAGGCTCTATGCAAATATTTAGAGCAGCCCTGTTTGCTAGGCTTTGTTCATTCGCTCTGTAAAGCCCTTTTGAAGGATTAAAGGTGTTACCAGAGTGCATCATGAATTCATAATAAATGTGCCCACCTAATTTTAAGTATACTCTGCACATGAACCTCTTTATATAACAACCACTAAAAAAAAATAAGGAAAAAAAACCAGACTGGTACTTTGTAGAGTGGCACATGCATAAGGACTGCATATTATTACCAATCCATCTGGAAAATGTCTCAAGGCTTTATTCTGTGTCTCTTATAAATAGGAGTCCTGGGTTACTCGTATTCTGTGAACTCCTGGGTAACAATAATCATGGCCCACATATCATCTGTACGACTCATTGACAGGTTGAATTTAAGCTTGTTTGAATAAGCAGAACTCTTCTTGATGGGAAACCTATGGTAAGAGGTTTACATTCTAGATCCCAATGGTGGGTTAAACAGGATAATCCCAGAGGTCTTTGTTCTGGGAGAGTTCATCCCTGGACTAGAATCTCCTCCACTGTGTGCATGAGTATAGCGGCAAAGAAGATACAGCCTCTTAGCTAATGTTAGTTACCTTTCTAAGTCTTCCTTTTGGAATAACAAATGTGCAATTTTCTACTTATAACTAGTTTTATGTAAAAGAGACATCTATAGGATCAGTTCTCAAGAAACCACAACAGAACTTTCAGAGAAGACCTTTTGTGAGAGTTTTGGTAAACTTTGGGTCTGATGAAGCTGGCTGCATCACGACAACAATCTCTCTGAGAGTAATTTTTATTTTAATCATGGACAAATCAGGGGCTGTAATTTTTAAAAAAATCATGCAAACTTACATCATCTTGTTTCTAGTTTTATTCCTCCAATTGGGTATAGGCCTATGTGCTTCTTGGCTCTTACCTGAGCTGTTGGCAATTACCAGCCAAAGCCTGCGTACAGCTGATGGATTTATGAACAGAAATGACAGAGGTCTGCATTTGAACTTATGTCTCAAGTTTAACTTCTCCTGACAATGACTCAACTTTGATCTCAAGCAATTTGAAGCAATTTGCCCACAATTCCTCACTGCAAGTGAACCACTTCTAGTCAATATGTCTATCTCTTTGAGGGAAAATGTTGCAGTTTGTTCTCTGTAAAAGAAGTCCTGCACTATTTTCACTGTGAAAAAAAAAAAAGTCCTGCATAAAATAACATGGTTTATATGGGAGAGATATCATGAGGGTGCTATTTTTAATGATAGCCCAGCTAAAATAAAATGTGCAATGACTCTGAGAGGTTATCATTTGAGAATCAGAATCTCACGAAGACAGAAAAAGGGCAGCATGAAAAATTGATCATAGGAATGCCTAATCTCCACAGAAGACATTTTTCAAAGGGGAGCACCTTTCATGCTTTCAAAGGGAGCCCTACCACTTGAGCAGGCATTTATCAGAGGCAGGAAACAAGAGTCCCATGGAAATTGCAGCCCCAAACTGGAAACTGCAGAAAGAGGTTCCTAGTTTTATTGCAAATCTGCAGTTTTGAATATATTCACTGAAAGCTCTGGGTAAATTTGTACTAATTTATGAGTGAATCTGGGTGGATTTGAGTGTGCCACTGTCAGTGAGCAAACATTTTATTTTCTGTGTCTTGAAATATCCTCCCCAATACACAAATCTTCAGAAAAGCCCAGATGTTTGAAAGTGTCTTTTTAAGGTACCAGAAGTACTGCCTTTTCTCTTTCATGGGATGCTAAAAAGTACCAAAGCGGCCTAATTATTGTATGAAAGCAATTCTCATTGAAATCAGTAGAAGTAGAAAGCACTTTAAGAACTTCAAAGAGCAGGCCTCCTTGATATTCATAGTTTGATGCAATAAAAAAGGATAAAACATGGGCTATGCCTCAGTCTCTTCCTTGATTTCATCCCAAAGCCAAAGACACCCAAGTCATTGTGTCATGAGTCTGGTTCTGTTCTACCAACTCAAGTTGTCCAAGTCTCTTGTTTCAAGCTCAAATTTTTAATCTTTAAAACCCAGTTAGATTTTCCCCTCTGAGCACATTAGCAGTTGTGCCAGTCTGGACCATAAAACTTCACAGATTTTGAAGCACTGCTGCGAGATCTGCTGTGAGGTCTCCTGGAGATGTTCCCAGACACGGGACATAGCTGTGTGATATTTCGAAGGCTGTTATCAATAATGTCCTGGAACTTGCTGTGAGCACAGCTGGCTCCTCATGCCTGTACATGAAGTCAATTTTCCCTCTGTGCTTCATTTGGACCGGTATAACAATATTTGCTCATTCTGGTGATTTTTTTTTCATGTCAGACTGAAGGTGCTGGAACTTGGGTGTATTTCATGAATATTTGAGACTCTTTTGCATTACGGATAGATCAACACTATCTCAGCAAAACCCCCAAGGATTCATATCTCTATGCAGAAGACAAGCACTTTCTTGAGCCAAGCTCACATACTGACAACTAGTGGAATTAATGTTTTTGCTTTGCACACCATTGCCACAGTAACTGATGCAGTGCACAACAGTGACCTATAACTCGCCCATTCATCAAAACCCGAATTGAACAGTTTCATGGGGTTTTCTATATGGCTGGATAAATGCCTTGATCCAAACACCACTGGAACCAGTGAGAAGATTGTGTTGGCTTTCCTGGGATTTAGGCTGAACCCACAGAAGTCAAGGATTTGTGGAGGGCAGATAATTTTCCATGGCCTTTTGAAATCCATCCTTTTAGACAGATACACTGCATAGAATGTGCGCTGAAGGATTAACAGTGCAAATCATCACAACTCATTAGGGCCATCCCATGGAGATTCATAAGCTTTCATAAGCTCAACAGAACTAGATATTTTATAGCGTTTAGACTCTTGTTGGGCAGTTTCTAACACCTGTACTGGATATTTAAAAATTATGTGAAGTTTTCCTTTCAGTCCATGGCAGTCTGCATCCTGCTGAGAATACAAATGGTTTGCAGAAGTGTCTGTGCCTCATGCTCACTGCTGTGTTGGGAAGTGAATGTATATGGGCTCTCATTTGTTGACAACCAACAACAGGGTTTTCATATAAATTGCTGTTATAACACCAATTTCCTTTTATATAGCACTCTGAAGTCATTGAATATTCACACAAGGCCAAATTCACCTCAAGGGCAGTGCTGAACTAAATTTAGCAAAGGTACAGAGAAAACAGATACAAGGATGCTCCACTCCTTTTTTATTTTTTTTTTAATGGTGTGAAGTCTGCAGACCATTTCATATCTTCATATAAGATACAGCATCTTCTTCAGAACTTTTGAAATCCCAGATATGGTCCTAGTAAAAGTTTTTCTCTCTTTTTGTAGTCCTATCCCATTACTAGAATTGTTTAGAGGGGAAAAAAACCCTCATTGGGGGTGACCAAGGGTCACTGCTTCCCTGGGCAGCGGTAGCACCCCAGAAACCTTTAAAGCCTGGATTGCTGAGAGCCAGAGTCAGGGAAATCACTGAAGTTTCTTGAAAACAACCAGGCACATGGCCAAGGAGCTGGGGCAAGGTGTCAGGAAACAGGTCTGCAAAGCTTTGGGGATGGCAAAGCTCAGCTGGCAGTCAACCTACAATCTGTTGGAGCATCTTCAAAACTAATACATCCATGAAGAACTTTCCTATTCCTACAATTGATAAGGTCAAATATCTATTAATACACTGATCTCTGTCTCATCAGGCATCAGTTCTCTTCTTTTCACAGTTCACCCGTGTCTCAGAGTAAGGTCAATTTTTTATGTCTTTCTAGTACAGGACTCATATCCTTCCAGGAGCAGAGTTTCAGACTGATGGAAATGGTCTTCTTTCACAGGTTCTCAAAAAATTATATTTTTATTCCACCATTGTTTAACTATTTATTCTTCCAGCCTCCATTACTGCATTTGGTAAATTTTTCAACTTCACATGCTTCATTCTAATCTATTCATCTGCTTCATTCTAATTTGTAATGACTTCTTCCTTGTGCATGACTTGCAGTAAGACTGATGTTTTATTATTTTAAATGTGGGGATAAGTAGACAAAAGCATAGTGAGAAGAAGAGAGAAGTATTTGGTCCACCTCAAAAGCAATTTAAAAAAATTCTGAAACAATCCTGATTAATTTTTGGAAGTGAGTTACACACTTTGAAATTGGAAGACAACAATGCCATGGAACAGGACCTATCTCTCTAGGCTCCCAGCAGATTTAAATCCTGTAGTACCAAAATAGAGAAAAGAAGGACCAGTCTTAATCCTTTTTCAACAAATAGTAGAGAAGAAAAATATTTTACACTTTAAATTGGTTGCTTCCAGTTTGGGAACTGAACAGAGACGTAGAGGGTTAGTTAAGCAGCATTTTCATTTTACAAATGACTAGACTATGTGTTCATTTCCCCAGGAAGAAAAATTAAATGCTTTCTTCTCTCCTTTTTGTCTTTTCTCCTCCTGTTCCACAGCAGGAGAAAAGCTGCATGTGTATGTTGTAAGAAACTTGTTGCCTGTGAGTATAACAGAGGTGAAAGTAGAAGTTAGGAGAAAGAACTGTTTCAGCCAAAGGTCAGAATTGGAACAGCACAAAATTGCTGTAATTTTTCCATGAATAAATTTAGACTGGATTGCTCCAATCAACAAAACTGCTTTTC
>JAWWMO010000083.1:6270456-6288488 GCA_035047845.1 Dendrocincla fuliginosa
GGAACAGCACAAAATTGCTGTAATTTTTCCATGAATAAATTTAGACTGGATTGCTCCAATCAACAAAACTGCTTTTCTGGCTGTTTAGTAAGGGCAAAGCTCAGTAAGCTGACAAGATAAACCACATAACATGATAACTGCAGTGGGAGCTCTGCAGCAGTGCCTGCAGTTGGTGGCACTTGCAGAGGTCCCGTTGGGAAGGACCTTCTTCCTGGCAGAGGACAGCCTGCACCATGATGTGACTGCTGGAAATGGATGGCCAAAGTCCTTTCCCTGGGCACAGGTGTGGTCCCAAGCTGTTGCTGCTGTCATTGACACCATGAAAGGTGGTGCAGAGACCTGGCTTGTCTGAAAATGTCATTAATTTTCTTTTCCTGCACTTGGTATGGGTCAGTTCTGTTGCAAACACTCCTGGGACCAGCTGAGATGTCCAAGACTGTCCCACCCAGTGTCACTGAAGCAGGCAAAGTCTTCTGTAGATCTTCAGTCTTTGCCAGACTCATGTCCCAGATACCCAAGGGCATTTTGCATAGCAAGTACACCTATGTTTAGAAAAGGAATTATGTCCCCACGCAGAGGTTTGTCTGAATAAATCCAGATATCTACATTGCAGACATCTGTATGAGCCAGTCAGTATGTCCATTGACTACACCATGACTAAATCAATTGAGATTCAGTCAGTGTAATTCACTGGTATCTGTGATGCAATTTATCTCATTCTGAAGCAGACCTCTAAAGTTGGTCAAATGGCTCTCACTCTAGAAGTGCCAATTTCTCTCCACTGACTATGTGAAATCGTCTGATTTAACCCTTTGGTTTTATCTGATGTTAAAAGTCAAGTGAGCTCAATGTCTCTCTTGTTATAGTGGTCATGTGTGAACCGTGGTGAAGTTCCCCAAATCCAAGAGTGTCTGGCTGGAAGAAGGACATGTAAAGGTTTGATAACTTATGAACCAAAGTTTTGTCTGAATGACAGGGTCAGCTCAATGACTCATAGTGTCTCACTTACCTCAGGCCAAGTGACCAAGTGTGACCAACAGCACAGCTCCTGTGACTGCCCACCTGAACAACTGTGGGTCAGGTGGTATTGTCCAGCTTGGAAATCAGAGTGAAAAAAATTATTTACTAAGTTGTACAGGTTCATTATTTTGTCTGCTACTAACATTTGTGGTATTTGCATTATTTAAACACTAAGCACTTTTCTCCTGTAGGCCATCAGTACTTGCTTGCAGCCCAGAGCAGAATAGCTCTGTGGACAAGGCTGTTGCATGTTTCCCCCAATATGTCTGCAGACAGAATTAACTGATATAAGCAATTAGAAAACTACAAGACTCATAATCGACCTCCTTTGAAGTGACTATGTAAGACAAATGGATATGATGTCACTAAACTGCTTTCTGATTATCCTTTAAAATTACAAATACACTTGCAGGTAACACTTGGGATGTTATGTAGAAATACAAACACAAAATTAATTGATGGCATATTGATTTTATACTGCGACTCAGAGCATTTATCTTAGCTCTACTTGTTACTTTTCATAACTCCAAGGATGGCAACAGAATCAGCTTCTCACTAATGGAAAACATTGTTCAGGTTTCTCTAAAGAGAGATACATATTGTTTGGTAATAGTATTTTGCATAATCACTTGTTTAAATAATTACCAACATCCTCCTCCTGCTGATGTTCTATAATAAACCCAATGATTTCTGAGAACATTGTATTGCCTTCTCTGTGGTCCAGACATGTCAAGAGTCAGGTAGGAGAAGAAATCATGCTTAGCCTGTGTAGGACTTTTTCCTCCTGTGCCAAAGCCAAATCTTTTCCCAAACAGCTTGTGTAGTGGTTTTTGCACATATCCAGCTGTGTCACAGAGCATTTTGGCTGCTTCTTGGATCATAAAGAGAGCAAAATACTTTGTTTTTAGGATTAGTTTAGCAATTAATCATTTGAGTTTCCTTCCCCCCCCAGCCCCCGATACAGTAAATATGGTTACATGATGCCACTGTTTGAATTTATATTTGTATAATGTTTTCATTTGGGGAATTGGGAAATTGACTCCTCAATAACGTTGAAAGTATGCTTAAATAAACAACAGTATGCAATGCAAAGCATGTTGTTCTTTTATTATGGAAGCCAGGAAGTTTCTACAATGATACACTGAATGCTTAGAGTAGACAAGGATGGTGTCATGCCAAAACGTTCAGAGATGTGCAGATGTCTTGCTGATTCCCAAGCATGTGGATGAGGTGAGTCCCTTAGGTGCAGAGTCCATACTTGCCTTCGGAACAATGAGACTGTCTGTCAGAATGCAAGAAGTCCTCAGGGAAAGCAATCTGGAAAGAGTGGGTCTTAGCCTAGAAGGAGGGTTGAGATTTGTTTCATGCTTCAATCAACCCAGAAGGAACCTCCCAGCAAAGAGGGACACTGGAATAACTTGGGGAGTTCCCAGCCCACTGAGGGCAGGAGTTGTGCTCCTACTTCTGTCCTGGAGCACACTTCCTTCAGCTATGCCTGCCAAGCTATACAACGATCAAACAACAGATCTGGGTAAAAAATATCCCTATTTTTTTTTTTTTTTGTAGTTTTTAGCCTGACTCAAGGCTCTATCAGCACTTGTGACACCAGCACTGAGAAAGTGGTGTTTTATAGGAGCGTAATAGAAACCAGCACTGCAATGCCATCACCTTGTGGCTTCGATAGCCTCAAACCATGGCTCCAGCCTTGACATCCTGTGGTGGCAGAGGCATATCCCTTACTGACTCTGCTTGCATGTGTTTCA
The DNA here is from genome assembly GCA_035047845.1 of Dendrocincla fuliginosa. Lineage (NCBI taxonomy): Eukaryota > Metazoa > Chordata > Aves > Passeriformes > Dendrocolaptidae > Dendrocincla > Dendrocincla fuliginosa. The sequence continues at coordinate 6,273,240 of JAWWMO010000083.1, forward strand.
CTTTGCTGGTACTTGCCCTTTAAATTGAACAAAGAGGAGATGTCTTAATTATCTGTCTCAGTTTAGTGGAAGTGAGGTCATTTTTTAACTGTTTAATATTTCCTGTGTCAGCATCAGTACTTTTTCCAATAATGTCCTTATCTTCTGTTGTGCTTTCAAATTCCTGAGGAGATCACAGGTCCTTTGTAGCATGAAAATTTAAATATATTGACATTAAAAGCCACAGATACAGATGAGCCAGGATTAATGCTTAAATCTCAAGGGCTTTCAAATGTCAATGACAACACAGGAGTTGTGCATGGAACCAAACTGAAAATTCCCATGAAGGCTGCCTGTCAATAAACACTGATTTTCACTTACTCCAGACAGTTCACTTGAAAGTCTTGTTCTCATAAATTAATATTTAAAAAGTTAGATATTACTTCAGTTTCTGGGAGGATTTCTTACACCACTGTGTACAATTATCATTCCCAACCTGTTGTGAAACTATACTTAAAGCTAAGAGCAGCAGGGATGCTGAGTGTCTGGGTCTCCCTGTTAAAAGCACATCGGTCTCTGTGCACTGGAGTTAATGCAGCCTGTTTTCCTCCAGGTTATATCTTGTGGTTGGCTGTCTGGTGTCTAATGAAGTGTGTGTTTGTGTTGCATCTTTTAGTACTTTACAAGCTCTCTTTGTCAGCCAATTTTCATGAAACATCTCTGAGACTCCTACGCTTGTGTTGAATTTGGTTTTATGATAGCCGGACCATCACACAGTTTCTCTTGCACACACGCACATATACAAAGAGCTGCTTAATTTCTCTAACCTTAGAAAAAGAGTTTAAGGAGTCTTGGCTGCAAGTAGTTAAGCTAATTATAAATTTACTTGCTGGGTTTGCTTTGCACTGTTACAACGACCAGCTTCTGTACTCACTGGTTGTTGCATGAGTCCATGCCTCAGCCTTCGAGTGACATTCTTGCAGAAGAAAGGTGCCTTGGTATTGTTTGTATCAGGAACACGTCATGGCCATGAATGCTATTGAAAAGAATGTACTGGTTTGGAGGGTTTTTTTTGTCAAATGAATACTAGGGGGTGACATTTTGTGGTTTATAACCTAGACTGGTAATTTAAGTGATATTACAGCTTGTGGCAGAAACAGATGATGGTTGTGCCTGCGATGTGGAGTCAGAACATTAGAGTGAGGTTTTAATGAGGCAGAATATTGTTACCAAACCTTAGATCCAATAGCTTGTCATCCAGTTATGAGCAGAATAATTACCAATGATGGGGATTCATTAGAAAGGTAACTCACTTTTAAAAGGAGCTGCTGTCTGAAGCTCAGCCTTTGGGCTATCAAACCTCTGAGAGGTATGCAGGGGAAGGCAAGGAGATGGCAGTCAGGCTCAGAGGGCTGGGATGGAGCAGAATCCTTTGTAATATCACCCTCCATTTACTGAAAAAAGCACATTGGATAGAAGCAAGAGGAATGTCCAGTTGTAAGAAATGTAATAGGACTTATGACTTCCAACACTATTAGCAATAGAAAATATGAGGAGCTCAGTAATATCTGTGTTCACAGACGAGCACAGACTACATAGCAGCAAATTGAGTCTAAAATGAATCAGAGAGGAAAGCCTTTAGAACAACAATGACTCCAGGAGCTTTAGAGATGAAGAAGCTTTCAGGCAGATAGGAACAAAAAGGAAATCTTTTGTCCCTTTTAGGAAGAATGTCTTCTCAGCTTTTTTGTCCTTTGGGTTTTGGAGGAGTGATTTGGCTGAGTGGCAGAATAGACAGAGCTGTAGAAGTTAGCTGGCCTCTGTGTGCTTAGCAGAAGAATCAATATCACTTTCTGCTCTTCCATTCAGCTACTCGGGGAGAGATTCTGTGTGGTAAGATACACTCAAGATACTCCCAAAAATGCCAAGGCAGTGGAAAGAATCCAAAAGGTTTATTCCAAAGCTAAGAATGCTAAAAACTTAGAAAGAGAACCTGAACCACCAGCAAAGCACTGGCCATGAGAAAGGCACAGCTCCTGTTTTCTTCCAGGCTTCTTATGATCTTTGTCCTCTCTCCCAGACCCTCCCCAAAGTGAAGGCCTGTAACACTGTGAGGGTTTATCTCTTCTCAAACCAGAGAGAGAGACTGCAGCTTTTCTCTGGAATTCAAGAGGGAAGGAAACATCCTCTTATCTTTGAAAAAAGAGGTTTCTGCTTAGGCAGAAAGTCTCCTAAAGTGAAACATCTGACTAAGCTCTATCTCCTCAAAGTGAAATCTTCCAGAAAAAGGGTATCTACCCTACAGACTCACAGCTAAATGGGATGAAGTTGAGATGAAGTAAGGGGTTTTTTTGAGGTTGAGAATGCAACCTTTTCCATTGTCGGGCTGATTGGAGGGAGGAGACTGTCATTTGGAAAGAGGGCAAGTTCCCTTTCCTGTGGCAGCCTGGGCAAGCAGAGAGTGGGTAACTCGAGTATGTTCATGATCTTCCAGCAAGGCTGGGTACTGCAACTAGACTGTTTGGTTTGCAATGTATTTCCATGCACTAACAAAAGCAGCCATAGTGGTGGGATTCCACTGCTGGTATGACATGTGGGAGATGTGTAACCAGCTTTCTCCACTTCAGTGCAGACAAAAGGCAGTGAAAGGACAACACTTGGTTTTCTTATCCTCAATACTCAGTTCAGTGCTCTGGAACAGCTGCCCTCCTGCCATTGCAGAAACCAGGCTTCGGGACACTGAAGAAGACATCACTCTGACAATCTCCCAGTTCAGATGTTGGGCATGGATTCCTGACCTTGCTCAATCAAGGATTAGGCTGGTTCAGAGACCAGTAAAAAGGATTTGCTGTGGGAATTTTCCTCCTGTTCTGATTATTCTTTCCCTTTGTAAATATCCTCTAACTACATATTTTTCCTCTGCCTGCCAGTTTGTCTGTAGAAAGCATGAAGGTTAAATTGAGAAGATAAAGGAGTTAAATCTTTGGGGTCTTTAGACACTTCTACAAAAGCAATGAAATTTCTCAAGCCCACATTCACAACAGACATGAAGGAAGACTCAAAAAGAATAATAGTAATATTCTATCCTATGTATTTTTTTTGTATTGATATAATCTTGTTAGCAGGTAAAGTGTATGACTTTTTAGTAATTCTCTAGGGCAGAATTCTCTTCTAAGGTCAGCATAGTTATGTTATTTCCTTCTCTCTCTATCTGGGAGGACTTTCAATGTACCTCACTCAGGGAGAAAGAAAATGGCTCACCCCTGTACTCTCTGATCTGAGGGCTTTCCTGCACCTCTCAGGGGTCACAGGGACTCTTCTGCTCTCTGACTGTTCACCGTTTTTACAGCCCTTTTTATACTCCCCCTGGATACGTGCTGCAAGCTGGAGACCCCCGGAAACAAGGATGTCAGAACTGCATTTGCATTTCCTTGGGTGCTGGACTGTCTTACCTGAGAGTGCTCAGTGCATTTCAGTTCTGTTACTTCAGCAACTATTTTGTGGTTAAGGTTGAGCAGTAAAGTTGAAATCCCACTCCTTCTCTCTCTTCTCTCCTATGGCATTGAAAAGCACATTTCCAAGCTCATTTTTGTGTTCTGCTTTAACAATACAGCCCTGTCCAGGGGCAAATGGTCCCTGTAGCTCTACTGATGTTAAATGAGGCTTTTCATAAATCATGACTGAATTTCCTATGTTAAATTATGCCAGAAATTCTTTTCTAAGTGTTCAGTGAAATTAAAGTAGCAAACAAGTATTGATATTTAGATTGTGTGTCTACCTAAAAATATTTTACACACTCCATTAAAAAGTTGAAGACTATTTAGACATAGTAGTTCATATGAATGCCACTAGGTAGAAATGCAGTATATTTTCAATGCTGAAAAATGTTTGTCTGGCAGCTTAATGAAATATTAGAGCAAACAGAAACAGATGAGGCTTAATTTTCAAATGTTACTTGGTCATATTTGGAAAAGGGTAAATGTACCTGTATCTTTCTGGCTTTCCAAACAAAAAGGTTGCTAGCTACAGGGGATTACTAGATTTATATGTCCTTTTTTGTCTTTCATCTACCTAAAACAAATAAAATTCATGCTGCACCTGTAATGATGGAAGTAATTAGGGAAATGGTAATCAAGCAGAATGAAACACTCTGAAATGGTCTAGAAATGAATTACTTCAAATGATCATTTAACTGTGCAATAATTTTACAGGAAGATTGGAAAATCTCATTGGGGACTGCAGACAGACAGGTGGAGAGCTAAGGGTCATCCTTTCCCCTGAGTTCAGCCCTCGCTGATGAAAATGGTCCTTCCACTGGTTGCTGTGACTTGTACCCCTCATTCTGCAGGGATAAATCTCTGTTTAAATCTTTACACTTGAAGCTTTACCATGTTCATAGCACTTTGGGACTGATCCTCTGCACAGTTTTTCCCTCATTTCAAACACTGGGTTGAGAAGAATTGTTGCAATTGACGAGCTCCTGTCCTTCTCTGTCCCACTCCATGTGTAGATGCTGGTTCTTCTGTGAAGGGAAGGCAGCACACAGATTAGTTCTGGAGAATTTGCAGGTTTTATTTTCTTGGTCTCAGTTGAAAACCTCTCTTAGAGGCAAGGCTGGTACTTGTAGGGGTAAATGAGCCAGAATCGTCGGATTGAAGGGGAGAAAGCAGTGCCTTGATTCTCCTTTGCTCTTTACAGTCATTTGCACACTCATCAGTCAGTGGGGGAGTATGTCACACCTGTTCAGTGGGGTGAAAATCACAGCAGGAAGTACTGGAGAATCACATCTTGGCACCTTTAGTGCCTTCAGACTGCAAATAGGGTGGTAGTATGTCTTGGTTAAACCTCCTTTGGTCACTTTGGCTTCTGTCAGTCTGGTACAAGACAAGGCTTAATGTGAAATGAATAGAGATTTTCTGCAAACAGTGAATCTCTCTGTCCTCCCTGCTGTAATTCCCACCATAGGAACTCTTTTTACTGAAGGAGAGAATGGGACCTCAGAAGAAAACTAGTTATTGCTAGTGGCAATCAGCAAAAGTGATTCAGAACTGAGGGTTGGTGGTGTTTTCAGCAGGATCAAGCTGACAAATGGCTGAAGCTTTTCTCCTCTCCTTTCTTTGTGGTGTTCTTTTCTGAGAGCAGTGAAGAGTCTTCCCTGATAGAAAAGTGCTCAGAAAAACATGGCTGATTTTGGTAGCCCTTTCCTCAAGGTAGCTACAAATACAGCTAAGGAAAAGTGCTAATTGGCAATACCCAATTCCTGCTGTATCCAGGTGGATCCACAAGACACAGCTTGCAGCAGAGGCAGGGCTGCTCTGAATAGTGGCTGATCCTGAGAGGGTACCTGTTGTTATCTGAGACACCCTGGCTCATTTAAGCCACCTGCCTGAGGCTGCCAGATACTTAGCAAGCCAGAAGCAGGACCTCATTGTTCCGGATAACAGCCTTCACATATGAACAGGCTCTAATAAAGCATCTGGTAATATTTTTTCAGAACTGTTGTCTCCAAAAGAAATTTTTATCCATATTCCAGAGTCCACAGACTGCGACAATGCACCTGCTCCCATGGCAGCATCCCTGGCTGTGCAGTGGGGGTGTGCTTCTCTTTTCAAAGCAGTAGACTACTGTTTGAAAAAGTTCAATGGCCTTATAAAGAAATGCTTCAACTGAGTGAAATCTCTCTGGCCCTCTGTTATTTTTGTACTCACCAGCTTTCCCTATGGGTGAGTTTTTCCTCCCCTCATTCAGAGGCTTAACAAAAAAAAATTGCCACAAAACTGTCTCTAAGCAATTCCTGTGTGTGAAAGAAAACAGGCAGGAGAATGTTAGAAGAATTGTTTCATTTTGAAATACTCTTTTCATTCTGCTGATCTCCTTGTCCTCTTCAATCATGTGAAACAGAAGTAAGCATTTAAATAATAAGACATTTGTGTAAAATTACTTTTTTTCTTGCCCTTGTTTTATATTACATGAATCTATCCATTTTGCCTGCCTAAACAAACAAGATTAATAATTCTTGGATATTTGAGAATATCTCTGCCTCTTATGATCAAGACCATTCAAATGATTAAAAGGAATAATAAGAGCAGTATTTTATGTTGACTTATATGTCTCTCATTTGATCATTAATGCACTGTGGACCTTATGTACTAACACTCTAAGCAATTAAATTCTCATGAGTTGAGTTAGATTAGCCTTTGAGGGCTAACCAGAAACCCAACAGAAGCACATTTGAAGGGGCACATATTTTAGAAACTGGCTGAAGTATGGATGTTAAGAGGTAGTTTTGAATGCAGGCTGTTCAGAGCATAAAATGGTTTGTTGTCACCAGAAGTGAGTGTGAATCCATTTTCCTGATTCATGAAAAATATTGAAGCTTCACGGAGTTCTTTGTGCCAAACCCATGTACATTGGAGGCCTATCAAAGTATTTGTGTTTACTTATTTATTTCTCCTGTGAAATGAGGAAGGGAGATCATGGAATAGAGTAGACTTGGGAGAGCAAACAGCTGCATCCCTTGTGGGTGCTTCTGCTTTTTTCCGCAAAGGAACTCCTTCAGTCACCCCTCTGTGTCTGGTACCACTCTGAGTAACAACCATGCGAGAACACATATGTGAATAGGATGGTTTGTGACTCCTTCCTCTACTGAGATACTGATTGGGGATTTTGATTTGTCATCTTATCCTACAAAAATAAACTGGTGTTGAGGGGAAAAGAAAAAAAAAAAGAGAGCAAAGGCTCTTGTTGATTCATCATTTCTTAACAAGGAGTATCATGCTGAACTTTTTCGAATCAATTAGCTCTGCTATTTTATGTGTTCAGCTCAGCACCTAACTTTTCTTCTCTGTACCAGAAGTGATGACTCTGCTGCGGTAGAGAGGATAAAAGTACTGCTTTGATTATTGAAAAACAGCAAGGAGAGATTGAGGCATGAGAAGCAGCACATTGTTAACTTGGGATGAGTCTTGAGCACGCGGTGTCTTGAGAGAGTGACAGCACAGGGAGACAGAGGACACTCCCTTCAAGTCTTCCAGAGCTGGACCCTGAGAGCTCAGCCTGTATCAGCACCATTCCTACTTATGTGAAATACTCAGCTATACAAACAGAAGGACAGCCCCCCTGTCAGCATCAGGAGGAAAGGGAGGTAGAGTCCCTCTCCCTCCCCAGATCATCCCTTGGCTTCACAGCTTGTAGATTTGAGTCTCTATCCACAGAGCAAAACTTCTTGGCAGCAAAGCATCCTTTTGAGCCAGATCAGCTCTGAGGGAAGGTACAAACAAGTTGATACGTGGCTGAACAGTGAAATGCACTGAAAAGGACCACAGTGACCATTTGGGAGTGCACCATTAAATGGGCAAATTTCTACTGTTGCGTGAGCATTCAGTGGATGTCCATCATCCCAGTCAGGCAGACACAAAAATATGGTAGTGCTTTTTATTTCCAGTTCTCTTTTTTCTTCCATCTTACACTTCCATGGTCAGTGTTTTAATACTTCTGGAAACCTGAACTCAAGAACCAGTAGCTGCTGTTGATCCGGTAGAAACCATCAGTGTCCCAATGGCATTCTACAGCTCACTCTCATATATTCAGAACTCAAAGTGTTTTTGTTTCCTGTCATATTCCTACTGGACTTGGTCTAAGTCACAAAGTTGATGTCTTTGTCTTTCTTTTCCTTTTCATTATTTTCTCTTCCTCTTTTGGCCTAGGGTTATGGGAAAGGTTTTATGTTGGGTTCGTCTTCAGTTCAACCTTCATCAATAAATACAACACAAATCATAAATTTACCAAAGAAAACTTATTCTGTCTGCAGAAGCACTGACTCCAGTCAGACCCGCTTGGACAAGTGGATGAGGGGAGTGTTACGTGACTGACTTCAGAAGGGTTGCTCTGGCAAGTGTCACGGCTGCTTGAATTTAAAATGTCAGACACTTGCTCCCGTTATAGCTCCTGCTGGGCACCAAAGCCTGTTGAAAAACCCTAAAAGACAGCTGGAAAGGGAGTATTGTAGCAAATGTCACTGTTTTAATTGACTGGTCTGAGCAAGGAAATCCACAAAATACTGAGAGGCCAAATCCTTGCCCTCGGATAGTTGGCTTCAGGAGAACTTGCAGGTGCCTTCAAAGTGTACGTCATGCATCCCTGTTGTCTAAGAAGATAAGAGCCTAATGCAGCTGGTGAAGTTCAGCTTTGAGTTTGAAAGGTGTAGATCTGTGTTCAGCTCCACAGGTCAGGGGTTCAAACCTTGCTAACGACTCTTGAAGAAGCAAATCTCACATGTCTATGTCAGAAATCAGCCCCAGAAATTTTACACTGGTGAGTTCTCAGTAATCTATTGAAAAGCAATGATACAAAGAAGGGGAGCTTTCTGCCTTTGAAAATGCAATCTCCACACCCCGCTGTACCTGAAAATGGGCTTTAGCAGGGGTAAAAATGTCACTTTGCCACCAACATGCATTGGACAGACCTGCTCACAGCAGATTGGGACCATTTGACAAAATTTATCAATGGGTTCAGTGCATTTGAGGACTTTGGCTGAGTTAGACTTGAGCCAACCCATCAGGGAGGGCTGTTCCTATTTTACTTAGTCATCTCTCTCTTCACACTTGTTCATGTCTTTCTCCTAAGGAAAGTAGCTTGTCATGAGGTGACTCTGCAGGAGAGAAAATACATATCTCAGGTGAGAAGATGTGCTGCAAGGGAGCTAAAGCTCTAGGTGTGGGCAGGTGGAACAGGTCAAAACATCTGGGCTTCCCTTTCAATCAAAGAACTATGAAAACTTCTAGAAAAAAAAATAAATTCCCCAGGTATCACGCTGGTTTTTGTATATAACTAAACAAAAATATGGCCATACTTACTGCTCTCATGCTGAGTTTTTAGACAATTCCACACACAATAAAAAACCCCCACCACATTTGAGCTTTATTTCTATTAATGACTTTGTGAACTACTTTCTAATATCTTACAGGGTACCGGTGGCTGCTAGAGGATGAAAAACACCAGCACAGATGCACCTGCCCATGTGCAGCACCTAGTGAAGGTCATTGGCAAAGACAGAAATTATGGAAAAGAGCAGCACCAGCCAAAGGAGGTTGGTAGCAGGTTGAAGGCACTTAAACACTTCAGTAGGAAGTCACGAAAACCTATTCCTTGTGAGAGTGAGAAAAACCTACTCTACTGTAAATCCTCTGGCATGATGCAGAAAGAAATGAGTGCTGTACCTCAGGGCAGAGCCCTCTGAAGAATGAAAAAGATTTTCTTGCTTCCCTGAGGTTTACTTCAAATGAAGTTCCACTTTGGGCTTGTGAAGAAGCCAGCCACCTTTCTCCTTTGTGGCCCTGATCCCACCTGTGTTTTCTGCATGCTGAGCAGAGAACTCACACTCCCAGGTGTGCATCTGCTCATGACAGTTCTCAGGCCAGAGAGAGAACAGCTCAGCTTTCATGTGTGGGTGGAGGATTAAAAGAGAAACAGAACCTGAGGGGGTTTGTATATTTTTTGTGTTGTGAGAAGTATCAGGAAAAATAAAAACCAGATATGAAAGAAAAATCCACTTCTTTCCCCAGAGATCCAGCAGTCTAAATAGACAAGGCAGGAGAGGAAAGGGAGGCCTGGAGAGGAGAAAGATTGGCCCAAAGTCGCAGAGCCAGGGCAGGGTTAGACGAGGAGTCAAACCTTTCCCAGTTGCAGCCTATAGTTTGTCTATTTGTTAGATGATTTTGACTTAAGATGTCATTTTCAAAGCTGAGTTAGCAACTGTAATTGCACTCCAGTCATCTTTATTGCATTCTCATAGTTTACTCAGACAGCCTCTCAGGCACAGCACTTTATGGACCTCTGAAACGACAGGAGTGTGTTGTGAGGAGCTCAGTTTAGGCTGTGCTTAGCACTGTAAGGTAATGGCAGACAATAAACTAAAGCAGACAGGTGGGAGGGCTGTAACATTGAATGTGCTGATATATCAAAGAAAAGGTAATGAAATCTTACATGGTTAGATCATCCTTCATCCATAAAACAGGACAGTTCTTGGCAAGAGAGGATTACATTTAAATGCAGCTCTACCTTACTAAGGTTTTTTGGACATTCTGTTGTCTGTGTTATGTTAACCACCAGATTTCCCCTTTGATCTCAAGATTAGTATGGACTGGAAAAGAAGAAGGTTTTAATTATCTTTAAGGATAAACAAAATATAGATCAAAACCTAATTGTTTGCTTGACATCAGTTTTCAAAAATCTGGATGAGGCTGGACCTTGAAGTAAAGGTGTGCTGGCCAGTGAGAACACATACATGGAAAATACAGTGCTAAGTGTGGGAAATAGTGAGCAAAATGTGCTCCTCTTGGACAGACTGGAGCATCACTATCCCACAATACCAAAAGCTAGAAGAGTGAAATTCCATTCACAGCAGTAATTCTATAAATGTATTCTACAACTGTTGGAGAATAGTGCTGTCATTAAGGGAAAAAAAAAACAACAAAAAAACCCCCCAAAGAACAGGGAAAGTGAAGGAGAAAACCAAACATTAATAATCTGATTGTAATTCTACAAAATGTCTTTGAATCAGTGTGAAAGCAAAGAACAATCAAAGACATGGAGGTGAGCAGAAAGCAGACTGAAAACCAACACAGGTTTTTCAGAGGGACAGCATGTTATGCTGCTTGATATCTTTCTCTGATAAAGAGATTATATCTATGGGATTTACCTTGTATAAATAATCAAAACCCATTTAAGATAGTGCCATGTGGGAAACTACAAGTAAAATCAGAAGACATGAGGATCAGTGAAAAAACTGTACTGTGAATAAGTGACTGAAAAGGAGGCTTTAGTAGTTGAGAGGAACTATATGAGTCTCGGGGAAGTTACTGGCAATCTTTTTTAATGATTCTTGCATGATCACTGAATAGACAAATAAAGCAGAAATGGTAAGGAAAGATAAAAATCTTCCCTCAAAAGGTGACTGTGCGCCACAAATATGGCATGGCTATGAAGAGGCAAATACCTCAGTAGGCTGCACTGGCACAAGCACATCCAGTACATGTAGGTAAGTAATGACATCACTGTGTAAGACACTGGTCAGGCATCAGGAATTGTGATATTTTCCCATATGAAATGTAAATGTAAAATTCTGGCCATATATGTTTAAGTGAGATGAATAAAAACCCAACAGAGGCAGGAAAGTAGAGTGGATAAGAGCAAGGAAATGTCCTTTATGAGAAGAGAGATGAGGATTATAACTTGAACAGCCTAGTAAAAGAAGGATAAGCAAGTGTATAGCAACTACCAAGGAATCTGTGAGGATGAACAAATGCACAGGATAGGTACTCAGCATCAGAGAAGGAAGAGTAAAGCAGGTGAAAGAACAGACACAAACAGACCAGCTAGGGATACTCATACTCTTTAGTTAGAAATTTCTAACCATCAGAGGAGTGAGAATCTGGAACAGTTTCTGGATGGGGTCAGGATACAAAACTAAACTATTTTGAAGATGGCATATAATTTGTCTGCCTGCAACAGCATGCTCAAGGTGCAGTGACCTGGCAAATCCCTTCTTGTCCCTTCATTAAAGAGTGATGTCATGGGTGCAGGTAGGAAACTAATTTCCACATGAATTGTTAGTCACTATCCTCAGCTGAGTACTTTTTTTGTGCTCTTGTGGCAGTGTTTGAACACCGTCTGGCTGGGTTTTGGATTGTGATATGTTCGGAGTAATCTACACACCTTTCTCCCCAGCCCTAAAAGCATGTCATCCAGCAAGGAGTGCAACCCTGAGCATCCTACCCTCCAAGGACACATCCAAAAGAGCTGTGTTCGCTGGGAGAAGACAATGAATCACTGAGGCATAAAGGCAGGTATGCAGTTGCAAGAGATGCTCTGGTTTATGTGTCTGCTGTGGGGAGGAGGTGCTGTGCAAAGTACAGAAAATAAACTGCGAGTCAAGCACTGCTTTTATGATTACTAAAAACCCTCACATTCCATCAATTCTAAGACCTCTGGTCTTTAATCCAATAGCTGAGCCTTACAAATAACTTGTGACTATAACTCACTAGATCTGCATGACTCCCTGGATTGGATATCTAACTCTGGTCTTTGGAATTCAGTAGGTCTCTACCTGTTTACACCACAATTGGGTCTGGCCACATATTCTGGTGGCCTTTGGCTTAGACTATGTGCTAATTTAGGTACAGCGTTTATGTCTGCAGTTCAGTGATCAGTTATCTGAATAATGTAATATGAAAGGGAATACAATTTCATTTAGAGACCTACAGGGATAACACTGTTTCAAATAGCCCCTTTGTAGATCTGCAAATTAAAGGTTACTCTCTCAGTTTAATAACAAAGGTCTCCTTGATGCATATATGTTCATACAAAAATAAAAATAAAAAAACATTCAATGTCGGATTTAGCAACTGCCCACATAGTGCTGGGATAGTTATAAGCAAGGAATATATGAATTATTTCAGCCTTCAGCAAATCTATAAGTATCACTTACAGAAGTAGACACAGACTTTTCCTTCTGTGAGCTGGAGTCAGAGGACTACCATTCAAATCTATCCCAAACACCTACTAGCAGCTGGGCTTCAGAGATCTCCCTACACAGGGAGCTCCTAAAGATGGTCAAAGTCAGGTTCATGATTTTCATTTATATTAGTTGTATGCTGTGTTTCAGAGTATATTTACAGACATATCTCAAGATTTTCCTAGTTAAAAAAGATTATCATCTTCTGGAAACAGGTCTGTCCCTTCTGTGACGTGCAGAGAAGAGCTGCCAGGTCTTTCTGAACCCCACTCCAGCTACCTTGGATCTTCATTGAGATCTTTGGATGGTCCCATAGCTGGAAAAATAGCAGGGAAGATTTAATTTTGTAAGGCAATGATGCTAAGGGTACAGAGACTGAATAAGCCAAGCCTTATTTCCAGTGATTCTCCTAAATTGTGCTGCCAATAGTGGCACAACTTTCATTTGGAAGGATGTGACCATGTCTTTGTGCTTATCTGGACATAGCATTTAGAGAGAGGAGCAACCAACATGGCTTTAGACACTTCCAGTGATGGGGAAATCTACAGCTTCTCCAGTGTTCATTGATATTTAGGCTCCTACACCACAAATTTTTGCCAAACAATGTGATGAGGCTAATTTCCTCTTGAACTTGGTGTCCGGCCAAAAAGCCCTAGTTCACCAGCAGTTACACTGCTGTTCTAGTGATAGAGGTTGTTTGAAGATGGTTGAACTGCTGGAGGATAAGAAGTGAGACCCAGATTCTTAAAGGATGTCACAACTTTTCCTCACCATTGTACTGTTTATATACATTTGTTCACTTTCTAATTCTGAGCACAACAACTTTGCAGGAGCAGCATATAGAGCCCAGACAACATGCATCTCCTGATCACTTATCAGGGCTTTGCATTGTGCCCCTTCCCATCGTGCCTGTGACTTCCCATATCTGAAAATCACTTGGTGCAGTGGCCCTCTATTGTGCTGAGTGAAGCTCTTTGATTTGTGTTGGTCTCTTGCATCCTCTCTGGCCCAGCTGCAGGGGATGGCAAGCCATGACAACAAAGAATGACCTTGTATCCCGGGCTTAGAGCACCTTTAAAATAGCCCAACCCACCGTTAGAGTCTGAATATAAGGTCACAGAGATCTCCAACTCAACTAGGTATTTGTTCTTCTCACAATATAACCCATGTGCTTAAAAAAACAATTTGTGATTTTGATTCATAAGACTGTTGTTCATCATAAAAAGAAAAAAAGCCCTATTCTGTAATACTCAATTTCCTGCAATATTTGTTGTTGTGACATAGTTGCATTTTTAATCCATTATTGATAGAAAAACAAATCATTTGCTCTTAGTTCAAAATAGTACTGCAGTATTAAGTGGTACTACACAATAATAAACCCCTAAACCTAAAACTCTAAAACTTAATTAGATATTGCTTTCTCACTTTCTCTCCTTTTTTTTTTTTTTTTTCAGGTTGGTTTTCTTTTTTCTTTCAGGTTTTTTGTTGGTTTTTCTTTTTTTTTTTTTCTTTTTCATTTAGAGCATATTTCTGTGTTTCAGGCATATGATATTTTTTAACCACCTTTGCTTGAAAATTTGGATTGGTTAGACTGCCTCAAAACACACTTATTTAAAGACATTTTCATTATCCTAAATTAATAATATGCTAATTTATTATGGGACACAGCTCTCTGTATTTAGGAAAATGAGGATGGTAACATAGAGCTGCTTCCTGCCTGTGGCATTTTCTATCCTCCCTGGGATGTAAACTCCTCTGGGTCACTATGAAATAACATTTCTGTAGTCTTTTGGTTCTCTGCTTAAAATTGAGTTTCAGGCCAGATCCCAGGAAACACGGAACATCTTAAATTCCTGTTGAAAAGGACATGTATGGTGAGAGTCTTAACACCTACTCAGGTCAGGTACTTCTTTGATTCTGCTACAAAAGAAGGAAGCTGTGAGCTTCAGTTCCCACAGAGTTATTCACTGTTTATCTCCAAAGGGGTATGACATTTGAAGCATGGTAACGAGCATCTATCCTCCTAAGCAGACAAAGATAAATGCAAATTTCATGGCAATGAAAATACAGAATTTCCATTTCATGCTTCGAAGAAGAGGCAGGCTTTGTATGACCTGATCCAATTTCAGAGTCTTCCTGAACTGATAGATCTGACCTGATCCAAACTAGCAGCTGCTGCCCTTGAGCACCTGCAGTCCTCACTGTCTCCTTGCTATTTCTGTATTTTTTTTTCTTGAAATCTCATCCTCTGCCCTTCCCTGTCCCCCAGCACTGACTCCATTTCAGTGCTTTTTTAAATTTCCTGTTCTCTCCCATGAGGATGCATTTAGAAACCCACATTACTAATCTAAACTGCTATCTTTGGCAACTCCAACTTCTCCAAATTCTCATGTCTCCCTGCCTACAACATTGAAACCTCGGCTGACCATCTCATGTCAAAACACTTCCCACAGGGGACAGTGCTGCTGTCTGGTAGTGATTACCTGGATAACAGGTTGCAGGAAAGACAGTAGCCATTTAAGCTGATTGATATTTTTTTTTATTGTGGTACCACTTCCCTGTGTTCAGCAGAAGCTGAACACCTCTATATGGCATAAAGCAGGACCATTTTCACTTGGGAACTACCAGCAGTTTCACACACTGAGGTAGCTGTTACATGTCACCATCAGGGCTGATCTGTGTAGGGGCAGGGAGGGGTGTTGCTTTTCCCTTTCCCTTTCCCTTTCCCTTTCCCTTTCCCTTTCCCTTTCCCTTTC
>JAWWMO010000083.1:6288589-6326511 GCA_035047845.1 Dendrocincla fuliginosa
TCCCTTTCCCTTTCCCTTTCCCTTTCCCTTTCCCTTTCCCTTTCCCTTTCCCTTTCCCTTTCCCTTTCCCTTTTTCCCTATCCCTTTCCCTTTTTCCCTTTCCCTTTCCCTTTTTCCCTTTCCCTTTTCCTTTTTCCCTTTCCTTTTCCCCTTCTTCTTTCCTTTTTCCCTTCTTCTTTCCTTTTTCCCTTCTTCTTTCCTTTTTCCCTTTTCCTTTTTCCATTTTCCTTTCTGCCAGTAGGTACTCACATACAGTATCTGTTGTCTGGAGCAGGTCCCAGATGGCATAGGACATCTACCCAAGTGCACAGAGGGAGTCTGTGGTAGAGCAGGAAATCAACTCTCCACCAGAATGCCAAATTGTCATTTTCAAAGATTAAAACAGTGACATTTTTTTCTCATTCTTTTAACTTGGAGCACAGGCAAAATGCCAGCCCCCATGATTGCCGCTGAGAGGAACTGAAGCAACTCTTTGCTGAATTCATGTAAGTGTTGATATTCTTAGAACAAAGAAAAAGCTTGAGGCTGCCACACAGGGATGCAAGTGACCCTCCAAATCTGCAGCTGTAGGATCTTGGGGCTCCTTCATCCCCTAACATGGACATGATGCTGCTGCCCTTCATAGAGCCACTGTATGGAGCAGCCAAGACCTTACTGTCAATGATGTGCACCAAAATGTGGGAGTGAAGCTTTCTCAGCTCCTGATTACTAATCACGAAGAAATATAAGGCAACTCTAACCTGTTTTTCCACATTTTCAGGAAAGGCTTTGGTGTGGAAACCTCCTCTAAGGCTGCACCTTATTCTCCAAACCGTGGGCTGGTGATAAGGGAGAGCAGAGAAAGAGTCTTCCCTACTCAGAGGGGTTCACAGAGAGCGGCATGAAACCTCCCCCACAATCTTCTAAACTTCTGCTTTCCCTTCAGCCAGGCCTTTAATCAAGTACCTCCCCAGGCAGCCATGTGTGCAGTTTGGTCCTCTCACTGCAGTGCATCTGTTCCCACTAACTGCGTGGAGCTTTCAGGAGTCTTGCTAACTATTCCTCTCTTAATAAATAATTGATAAAGCTTCCTCTTGACAGATTGCAAAGCCAGGGAGCCTTGGGCAATTTCTGCTCCTCCCCTAAAATGTTCTAACGCTTGTATTTATCTGAAGAACATATGCCTGCTGTTCCTGATGACTTTGCAGCTTTTTGAATCGTTGTCTTCTTCAGGAACACAATTTTTTTGGCTTCCTGCAGACAAGAAAATCACCTTCCACTCCTCTACACTCAGCTTTTCATAGTGCTTTTGGATTTAACAGGGAAATACTTTACTTGGGATGTGACCTAACTGCTTATTGATGAATTATGAAGTTTTAACTTTAGGTTGACAGTTGACTTTGGTATAAATGTTCAATAAAGGAGAAAGTTAACACAAACCCATTATTTTACAATTGTAGGTGACTTGTGCTGAACATTGCTCTGTGATCCTGTTGTTAAGGAATGAAAGCTGTACTATCTTCAAGAG
The DNA here is from genome assembly GCA_035047845.1 of Dendrocincla fuliginosa. Lineage (NCBI taxonomy): Eukaryota > Metazoa > Chordata > Aves > Passeriformes > Dendrocolaptidae > Dendrocincla > Dendrocincla fuliginosa. The sequence continues at coordinate 6,290,097 of JAWWMO010000083.1, forward strand.
GTTACTAAGGAAAGCCCTGCTGGACAATGTGGACTAGCAGAATGCAATGGAATGACTGGAAAACATTTAAACTCCTTGGTTCTGATGCTGTTTTCCTCCTATTTGCATACACTGGCCATGTACGTACTCAATTGTCCACTCTCAGATCTGTATATCATCTTCTAGCAAACCACAGAAATGATCCATTGGCTGTGGTAAAAGTCTGGAAGTTGGGATTATCAGGGTTTTTTTCAGGAATCTCTCCTCATGCAGTACATTACAGGATGATCACTGAATGCTTGCTTGACTCAGCTAATCCATCTAAACCAGCAAATTATGTCCAATACATTTTAACCCTTAAAAGCACTATGTATAACTAACAAATGCATGCAGAATGTGTGGAAATTCTCAAAGAAGAGGCCAGTGCCAGCAACACTGACACTGTTACTGGTTTTAATACTACGCCTGGTTCCCACTGGGAAAACACCGTTTTTCACTAGGTTTGGGGCAGTATTACGTGAGTTGTATTTCTGTACAGCTGCACATCCAAGGACCCAAAGATCTTCAGATTGCTCAGGCTTTAGAAACACAGGAGGCTCTCAGGACAGTAGGAAAACATCATTTTTATACAGTTTTCTGAAATACAGACTCAAATTGACCACCTGGGAGTCATCATGGCAGATGTGAGCTTCTGGCACTGTGCCTGGGGGGTGTCAGCCCCAAGTCATCCTTAGACCACTAAAAACATGAGGCAGAGCCATATCTGCTGGAAACTGAGTTCCCCAGGCATGCTCTGACTACAGTAAGTTGCCTTGAAGGTATGTTAGCATCCAAAACCTGACTTATCTCTAGAAGCAGACAGAGCAGCCTTCAAATGGCAACGGAGAATATATTTTACTATTGGTAAAGCCACTTGCAGCCACTGCTGTCCCAGCCACAACCAGTGCTGAGCTGGGTTCAGGGTACTCTTTGCAGTGCTTGAACCAAAGAGGCAGGCTTAGGGCAGGCAGGTCTGCTGGGACCATGCCCATGCACAGATCAGGTCATGTTTGCAGGGCTTTACTGATTGCTGGAATTTGGACTGTAGCTTTGAGAAAGTGGGGTAACCATCAAGCTTCATATTCTTCCCAATTTCCCTCAAGTCATCTTTCTAAAACTCTGCATCTACTTACTGTGCCAAAAATATTCTTAAATATTCTCTTTTAAGTCAGCAGATTCTCCTGTATTTCCATATTTAACTTCACCATTATTCTTATCTGCTCTGTTTTGCACTTCTAGAGTCAGGTGGAAGCTTTTGTTCTCTTTCAAAGCTGCAGATTCTCTGTTGCCAGTCTGCTTTTGTCTTGGCTTTAAACACTGGCTTCATGGAGAGGGCTCCTTCAAATTCCCCAAGGAAGAGGATGTAGAAAGGAGGAGGGATGGTAAAAAGCAGCAAGAGACTGGAAGATGGTCAACACTTATCAGCTCTGTTTCTGTGAGTGGTTACATGTGTTCTCACTAGAAGCATTCAGAGCTGTTACTGTCAGTCCCTGCATGGTAAGAGCTTGCACCATTAGGGTATTCATTTTTAAAGTTGATATTGTTTTTATCTCCATGAGTCATCAGATATCATGCCCCAGTGGCCATTGTTTCCTTGCACCAGAGGAAAATACAAGCTAGTTTTCCTTTGGTACCTTTCTCCCTGTGTGCCAATCCTTGTTTCAGAATATGAAGTATCTTTCAGAATATAAAGTTGATGTAAGACTGTTGTTTTATCCCTCTATTTTTCACTACTACCAATACAGGATTCCAAGCAAAAGGCACATACACAAAACCCCTCTTTTTTTTCTACTTCTGCCTGGCCTGGTAGCCTGGCTCAATTCTTGATTTGTGGGTAGCAATCTATTAACCTCATTTTGTTTTCACATATCTCCTTTGTTGCCTAAGACCTACATTTAAAACTTTCATCCAGATGAACAGATAGGAAAAGCATTGACTGCTGGCTAGAATGGATGTTTCTAGTCCATCTTCATCAAAGTTATGCCCAATTCACTCTCCTTAATATGAAATTACATCAGATTTCCACACATTTGCAAAAGATGATTAATATTGAAAAGAAAATACCTGTAGTGTTTCAGGGTAACACTTGTTGTAGAAATTACCTTCCTGGTGAGGTAATATCTCTGTTCAGCTCTTAAAGGTTATATTTTTCAGTGACAGGATCTTTAAAAGTCTTCTGTCATGGGCATGTGCTGAACAAACAGCAATTTGAATACAAATACTGAATGACAGTCATGGTCAAGATTTTGCAACCTGAAACACAGGTACCTTATTCCAGGGACTTTTTCAAAATTGGAAGAGTGATTTCACTGCCAGGTTTGTGCCTCAATATACTCAGCTTTGGCAAGTCAAACTGTGGGACAGGATGGAAGACAAGGGCCAGCAGTGACCCATGCTGACACCACACATGCCACAGGGCAGCACTGTGAGTAGAGGCCAGCTGTAGTCTGGCAGCTGTAAAGCTGCTCAGGCTGTGGTGTAGCTGACCTATCTTGCACTCCCATGGGATGTATTAACTCATATGCAAACAGATCTATACCATTTCTGTTTCTGGTATTATCTTGGTAAGGGCTTGAGGGGTCACTTGGTTGGGAAGCATTTTAGGAACTTTTGGGGATGATGCCCTTGACGCTCACGCTCCTGTCTGGTAGTTATGGAATGTTATTTTGCAAGGATGACGTAAAGGATTTCTAGAAACGTCTTAATTCAAACAAGAACTGTGTGCCACTGTGTGTTTCATTTCTACCCTAAGCTCTGGAAAAACTAGTTACAAAATAATTTCAGTTTGTGGGACATAGATAAAGATGTCAATGGGCAAGAATAGATTTCACCCGAAGAGCTTGAAAATAAAAAGAAAATGTCTTCCATCATGTATGCATTAGAAAGGCATAAGCAAAGCAGAAAGACCAGGTTTTGAATTTTCTTAAGGACTGATTGTGGGGCAAAGTCATGTTTAATACCTGCACAACAAACCCACCCACAGGAAACCATGTTGTTTTGGTGGTATAATGGTACACCAGAACTTCTTGTTACCAGATGTATGACAATTACAGAATCACAGAATGGTTTGGGTTGTCTGACCTGAAAGGGACCTTTAAAGACCACCTAGATCCAAGCCCATTGCCAGGAACACCTTGTATTAGACCAGGTTGCTTAAAGCCCCATCCAGCCTGACTTTGAACACTCCTAGGGAACAGGCAACCACAGCCTCTCTGGGCAAGCTGTGCCAGTGTCTCACCACTTGTTGTACAACAATACAGGAATCTGTGAACCTGTCTGCCCATGTCTCTCAACAACACAACTGGGCACAGGCATCTGTAATATAGACCTGAGTTTATGCATCCAGTCTACTGCCCCCTCTGCTTCTTATGCCTGTAAATTCACAGAAGCAATGAAACCTAGAGCTAAAGGAGGCCTTGGCTGGGAACCTTTTCACTGGTCATGTAGCTTTCAAAGGTATCTGGATGACTGCGTTACTCCTGAAGGGTGACCAAGGCAGTTTGCAGTTTTGGACATGAATAAGGGACAGAAGACCGGCTCATTCTAGGTCATAAAGTCCAGACAGCTTTCACCTTTGTGAACATTGCAAATCCTGTTCATAATATGGCAAATTCTGTTTTGAGATTATCTAGATTTCCTTTCCTCCATGACTAGCAAGTCTTTTAAAATCCTTACTATTCTAACAGAATTTGCTATACAATTTTCAGCCCAAATTTACTGACAGCTAAGTCCTTGTGCCAGCACTTCTAAGAGTTCTCCCCCTATGATTTATACTCTGTCCATCATTTCACATTATGCAGAATATCATCTCTCTTCCATTTGTTAAAGCAAGAAAGCTAAACGTTAAATAAATGAATTTGAGGTGAGAGATCAGGCTTGTCTCAGCCTGATTTGCACAGCCAATCTTAAGCACTTCTTCCAAACCATCTCTGTTCTAGATCACGGGGCTCTGAAGTTCTATAGTGAAGTATGAAAGGCAGGGATTTGTTTATTCCTATGGGAAAATACTTGTCCTGTTGTACCATTACTGGAAATATCACATCTGAAAAGTCTCTGGATCACAGTGATTATTTTCATGCTGAATTCTCTCTTCCCCGCAGCCATGTTATTTTTCTTGTGGGACTATTCCCAATCCAGCAAGCTTTTTATAGTTCTTGCTATCGGGGTTGGATTTTATGTGTTGCTTTTTCCAGCATTCCAAAGGATTTTTCAGTGCTCTGGGTATCCTAAGAACTTTGGACTTGGCTTTTACGAGGGATATGACTGTACTCTTCTATATGTGCTCCATTATTCTTATTGCCTGGGCTTTACAAGCAATCCTGCATCTTCTTCCTTATTAAAACGAGAAACACAATGCTTATTTCATATTTTGTCTAGGACTTCAGTCCCTTTCTAATTCATACTGGCCCTTTCTCTTCTTCCTTTTAATTGGCACCTTTCACCAGAAGTAACAGATTGACTGTTGAGGTTTCTCATGCTGTTGATGGCATTATCAGGTTGAATATTTTACTAATGTTTCTGAAAGGATGGCCCCAATTTGCTTTTCTTGTTCAGGTTGGATTATAGGAGTCTAAAAGTAAATAAATGACAACATTCTACTTGTAAACAGAACTTAATTGGAAATGGAATAATTTAGAGGTAACATCGCAGTGCCCTACTGGCATGGGATGCACCATCACTTTCATGCTCACTGATCCTATTTAATCCCCATGGCATGCAGACTACAGCTCCTGCCAGACCTCCAGAGCCCACCACGAGCAGGTCACTATATTTGACACATGCATTTCATTTCACATCCCTCACAAGTGACTGCCTCTTGATTTCCCATTTCCCTGACTCCCACCTTATGTGGTATGCACAACAACCATTCAGTGGATGGACAGCATCCAGCCCAGGAGGAGAACACTTTTGCCACTGTGCTCTTAGATGTCACCATAGCAAAAAAAAAAAAACAAAAAGGGTGATGCTTTGATCCAGTTTAATCACGTGTTTCAATTTTAAGAGTATTAAAACCAATCAAACTTTTTTTCATTTAAGTCTAATTGACACATTTTTCTTTTTTTTCTTTTTTTTTTTTTTGTGAATAATAAAAAGAAGTAGGGTGAAATTAAATACCTCTAAAATGTTTTGTCAGTTTTCCTTCTATGTTCCCACCCTGCTTTGCACTGACTGACAAATAAGATGCATATGAAATTAAAATCACCAATGAATAACACATTTTTCCAAGAGAGCGTGTAAAGCCAGGAAGATTGTCTTTCCCATTTATGAATTTAAAGCATGAATAATTTAACAACATACTGGCACACTAAATATTTATTTGTGGTGCTGCTCTGAGCAGAAAAGATTTAAAAAGGCACAGAAAACAAACTTTACTTTGACCATGAAGGTATAAATAGGAGATTTACAAGCTGACTTAAGAGGTTTAGGAACACGTACCTCAGTTGCAATAGGATTTATGCTACTAAATTCTCAGGTTTCTTCTGGAAATGTCCTCTAATATCCTCTGTGGTTGCTAGATACTACATTCGTTTGTCTTGATGTGTCTTCTACTTGTGGCACTTTTTGAAGCCAGTATGTGCTAATACTCTGGAATCAGCACTTCAGCTGCATTGGTTTTAATTATAAATACACTTCATGCAATTAAAAATTAAATCCCCCATCCCTGACTAGCTTTTCTGAAACTGGGCTAACAATCAGAGCACTTGTTTTGCTGTGTGCAAAGTAAATCATTATCAGTCCTCTCTGGAATCAACCTCTGGAGGGAAGACGGGGTGGAAAAAGAGGATAGTGGAGCCTATTTGTTGTAAATAGAGAGGAAGGAACCTGGGGATATATTTACCACCATCCGGTTTCAAAGATGAAGAGGAAACAACACCTAAAACTCCTCAGGCCACTCAGTGTCTCTGTTTTCTCTCTCCGTTCTCAGCTGCCATCATCTGAAAAGGTTTTTAGGGTCCTACCTCTCAGAGTTACTTTTGTGTATCAGTTTACAGCAGGGCATGGCTTTTCAGTACTTGTCTTTGTAGTTCATGCACCAGGATTTTAAGATGGAATTGACTGCATGTATCTTTAGCTAGAGACAAATAGCATAGGTATAACTGTAAAGACAGATGATATCTTAAACAGGGAAGCACAAGATGCCAGAACTCTGACTGAGCATCCCAGTATTTGTTTTCTGAGTCATATTAGGAGTAACTTCTCAGGAACCTTTCTTCATGTTTTTCATTTTCACAGCTCCCATTTTTGAAACAAGCTGATCATACTGTTTTCCTCTGCAAAGTGGTAAGATGAACATCACATTTTCAAGCTAGTAAATGAGCTGCAATGCTGTGTTTAAAACCACTTTCTGCCAAATCTCCCACGCTGGAGATGTACCTTGTGAGCCTAACAGTCTGCCCAAAGCAGAACCTGGAAAACTCGGGCTTCAAATACAGCTAGTCCCTAGGAAAGGTGAAAAAGATGTAAAGGGTCACTGGCTTTCTGAAAGAAGAGTCTTAGCTAAGGGTTAGAGTGTGCATGCAGAAGGCATTGTCTGGAATTCTTTTCCTGCATTACAACAGATGGTTGCAGGCAGATTAGACAATAACAATGGCCCATTGAGGTTGTGTAAGCTGCAAGTGACACAAAGATAGGAATGTATATTTATGTGAAAGCTGTAAAAACTACTTGAAACCATCACTAGGATCACAAAATCAGGCACACAGAGTCTAGGGGAAGTCAGAATTAAGGGAAGACTGCTAATTTATGCACAGCCCCTATGATTGCCTTTTAATATGGAATTAATTATGTGCATTGTTTAGTGAACTGAGAGCCCAGGATGAAAAAGAAGTCTTTTCTGACCTCTCCTGACCATGTCAGTGTGAGACCTGTGTTATAGAGATGCTTGGTACACCTGGCTTTGGGTTTGGCAACCCTGGGGGCAGAGACCTGGGCACAGGGCTCCTCTCTCACAGTGAGGTACAGGGAAGAACCTCCACAATATCAGAGGGGCCTGACTTAGGCTTTCTTCTTGAATTAGTGTTTCAGCTGGTAATACTCTGAATTTCACCCCTGCAGACAGGCTTGTGGTAACATTCAACCCTGTAGTGCCCCACTCTATGAGTGGACTAGACCTTAATCCTCAGGTCCCAGCTGGAAAACAGAAGTGGGAGTGTTTCCATGTTGTACAGGAATGCTTTGAGGGCAGAGAAGTCCATTGCTGACAAATTGCAGTTTGCTCAGAAAGTAACACTTAAATAAATGGAAACAACTCATACAAGCCTGTCAGCTCCTCCACTGATCTTCTCCAGATCAAAGGCCGGCAATTAGAGCCTCATACATTAAATTAAATGGTGAGTTTGTCCAACAAAGTGTGAGTTAATTAATATTTACTTATTCTCTATAAGATTTGACCTGAACTAATTTGTGTTCAAAGGACAATGCCTTATCCCATTGTCTTAAGTGTTTTCTAGTCTCACTGTCTTGGTTTAATGACAACTAAAACCACCTCACTCTGAAGCTTGTACTGTTCACTGACCATATGTGTAAAAACTGGTTTTTGACCTCTCTTTTCCTGGTGGTAGGTGGCTGCGTATCTGAAATTAAAATCATGGCCTTTAGTAGTCTGAGTATAAATTTTTCCTGCTTGAATTCCCACTTTATTCTTGACATGATTGCAGGCTCTTTAATCATTCGACATAATGAATATTTTCATCTTCACTTCATAACTCAGTGTATTTTAATTTCTTTTCCCATTCCAAAAAAGGGAAATGATGATTTGTTTTGCCATTTGAAACAAGCAGACTCCTGGGAGCTTGAGAGAGAGCAGTCATCTTTCACCTTTCATCTGTAGGTAAAACAAGATTCTGCCATGACCTATTCAATGCCACAGTTTAATGCCAGCAAAGTTCACAGAGGGACAGTTTTCCACCCCCCACCTCTGAATCCTCATTACTTCTTGCACAGTCATCTCTTCAGCTGGATGAGCTAAAGGTGCTTTCCTCAGCACAGCACTGCATTATCTGGATGTTGTTTATGGATTTTCTTGGCAAGGTATAGTGTGGCACACAGCAGTGTGGGAGGATGGTCACAGTCCATGTGCTTTCACACTTACAGATGGTTTGGGCAGCCAGGCTTGTGGCAGCTCCTGAAGAAAGGGTGTTATTATGACAACTACCACTGAGAGGAAGAAGTGTTGTCCTCTTCCACTGTGAGCAGCTCACTGGTCTCCCCAGGACCCACCTCCTCCCACTTCTGGCTGTGACCTTTCTCTGTCCCCTTCCCATGGCAACAAGTCTGGCCCAAGTGATCTCTGTGTGAGTGGGGTACTGAAGATGCCTGACTCTGTGTTCCTCCCCCACCTGCTCAGCCTTTTGTGGTATAGACATTGCTGAAAGCTCCAGCCCCAAGCTGCTGGAGGTTTTACTTATTTATCTGTGTTTTCCAAACTCCAGGTCTCACAGGTAGGTTCAGAAATGACCCTTTTGAGGCAGGGTATTCTAGTTTGCCAAACTCTGGATCTGGCTCTGGAATACCTACTCAGTAACAAAGGAAAACTGGGATACTTATTACCTAAGTACACATTTAGAAGTCAGACTATGATGCATTGCTCCTGGTGAAAAATCATTTCCACTGAGAAAGACTCACCTTTCTGCATTTTGGATATATAATCTTTCTTAAGGGCAACTTGGATTTTGCAGAATGGGTGACTGCAAACATATAGAAAATTAATATATACAGTGCTGATTGAAGATCCAGGCAAAGTGAATTCAAAATTGGACTTAAACAACAGGAAATTGACCCCTGAGGCAAAGGACAAATATATAGAGTTCAACAAATATATATAGGTACTTCTGCCTATACAGGTAAATGCATTTTTGCCTTATTTTACTGTTAAAAATGTATTGCAAATGGTTCACTTACATCAGAGTGATAACACTTTCTTTTTCTGTGGAGAGAAGTGGTAAATATGCAGCTTTTTATGGCTCTCTGGGAATAAAAGATGAGGACAATGCTCCAAACTTTCTAGTGAAAGATGAACCAATGACAAAGATGTAAGAGAAACCCACAGCCCACAAGTGCCTTTCATCAAATACTGCCTGATCAATACAATGCTAAACAAAATTTAGACAGCTGGGGTAAAAATAACACATTCAAGATCACTTTGGAAATTGAACTGATAAAAAAGATTAGGTTTTGCCTTGGGATTAAATGGTTCAATCCTTCATTTTTCACCTTTTTTAAAATTGCAGGTGGTTTATTTGTTTTTAGTTGCAGGATGTTTGTGGCCCTCTGTAGGACTGATATGTTAAAAAACTAGAGTGTTGATAGCAGGGGACCACAGAGGGACAATGAACAAATGTAAGATGCTTTTATCTTTGTAGAGGCAGTTCCCAGCCCTGCAGCCCTTTCCAATCTACCTATGGCAAGACTTGCTCAAGGCAACAAGATCATCATGCTTTTGGAAAGAGTTGGAGACTTGGTCCTTCCAGATGTGATTTTCTTCACATGTTTTGTAAAAGTTTTAATTTTTGGAAGTATCCAAAAACCTGAAATAAATCTGGCAGTTTAGTCACCAGCTAAATCAGTTGCTGGGCAAGGTGGGTGGGAAAAAACCTGCTTCCTCTTCCACATACATGGAGGCTGTCTCCTGCTGGATTAGCTCATCAAAAGGAATTAGAGCAGTAAAAGTGTACTGGTTCTGGCACTTTTCAGTCCCCTCTGTTTTGTTGCTTCCCAAACTGGATGCCTTAGCTAACTCTGATTCTCTTCCACTCCTGTAAACAGATTCTGAGAGTTGCAATGGATTGGCATACTTTAAAGAGAGAAGAATTCTATCTTTTGTATGGCTCACTACCTTTCTACAGGTAAATGCTAAAGATAGTCAGCTCTTCCCCTAAAGACTCATATCCTTCTAACCCACACCCACTAATTGATTCCTCTCTGTAAATTGTTGTAATGTTTGAGATAGTTTTACTATCTGCTGAGGTTTCTGATTCACTTCTTTATTTGCAGTGGCATTTTCTATTTAAAGGCACTCTCATTCAAGCACTCCTGAGCTTATATTTAAAAGGTTATTTTGATCATCATTGCTTTCATGGAAGCCACAATGCCAAGAAGATGCTGCAGAAGGTTGGGTTTGTGCTGCTGCTTTCATTGCCTTAGCCATGTTCAAACATTCCTACTTGATTAACGTCTCAGAAACCCAGAGAATACAAATGGCCTCATGTTCCCTGCAGTTTCTGGAAGAAAAATTATCTTTGTTTACATGTAGAGATGGAGAGAGGCTTTCAGCAGTTTCTGGCTTCTGCCTTTAGAATGGAAATGAAGGTCCTTGTCTGGAAATACAGACAAGTATTCTGTGTGGGCAGTGGAAGGTAATGGGCCAGCTGGAGGGAGAAATGACATCTCTCTGGTGAAAGGTAGTCAATGGCTAAGCAGAGGATAGACACTGAAGAAGATGGAAAGACTGTGAGGAAGCTTGTATGTGATGAGGAGAAAAGTCCTTGAAAAATACACAGAGTCAAGAGAAAGAAATGGACTGGGAAATAGATTGTCAAGATAATGTGCAGACTATGATGGGGCAGAATTACATTTGCCAAGGCCAGAGCAAAGGGTGTTAGAAGGACCACGTGAGAAGAGGCAGATATCTGTCACTCCCTATAAGAGCTCCTTGGTTCTGTTAGATTATTTTTTCAGAAACTTTACAACTAAATGCTTCTCGGAGCTAAATTCCTCATTGTCTGATGATAAATTAGAATAGAGTGGTTGTGACATGATTGCAAAACATGATATTACTGAGCAGAAAAAAGAAGAGGTGAATTGTTCTTAGAGCGGCATTAGTGTGGTGACTGAGGTTTCTCAGCATTAGTGATGTTCAAGGCACCGTGTGAATTGTGTGCTGCACTTTTAGTGTGTCCACAGAGTAAAAGGAAGACTTGCAAGTTACAATTTCCTGCAAGGAAATTGAGTGGCAAGGTCTGTGCTAAACTCCCAGGAGGAATCAGTGAGAGAAGTAATTTGATTTCTCAAATTCATAGCATTGTAGTATTAGAAGAGACCTCCAAAGGTCAGACAGTACAGTCACTGCCCAAGGCAGAACCACCTTCAGCTATGATATTCCTGTCAAACTTGTTCTTGAAGATGTCCAGTGTTAAACATTCATATACTCTCCAGACTGTCCATTCTCTTGTTTATAAAGCACCTGGAAAGCTTTTTGCCTGGTTTACAGTGGGTTGGTCTTTAATAAAATATTTCAGCCTCCTGTTTTGAAAGTCACTTTGTAGACTCAGTGAGATTACCTCTTAACAGGAACGCAAGGCACAACTCTTATCTCCTGTGGCAATACAGTGTTAACAGGGGTTCTGCTGGTTTAGTGGCCAGGGTTGAACAGATGTAGCCATGGTGGAGTCCAACACCTGCATCTGCCATCATGCTGTAACATGTGATGTTATATTGAAACTCAACAACAACATCTGTCCCCTGAAATAGTGATTTTTTTTTTCCTGGGGAAGACAATGCTGGAGGTTCTACTGCTGCTTTTTTAATCCAGAAAATAGGGAATCAAATGTGGGAAATTTTATTTGGGTTGCTCTTGGGGACCCTGAACCTGCTGCACTCCTGAAATAGTCACAGAATGAAAAAAATCTGGAAGAAAACTCCACAACTTGAGTCCCCGAAACAGTGGGAAGAGTTGTCTCAAATGTTGTGGTGTATCCTTGTGAGATTAGAGTTGATCCAGTCCTCATGCTTCTTTCTTTTTATTACATAAGCACTACTGTAACATTTCTGAAATCTTGCATCATTATGCTATTTATGCAAAAACAATGCATTAATTTCAATAGATTCAATATACCCAGTTGCCCCAAAACAGCATTCCCAGCATAGAAAGAATTTGGAAAATTAATCCTTTTGGATTTGTGCAGATATATGAGAAATTACCTATATGGTTCAGGAAAAAAGTAAAAAAAACCCCAGAGGATAAATATTGGGCTGAAGTTTTCATGTAAGATGTGAGCTCCTTGCATCAAAAACACTGAATAACTGTTTGTCTTTACACATCTCATGCAGCGTGGCATTGCTGTAGATGTATTCTCCTGACTATCATATTAATAATATCTAATAGGAACAATAAAACTGACTTTGTATCCCTCCTCCATCATCCGGTGCAGGTACACAAAAGGCAAAGTACCAGCACTATATACACATTTAATAGGCAGTTACTGTTTGTGGCCATTGAAGGTCTTTCTAAAGCATGAAGAACTCAATGTATGCTTCAAACACAACTGCCCCCACAGCTGTGGAGAACATCTGGTCCTTACACACTTGCCTTGAAAATCTGAGATCAGTGGAAAAGCTAAAATAGCAAGAACTCAAAGATTGCACTTTGGGTGAATTTTGAGTCAAGAAATGACACAGGGACCCAAGGTAAGAGGCTAAGACACTCGTGAATGGGAGGATGTGGAGCTCTCTGAGTCTGGCTGAATGGAGCTGTGTGTCTTGTGCTCTCCTCACACAGCTGACTTCTGACTGCTGTCTGTGGCTAGGACAGAATTCCTGTTTCAAATGGCCACTGAGCACTGCCAGGATATTTCAGAAGTGTATTGAGACAGTTCATCCTGGAAAATGTGATTTCACAGGTAGTAAAACATTAGACATGGTGATAAAAAGGCGTAATATGTGTTGTTTGTTTTGCTGGCAACAGTGATTTTTTTTTATTTTTTATTTTTTTATTGCACTTTTGAAGCTGAGCAGAATGAACTCTCTACAGGATTTCGTGAGAAACTTGGTTTGGATTTTCATCTGGAAGGTTATTTTTTCCTTGCAGACAATAACAAAAAGACCCACAAAAATAACTGCTTCTCTGGGCTTTTGACAATAGCAAGTGCAAACCCTAGACGCTCCAGTCTTGGAGCTTGTCTGAATTACCCACCCCGGGAAAACAGCACCTTCAGGCAAAAGGTAGTGCCTTGGTGTCTCTTTGTATTGGCCTATAAAACTATCGAATAAAGAATGTAGTTTAACAGCTGGTCTAAGATAGACTAAGCCTTCACTGCTTTCTGCCCCAGCAGCCTACCATGCCCCAAAAGGAGAGCCAGAGGACCTTGATGCAGCCAAATAAATGAGGCTCCATGCAGAGTGGCTCCCATGGATCACACTGCCCTAGACAGGGGAAGGGATGGGACCACTTTCCACAGTGATATGAAGGCAATTACGTCACGACTGCTGAAGCCCACGGCATTAATATAAACTGTAGCTGTTGGTAATTCACATTAATCCTGGGACTGTGAGTTGTGGCAGTTCAGTGGTAGCTCTAAGCTCAGTTTGGATATCTCTGTGAGGAGATCTCTGAGTTAGGAGAGAGCCTAAACATCAGCCATCCTTAAATGGACTGTGAAATGTGAGCCAGAGCCTTGATTTAACTCTTCATTATGGTGAAGAGGTTCAAAGTGATGCGTTAAATTTTACCTCAGAGCTCTCAGCAGTGAAGGTAACAGGTTGGTAACAGCAAAAACCAAGCACGGGACAGAGCGATTAGAAAGTGTGCTCCAAGTTTAAAATGAAACATATTGCTCACCTGAATGGTGCCAGTTATCTTCTATGGTGCTTCCTATCTTTTCCAGTGTCTTATTATTTTCCCTGAAAATAGGGGTCCAGAACTAAGAGGAGTTTTATGCGCTGAAACTGTCACTACCATATCTGTGCAAAGGCAGGACTGGGGCAGTGGGAGTGACTGCAGGCAGAAAGGGGCTCTCAGGAGCTTCATATCACCCCTGTTTTAATGTGTAATATTTGGGATTAAATCAATTTCACTTGAAATGGGGTGGACCAAAAAAACAGCCACTGAGGAGTAAACTGGCCAGAGGAGCAAAACTGGGCTCACAACCTGCTTCTTCAAAAGCATCCCTGGACAGGTAGACGCCCTTTGTGAATCTCCAAGAGCATCCCAAAATTAAGAAGGTAGCAAACCCCTTCAGAGTCACTGGGAACCAAAATTGTGAGAGGAAAGAAAGCTCTCTAGATCAAAGACATCAAAGACAGAGGGCATGTGTGAAGGAATGGGAGTAGGCGTGTGACCGCAATCCATCACAAAGAAGATGCTGTGAGCTGCGACTCTTGGAAATGCTGTTGTCTGAGAGCAAACTGAAGTCTCACCTGTCCAGCAAATTTCAGGAAATAACAAGAGGCTCTGGAATTGCACAGGATTGAATCCTTTAATCTTAAACATATTTTAACCTTTGTGTTTAATAGCCGTCAGTAGACATGCCACCCCTTAATATGGTTTATGACTAATTTGTTTTTTAATCCATTTATTCTTCTGGCTTGTATGATAAATCACAGCAATGAGTTACACAATTGAAGTGTGGTGTGGTGTTTGGCAGACTGCTTATCCTTGTGGCCTATTTGTCATATTGTAAGAAATAGTCAACAGCTCACTCTCTAAGTGCAATAAGCCTTCCTAGCTCTTCTTTTACTTGTCATCTCAGGGCAAAGAGAACTTCTGCAGGGTAAGAATTGTGGGGCAGCATGGATCTTTCACCTGTATTTACCATTTCTTTGGGATTTTTCTGTCCTTTTATTTCTTTTGCTGCTATGCACTGCCTTCAGAATATAATAATCACATTTCTTTTACGTTTCTAATGGCTTCAACACATTTTAGTACTTCAGACTCTTCTTTAGAGTTTTGGTTTTGTTCTCCTGTCCTTCATTAGGTTTTCCAGCCATAGAGGCTCACAAATTAATTCAGGCTGATCACAATTTTTAACAACTCCAGCTTGCTTAGTGCACAGTCCCTGAAAAGTCCCAAAGCCAGACATAATTTTTAGTGACCATGACAAAATGTGAATGATTTCACTATTTAGCTGCTGTAACTTAGCAGTTTCAGATGACATGTCAATACATAACTTTGTCACTGCATTTATCTTTCCAATTACTGCATATAGAGGTGACTCTTTGTGCCACCCCTGCAGAAGATCTTTATCTGTACCTTTGCAGAAGATGTCTTTCTCTGGCATCTCATTCCTTAAACCAAAGTGAATCAGTAGATTCTTGATTCTCATGAAAAACATGCCAGCAATATACATAAGGAGTACATGGAGCTGCTGGAAGGAGTGCAGAGGAGGGTCATGAAGATGCTCAGAGGGCTGGACCACCACTGCTATGAAGATGGACTGAGAAAGTTGGGGTTGTTCAGCCAGGAGATGAGAAGGTGCAAGGGAGACTATATAGCACCTTCTAGTACCCAAAGAGGCTAAAAGGGAGCTGGAGAGCGACTTTTGACAAGGACATGGAGTGATGAGACAAGGTGGAACGGGTTTAAACTGGAAGAGGATGACGCGGACCTGCGATGGAAAGCAGGATGGACCACAATGCAACAAGGAGTTTGGCGAAATGGCTGTTTATTAACTGAGCGCACCGGCTTATATAGGGGAGCATGGAAGGCTCTGGAAAAAGGGGTGGAATCGAGGGAGGAGCTAGGGCAGGTCCACATAAAACTTGGAAAGAGAGGGGAGGGGCTTTCCATAAAAGGGCAGAATAGGGAGGAGCAAGGGAGTGGCCAGCCGGAGATGGAAAGAGGGTACATGCCGTTGTTATGAGCACTGGCTGGCCAATGGGTGAGGGAAGCCAAGCCCACGGAACAGGGGACCAATGGGGGATTGTAACTGGGGGAACTGGGGTACAACTGTCCAATCATAACAAAAGGAATAATTACAACTCCATGCCTATTCTAATACATTACATATCTACCTATCTATAAAATCTATAAACTTAGAGCTTTCTTCACTCGGTCGGGAGTGGTTTCATCTCAATCCAAACTTCATTATCACGGTTGGTGTTCTTTCTTTTTGGCGCTTTTCTTCTTTTCCATGACCGGTAAGTCTTTTTCCCGATTCCGACAAGAGGATAGATGTAAATTCAAGCACTATCCAGGTGAAGTTATTGGTTATGAACAAAACAGACTGTACCTCTTCTCTGAGTGATGAAAAATTCCCTCTTTATGTATTGATCTAAAGGCTGGCAGATTATTTAGAAAGCATGCAATGAAAGAATAAGTGGCTGTATGCTGCTCAAGGCTCAGGCCTATTGGTTTATAACAGATATAAAAATTGAAATGTTAGATACTGTTCACAAACATGCTTCTGAACAAGCAGTACTGTAAATTACAATAAAATGTGCATCTCCTAATCAGATATACTTCTCATGTCTATACTTCTTATGTAGCATCATGCTTCTTACGTGGCTTACACTCCTCTAACCATCAAAGAAAATGCAGTAACTCTGAGCTGAAATGAGCTGAGTTATTACTTCTTGTGTCCTAACTTGGAAAGGCCAAAAAGGCAGGGATGAAAAATGAATCAGACCTATGCAGCTTCTTGCATGTGTACCCTCATTGTGTGCACAGAAGGCTAAAACAGCAGGTCTCTGACAGTGCTGCTGTGTGCACCATCGTGGGAGCTGCCAGTACAAGCTAAAGTTGCAGATCTGACTGTATACGTGCTTTAACTCAAAGATCTGCCCTGCTTCTAAATAAACCCTGTCATACCCATGAAGTGGGGAAACTGAACTAGGCTAACACTTTTATGAAGAAGTGTCTGTTGAAGTCAATAGAAGTTGAATGCCTTAACTTATTTTTTTAGTTGTTACTGTGTAACTATGGAAACTTGAAATTAGCCATTCCCTCGAATAGTCAGGGTTCTGTAGCCTTGCAGCCTTTTCAGTCCTGGTATCAAATAGGAGTGAAAAATACCTCACAACAGAAATTTATTTCTTTGTGAAAATGGTGACAATGAAATGGAACGTGCTTAGAACACCATTTTGGAAAAATGCTTGAAGTTATTGCAGGGAAAAATAGTTTAGTCTGGCCCACTGGTACTTTAATTACAGTGTGATAGCTCTGATGTTCCTGTCTTTCCAAACGTTTAGCAATGGAAAGGTTTGGACATATGAATGAACTTCTGGGGGCCACCAAGTCATTCTGTGTCAGCTGCTCCATGGTGGTTTCACAGGTACATGCACACCTCTCAGGGGACCTGACAGTAAATGTGAGGGGCTTGGCACTAACACACAATGAAAAAGGAACTTTTAAACTTACAATCACTGGGGACTGAAAGCATGAAGAGAGGCCAGTTGTTGTGAAGTAACTGGTTTTGATTTGTTACACTATGAAAATGATTTATATTTCTATATCAGTGCTTTTAAAACTGGTTTCTGAAAATCAGCGTCCCCTCTGTCTAAGAGCAACAGTACTACACAGTATAAAATAATGCACATCTCCATTTTGTGAATACACAGATATTTTTCCTTAATGACCAAAAGAAGTCTCATTTTGTTCCTGCTGCCTGGCTGAAATTTCAGAAGGGGAATTGCTACTCTTTGCTTTGAAGTGTTTATGGGTCTGTTCTGTGGCTGGCTTTATGGTTACCATGTCAAAGGTATTTGGTGATTGCTATTTGGATGCCCAGCTGTAAAAGCTTCACAGATACCTCATCTGCATGGCTTCTTGGAAAACAGTCTAGTGAAAAATTTGGGGCTGACTGCCAAAGTTGTTAAAAAAACCAGCAGTTTCTGTTTGTAGTGGACATAATTTCAGAAAGTTGATAACAGAAGTGTGAAAATGTCTGGGAAAATTGTGACTAAATTAGACACGTAGAGCTGTCAGGTTCTCAGATGCCAATTTCTTGCCAGTGTCAGGAGGATATCAGGTCAGATGCTTTACACCCAGTGTGGAGGAAGGACTGTGCCTTCCCCTCATATCCATCCTTTATGGTGGGGAATGGATCATCAGTGGAGAAAAGGAGAAAGCAGCAGTACTGAGGTAGCTCATTCTGTCCAAACCCTGTTAGAAGGAGGTGTCTCGGAGGAAATGGTTGCAGTAAATTGGGTTTGTTCTGGGAATGGCAGGCAGTTAATCAGGTCTCTGCTTACTAAATGTGTTCAGTGTGATTTCCAATAGAGAAGAGAAGGCTTTTAGTACGGCTTTGTGCAAAGTGCTTGTTTCTGCCGCAGGGTAAGGGAAGCAGGCACCAAATGGAGAAGTTTGTTCCTCTTTCTTCGCTTCATGTTACATCTGCACTCTGTTTTCTCAAAACTGCTTTTCTACTACTAGGATTTTGCTGCCTTTCTCTGCCTTTCTCCATGCCTAGGCTGATAGTTTACTTCCCAGCATAATATAAGCCTTAAATGGGAAAAACTTGAAGTACTAAAAAGTCACAAGCTGGATGTTAGATCTAACAGCTCTGCCTATGCTTTGTGTTGCTCTTTTCTCTGTATCTTGAGGCTGAAGTGTTTACATTAAGGGCATAATATCTGCCCTGTTTGAATGTAGGCATCAAATTAATTAACAACACCTTCTAATGTGGTTAAAGGACTTGGATCGCAAAGTCTTGATCCAAAGACCACATGGGAAATCCAACTCTTCACTTATTCTATCTTCCTAGTTACACAGTGAAAGGAACAAGGCAAATGCAAGGCAGATGTGCTGAAATGTGATGAGACTAAGAATGTATCGAACCTTTTCCTTTGGAGATATGAATTCAGAGTATGGAAGGGGTTGAACCCCCCTGACCTTCTCAAAGGCTCCAGACACTCAGAAGCTTTTCCTTGTCTACTTGTGATAGACTTCTTTTGAAAATATTGCCCCATTTAGAGTTTCTGAACATTGAGCTCAGTGGAAATGAAGACAAAACATCCCACAGTTTTGTGCCTACAAGGAGGCAAACTGCCAAGCAGATCCCATTGCCAGATGCTGCCTACTTAGCTTTTTATCAGCCATCACCTGCTTTAATACACTCAGTGATTAATGTAGGCCATCCCCAATCCTCAGGCAGAAGTTGTTGCAACTAGATTAATATTAAATACTTTTGGCTTATTAAAATAATAATTTTGCTTTTGCATAATTAAGATCTTTAAGGGATTATCTATAGTTTTTTTCTCTCTGTATGACAGCCCTAAGAGCTCAGTAGTTATTGATCACCAAAAATCCTAATGCAACCACAAGAGCATGTGATACAGCTCTGATCTGTCTCTGCATTGCTAATGAATGCACTTCAAGCAAGTGAGATTAGTTTCAGCTTTATGTAGCCAATGTAGAAGCTTTGAAAATATATGAAATTAGAATTCTCCTGGTAATTTTGAACTATTAGAGATAAGGGTATTATTATGACCTGAAGTAGCAACCTAATTTTTTTTTTTTTTGAAAGCTGTAAATGTAAATCTGTGACTCTCATCTGAGTCAGCACACATTTGTTGTGTTCTGCAGATAGGAGGGATCAGCAAGAGATAAAGGACCATGACACCACCACAGCCCCAGGTGATGGGGCAACAAAAATAACAACAAATTATTATCAAACATTCGTGTTAAAGATCAACCCTGAGAAAGTCTGCATTGTCTGTGCAGTTTCTTCCTTTGGGAAATAAAGCACTATCCACTTGAAAATGGATTTTTACTCAGAAAAGTATCACAATGTTCTGCTTCTGGGTGGAGGAGCAAGATTGTAAATAGTGGCTGGACATTTACTAACAGAAAAGGAAAGAGGGAAAGGGGAGCTTTGCAACTAGACTTTCTAGGTCTCTGTAGGGAGACTTCCGGAGTGGTAGGCACTCAAAAGGAGACTCTAATTACATTTCCTATTTGTCTATGATGAGATCGAGCCCAGCTACTCTGCACACAGTATGGGAGGCCAAAGAAACAAAGTTTGTCTCTGGGTGGTGCCAAGAGACTTCCTTGCATCAAATCCTCTCGCAACTAAACCAACCCCCTCATGCCCCAGATTGGGATATTGAAGTTGGATAAACATCTCTGACAATGAGGGGTGAGTTATGACCTCTAGTGTGGTGGCAGTTCATAATCCTCTTGATACTCTACGTGACCTCAGAGCCCGTGTTTAGAGCTTACACTGTCCACACACATTTTCTTCAACCACCAATGACTGAAGTCTTTATATTTTGCATTACCACATCTCTAGGGTGCTACAAGGCCAAAAAATTGTTAATGATTATCAGGTCTTTGGCCACTGTAGTGATAAAGCCATATTAGTTGCCAGAAAGTATCAGTAATTCAGTGGGGTGATGCAGCATGAATTGGATGACAGTTTATTTTAAGGTAAGATGTTTTTATCCATTTTAGCACCATTTCATACTAGTTGTCTGAACCCTGAAACTCTAACGAGGACCATTTTAGAAATTAAAAATGTATGCCATAAGGCTATTTGATGCTACCATTAAGGCACTTCACTGCTGTATTCCTGGATCATCAGGGGAGGAGGAGGAGGGGTGTCCTTCAAGTTAGCACAGGCTGCACATTCCACAGCTGCATGGAGGGAGCCTGAGTGCATTTTACTTAGGGAAAAAGAAGCAGTGGTGACCAGGAAGAATTGCCTTACATAATAGAAATGGCAAACAGCTTTTGGGTGTGCAGTCAGGAGGGAGAGAAGCCTCTGGACATGACATGTCAAAACACTTAGGCTATTTTGCCACTGGATCTCAGTGATTCAGAGAGCCCACTGGCAGCAAAGACATCCCACCACATAAGTTTAATTTGATTTACATGTTTATCCACTCTTTGACTTTGTCTTTTCATTCCCATCAGTTTGGCTGTGTTCTGATGCTATATAGCCTCTGATTGCCTGAGCAGATAGCTTTTCTCTGACATTAGTATCATGCATGAAGAACAGTGTTGGAAAAGGCAAGGGCTGGGCTAATAATACACTGCTGCTGTGTAGGTGTGCTCAGCACTTGCTTTAAATTCCCCTGGCTAAGGGATTCAAAGCCAGCTGGCTGAAACTAGGCTGGGAACTCTGCCTTTAAACACCTAAATGTAAATGGCCTGACTTGTGACAGATGATGGACACCCACAGAAAATCCCTGTCCTTCTCTGGACACATTTGGGGGAATTGTCATAAAAAACCCTGCGGTATTAATTCCCACATCTTCCAGCTGGTTAAGCCTGAGTGCTTGACTAATACCAAAGGACTGAGCTCTGTGTCCCCTCTGTTGGGTACAGTGTTTAGCAAAGGTGAGCTGAAGCAGAGGGCAAGAGGAGGTAGAGACATAATTCATGCCCTGAATCACTCACAGAACTGAAAACTAAGCACAGCTGTAATAATTTTTTTTTCTTGCCCTAACTCTCCTTGGGGTAAAGCATGGTTGATTATGGGTTGTTGGTGCTCCTTATTGCCATTGTTTTACTCCCTCTACTTCTGCAAAAACTGACACATTCATTCTTAGCCTGGTTGTCTAAAGGAGGAGAGGTCAGAGACCCAGTATAAGTCAAGGTAAATAACCTTTATTTGTCTACATGTGCTGGAGCACCTTCTGGAGGAAAATGCAACTTAGAGCCTAAGTCTCAGCTGATGGCAATGGACCAGCTTCTCTCAGAGTTTTGTAAATGTTCCTCAAGACTGCATCCTTGAAAATTAGGCTCCTGCAAGTACATGTTACTGTTAACATCAAATTTTGGTATCAGAGATATTGCCAAATTAGTATCCTGGGTTTTGACTGAAACTCTCTGAACGTTTGGCCATTTCCAAGAAAAGTATTAGATGAAAGGAGATTAAGTTTATCTTGTTAAAGAGAGACATTCTCTAGTCAAGAAAAATGTCTCTGCTGTAGATGTCAGTAAGAAAATTCTGATTTCTAGAAGACAAAAAAAAGTTATGTGAACTAACTTACGTCCATGCTTAAGTGAGGGATAGCTCACTATGGTATTTCGCAAAGACCATCTCTTCCCAACTCAGTGTTGTTCTATGATGTTTCATTCAAAACTCCTTAAAGACTCTCAATGATACCAAATGGTGTGCATATTTGCACTCTATGGTTGGGCTGGCTTAACTCCACAAGAAACTCTTCTCATGTTTTAATTTGGCCCTAAGATTTGGAGCTGAAACAGCTTCAGTGTTTCCCTCTGCAATGGCAGGACACAGAAGCTGCCTTTGCTGTGACACTTGTGATAAGGTATTTCTTAGTTTAGACATAGAATTATAGAATGGTTTGGTTTGGAAGCAACCTTAAAAATCACCTAGTTCCAACAGCCCTGCCATGAACAGGGACACCTCCCACTAGGCCAGGTTGCTCAAATCCCTGTTTAAGCTGGCCTTGAACACTTCCAGGGATGGGACATCCACAGCATCTCTGGGCAACCTGTGCCCATGCCTCACCATCCTCACAGTAAAAGGTTTCTTCCTAATATCTAATTTAAACCTCTTTCAGCTTAAAGCCATTGCCCCTTGTTCTAGTCCTCATAAAAAAGTCCCATGAAGCACTAAATGATGAAAAGGCAGGAAGGTGACTGCAGAGCTGTTAACCCTGCTGTGACAAGCAGGTCATACTTAGTTAAGCAACCTGTTCATTTTCACTTGGTCTGAACAAGAGGTCAAGAGAAGTTCACTGTAATTAACAGTAGAGAGATATATGGGATGGAAAAGTGTGAGGCAGTGTTTATTTAAAGAGCTATAAACCTGGTGAAAAACATAATTTTCCTACCAGAGAGGGAGCTATTAGAAACAACTTTTGTTAGGAATGTTTCTGCAATAAAGACTTAAGTAAAATAGTATAAAACTGTCTGAATAAAACCCAAGGAACAGATTTCTAAAGTCCAGGAGCCACAAGGGACAGGAGCATCAAGCATTGTTCATAGCTCCCTGCGCATGTGGGAAGCTGCATTCCTGCAAATGTCCAGTGCACAATGTTCCACTATTGTCCAGTGACTGAAATGGAAATTTAGGAGTCTCAGGAGGGAGCTACCCCTCCTGTAGTGCTTGTGTAAGAAATGCTGGAGAACCTTTACAGTACATATAATGTAGCTTGGCATATTTCTCCTCAGCATTTTGTTCTGGCCACAGCTGTAACCCCTGGTAATAATATTAATAACTGTAATGCCATGACTGATAATGGTCCTTGAAATACTAAGTATTCAAGTATACTAGAAAGGGCAGCACAGGACACTGACCCCCAAACTATCCTAAGAGTGCAATTCCAGCAGTAACACAGCTGTGCTTGTCTAGTTTGGGACTTATATTTAAATAGGCAGGGCCAAAATCAATGCTTAAACAAAGGTGGTGTTGTTTTTGAGGGATGGTCTTAAACACCTCTCATGAGCTCTCTCAAAATGCTGATGTTTACAAGTGAGCACAACTCTGTTATTATTGTTGGGTTTTGGTTCAAGGGTCTCACCTTTTAACTGTTTCTCTTCCCTCCCATACATTATGAATCACTTCCTAAAGTAGCTTTCCTACTTTAAAGCACTAGAAATCAAAACCAGTAATTGAAAAAAAATGCTAAACTGAAACGATGACTGGAGTAACATGTTGGGTTTGCATGGCTTCTGTGAGAAGCTGCCAGAATCTTCCTCTGTGTCTCACAGAACCAATGCCAGCTGGCTCCAAGGCCAAGCACATCAGTGACAGTGGTAGCACCTCTGTGATAACTTATTTAAGAAGGGGGCAAAAAGCCTGTGCAATAGTAGCTGGAGGGAGGAGTGAGAATATGTAGGAGAAACAACTCTGTAGACCTCAAGGTCAAGTGCAAATGGAAGGGAGGAGGTTCTCCAGGTGTCAGAGTTGAGATTCCCCTGCAGCCTGTGGTGCAGACCATGGTGAGGCAGAGTGTGCCTCTGTGATCTATGAAGATTCATGCTGTAGCTGGTATCCCCCTGCAGCCTGTAGATAGCCCCACACTGGAGCAGCTGGATGCCCAAAGGAGGCTGTGGCCCCACAGGAAGCCTGGGCTGGAGCAGAGTCCAGGCAGGACTTCTGACCCTGTGGAGAAGAGGAACCCCCATTGGAGCAGACTTGCTGGCAGGACTTGTGACCCCACGGAGGACCCACACTGGAGCACTTTGTGAAGAACTGCAGCCTGTGGGGAAGACCCACGTTGGAGAAGTTCATGGACAACGGTCTGTTGTGGGAGGAACCCCACACCAGAGCAGGGGAAGAGTGTGAGGATTCCTTGTCTGGGGAGGAAGGAGCAGCAGAGACAGAATGTGATGAACAACCCCCATTCCCTGTGAGGCAGAGAAAATTGAAAGTCAAGTTGAGCCCAGGGAGAAGAGAGGGGTGGGGAGAAGGTGGTAATTGTTTGCAAAAATTATTGGCGATAAGCTATTACCAATCAAATTATAGTAGGATAATGAGAAAAAAAAAACTATCTGGAGCCACCCCTGTAGTTCCTTCACTGTCAAAACCTTTCCATGCAAACCTAACACAATAATCATATTACAAACATAACACAGATTAAAAAATGGTCTGTAATCATATAAGGTGGACTTTAACTTCTGTCCATGGAGCAAACGCTCTTTCTAGTTGAAGAATTTGTCCTGCTTTTGCTCCTTTGAAAACACTTCTCATACATTTTGGTCCTGTAAAAATAACAATTATAACCATCCTAATCAAATGTCACCCAAATGCAGGAAATAAAAGTTTTATCTGAAAAAGGACTTTTAAAACTGTAGATTTTGGCTCACTGCCAAGAAACATTTTGTATTTCACATCATTATATGAGCTTTTGTATTTGTGAGGAGAGTGCAGATTCTGAAATAGACTCCCTCCTCTCTAGAAGCTTAGATTTCATACTCTGTGTTATACCGTTATTGCTTAGTGGGATAAATTTCTAGTTAAAGTTTACACAGCATTTTATAAACCCCATAAGATATTTTCTATGTCCCAAAGTCCCCTGATCTTAGGAATAAAAAGGCAAATCCCATAGCTCAGGGAATATAGGAACCTTGTCACCTGAAAACAGACCCAAACCCCACCTTGTCTTAAAGACCATCTAGTTCCAGCCCCCCTGCTGTTGCCAGGGACACCTTCCACTAAAACAGCTTGCTCAAAACCCCATCCAAACTGGTCTTAAACACTTCCAGGAACGGGGCATCCACAGCTTCTCGGGGGATCCTGTGCCAGTGTCCCACCCACAATTCTCACTGCACAGTAAATGCTGAGTAATTTGAAGTACCCTGCTCTAGAGGGGAGCTCCCCCTCAGACATATGAGCAAACTGCAGGCAGGGAGGTGGACAGAACACAGAGTGAGTGCATGGTGCTGCTGGGCTTGGTGCCAGCCTGGTACCATCCATGCTGGGTACAGGAGGGAAACAGGATGATTTTTCTGAAGGCTGTACATTTCTGACTGGAATTGATCCACAGCAACCAGAGTAAGAGCTGACAGTACAAGAAAGATGTAAAAAGGCTTAAGGGAGTCCTGCAGTGGAGCCCTAAGGTGGTCAGAGCCATAAGTATGAAGTCTCCAAGAGGCCAAGAACTGCAGCTGGGGCTCAGAGAGGTTGCAGACTCTCCATTCTTGGAAATATTAAAAACATTCCTGAACATACGCTAAGTAATCTCACCTAACTTTGAAGGAGGCTCTCTTTGTGGAGGGGGTTGGGCCAGGTGAGCCTGCAGAGACCCCTGTCAAATCTGAAATTTTCTAAAAACCTCTGTTCTGGATCCTAACAGAGAAACTAAGGGCATCTTGAATGCTGCCAAGAGAAGTAGAAAGGGTCACAGGGGATTTGGATCTATTCAGTAAAGTCTAAAGCACCCAGAATGCTGCAAATTCTTCATACTTCCAAGAGGAGATTGCCAAGGGGGAATAACAGCATGGAAAAACCATGTATCCTTTAGCTGATAAATCTCAGAGCACCAATTTGGAAAGTAATTGAGGCCCAGCACAGCTTTAGACTTTGCTTTTCTAGGTGCTCAGCACTTGGTCCTGCTCTCAGAATCACTTCAGCCTAAGCCTCAGTCAGGGAGTGTAATTATTGAAATCATTTCATACTTGAAATAATGGGTTGCTTATGTGCCTTGACAGGTGAGAGTGACAGTGCTCAACACCAGCCAGAAGTGAGACCTTGCATGACCTTACCTTCACATTTCCATTTGTAGTTGCAAAAGCAGAGAAAGATGGAGCAGAAAAGCTTTAAACCAGATCCACGTGGAGAACAGAATTGCTGTACTGAGGGACATGTCAATGCCTCAACATTTGCTTGCACATCAGGATGAAACAAGCCTGTGTTTTAAAATTGCAGAAGTACTGTAAAAAGTTGATTCAAAAATTCTGGAAAGGATTTTTTGTCACAGCTTCTGAGAAAATAAACATTCCCTTTGAAAAGCGTCAATATTGCAAAATGTTGATTCACAAGGAAGCACCTAATTCTGAGAGTCTCCATCAGAAAATATAATTTATTTTTATGTTCCCTAAGAAGAAGAACTCTTCTACCCTGTTGCTTCCTGTGGCCTCCCCCATTCTCCTTTCCTCATGGAGAAATTTCCTTCATGAAGAAAAAAAGTTAATTGAAAATTAGTGGCCAGCTCCACTTACTACTGATGGCACACACCAAATCACCGCAACAAGGCCAATGAGCAGAGGTCCTGGGAGTTGTGCCCTTGAATACATCTGGGCTCCACAGACACATCCATCCCAACAGTTCTGCTAATGGCTTCATGCATGATAAATGCTTCAAGACTGAGCTCTTACTTGCCTTTTATTTTGCTTCCAGTGAGTCAATGGGAGTTTTACAATGGATGTAAATGGGAGTATCTCCCACTTAACCAGAACTATATTACAGTGGCTCATTATTTCTTTCATTTTAAAATATATAAAAGGATATTTCCCCCACAATTAGGTTGTTGTTACGTGACCCTCCAAATATGCCATATATTCTGTCACTGTGTTTATAGCTGGAATAACTGATATTTATGTAGTTCTCAGAAGACTGTGCAGTTACTCCTCTGTGGCATAAGGGACTCTATACTGGCCATTAAAAAGCACACTGGATTTGTGCTTCCTCTAGGAATCATAGCTGTTGTGGAATAGCTGAATCACTGTTGTGGTGGTTGTATCACTGGTAACAACTGAAAATCTGAGAGAGTGATTGATCCAGAAACAGTTTATTAAAAATTCATTTGATGTGTTGTGCAATGTTGGCCCCAGTGCTGCTTTCTCTGAAGTCCTTCTTCCTTTGAAGTTTTGTCACTGTCTTCTTCAATATCAAGATCAGATACTTCTGCTGCATAAGTGTTATCATTCAGGGCAGCGCACTGTGGGACCTGTTTCCTTGATCCAGATTTCCTGGTGACCTGTGCAATCAATCTGTGTCTGTTACCTGTTGAACATCTATAGCTCAGCCACACAGCCTGGAAGACTTTCATGTGTTTTGGTGGTTGTGGTGAGATGTTTGGTTTTGGTTTGCTGTTGTTTTTCCTTTTTGTTTGTTCGTTTTGTTTGATTTTTTGTTTTGCTTTGTTTTCCATTTTGACAGTTTGGCATTTTTTGTTCTTTTTGCACACCCTGAAAAGGCCAGAAAATTTGGAGTTCATAATCTGAATGGAGTTAGAATGGATTTTGTGCTTCACATCCTTTATTCTTCTTCTATGCCATCATGACCTCCCAAGAAAGCCCCTAAGTGCCTTGATGGCAGTTGACAAAATATACATCACTTTTATTTCTTCTTGGATCTGTCCATATGGAATAAGAATTAGAAATCTGATTTTCTTCATAGCCTTTTCTTCTAGTCACAGAGAGCAAGCTCACATTTATCAGAAGCCTTCCAAGTCACCAGTGTTGCTCTGCTGTTTTGCAGTTTCATCAGTTTATGACAGAACACTTACCTTAACGTGACTGTTTCCATCTTCAAGTTTTCTTCAAAGTATTTCCTCTGGATACTTCTGACTCTTGCTGTTATTATTCTGCTTGTCTCTGTTCGATCACCTGCTCTGATGAGTGTAGCTCATAGTACCAGTAGCTATGACAAACCCAGGAGATAGAACTGTAGGTGATAGTAGGGATAAGAAGAATAAATGTGACAATTCTGGAAATTGTGCAAGTCTAGGAACTTAGATTCTCTAATTTTTGTTGATGCATTTTTGAAAAGAAGGTAGGTATCTCCATATATTTAAGGACTTTGAGGATCTGAATGTTGGAAAATTTATTCCCAGGTACTTTCTCCGAGGTCACATGGAAAGAGCCTGTGTAAGAGCTGGAACAAAATATCTCGAGACCTGATTAGCTGCAGGACTATGAGCCTTTTTGTTTATTCCCTCTCCTGTGGGCAGTGCAGCATCACACTCTCCCCACAGTTATATTCAGCTAATGGAAAAATTGTTATCTAATACACTGAGGATATTGCTTTGTCTCTCATATTTCAAGCATCCCAAACTACAAAGCTAAAGATGTCTTCAGATCCTCATTTATCATTTCTGTTCTTGCAGGTTCTGTTGCTGCAGAATTTATTTCCAAAATGAGCTAAGGGAAAAATCCTTCTTAATTGCTAAACTTTTCTGGTTCTTCTCTTATTAGTTGCAATTAAACACATGAATTACCTAGATGTCTGTTATTCATCAAAGATCACCATAAATTGTCTTTTTAAAGTACTTCTATTTCTAGTGACCCTTTCTCCATTTTAGGGATGATATCATGACAACATAAGAAGAACTTGCCAAAAATGCTTTCTGGGTGGGGTAATAAATCGATGTAGTAAACACCAGCTCAAATAATATTGAAGGCAAAAGGCTTTATGGAGATTTGCCATAAGTAGGTGTGTTCTCCTTGTGGATGCTTTGTTTCTACAGGTCTCATATTTCACTGCCAGCACGTTATAATCTGAATCCTTTTGAGACAATAAAACCAACAATCACACTCCTGGCTTCCAAATACTTCACAAATTGTTCAATCCATTTTGCCATTTCCTTGAAAAATCAATCCCATGTCTCTATTTTAGCTCTGGTGAGCACAAAGACAACTGTTTGGAAAAGCGCTGGTGTGCCAGGATATTCTGTGACCAAGTGGAATCAGCACCTGTCAAAACCACAGTGTCTTTCCAGCCTTATGCTTTATATATGAACACACCTAGCAAAGCAATGCAAGTAAGTCATTGTCTTTGAGAAGAAAGGCATTATGAAAACAAAATGTAGTCATTAGCTTGCAGGTCTGTGGTTAAAACAGAAACTAAAAAATTCAGTTTTGTGGTGTTTTTTTTTGGGTTGATGTGTTTTGCGTTTTTATTTTTTGTTTTGTTTTGTTTGGTTGGTTGGTTGGCTTTGGGCTTTTTTGGGCGTTGGTTTTGTTTGTTTAGCTTGGTTTGTTTAGTTTGATTTTGTGTGTGTGTGTGTTTGGGGATTTTATTACTTTTTGCTTGTTTTCTTAAAAACAAGATGCAATTTCCTCTGTGTTAGCGCATGGTGACTCCTGCCAGCTCCTGCAGCAATGGCACACAGTAAATTACACAACTAGTACTTGACATTTTTTGTTGTTACAATTTGTAAGATCTGCCGAGATAGCCTTGGCATAATTCTTTACAAATATGCAGTCTCTTTAGCTTCCACAAAACACTGAAATTGTTTGTCTTAATCTTAAAGCAAACAAAGAAGCTAAAGGGCATTTTCAGAAATTATTTTTGCATCCTTTGGATCCTTTGCAAATGTTAGGCAGGTTTCAAAACTATGCACAACACCTTAGATATGAATTGGTTCTCGTTAGACTTGTGCAGTGTAGCTCCTGTGCCCTCATGCTGAGAACCTTCTGTGGCCCAGCAGAGATTCTGCCAGGCTTTTTAACCAATGAAAGAGCAATTTTATTCCGATCAACTAAACTGTGATATCAGCTTCCTTTTTATTTAAGTAATTTGCCTATACAAAGCAATGAGTAAGACCCACTTGCCAGAACAAATACTCCAGTTAGCAAGAAGTGCCCTGCTCCAGCCATACCTTGAGGTGCGGCCAGAACTCAAACCAGTAAACTATGATCCACAGTTAAATTCCAGACACAATAGAAACAACATTTTCTTTGTGGACTTGCAGTTGAAAAAGTGAAATATTTGGGCAGAGGACCTTGAGTTTCCCGGCAGATTGTCTATACTTCTGTCCAGGAGAGGACAGCAGCTCCCAATGCTGCAGAATACCTGGCTGTGTTGAGTAATGTGTGACAAGATCACAGGCACAGGCCCATCTTCATGGCTCTGTTGTCCTGGGCATCACCTCAGACACACAGCAAAGGCTGTCAGACTTGTCAGACCTCCTTCTCCAGCCCCTTCTTCTGTTGTGAGGGAGTCTCATTTTGTGGGCTTCTATTTACATTGTATTCATAATAGTTGTTTTGAAATGTTTTGTTTCATTTGGGTGGGCTGTAAAAGCCTTGTTTTTCTCTGCTTTTTGAAAATGTGACTTCAGAGTGACAACTCAAGAGCTTCTTTTTGGAAGCTGTTAAAGTGAAATGTTCCATCATGTTAGAAAGCATTTATTTGTGAACCTTGACAACAAAACTTCAATATTTCTAAAATATTTCCTTTTTTTTTCAGCAGAAACAAAAACCAAAACCCCCAAACCATAACCTGTTAGATATAAATCTGTAGGAAGTTTCACTTTCCTAAAGCTGCACTTCACTCCTTTCTTCATTCAATTTGGTGGTTTAAAGAAAAAAAAAACCCAGTCTTCTCCCTGTTTAAGGAAATAAGCAGAATGGAATGAGAGCAGTGTCATTTGAAGGCTGAGCCAGGGACTCAGGAAGTGCCAGCACTACCAGTTGTTTTCCATCTCTCATGGGACTTTGCTGGTGGGATTTTGGCCAGTGGGTTGAGGGTCACCAGAGATATCCTTGAAACAAAGGAGCCTGATTTTCAAAAATACCCAATGCCTGCTTCTTTTACTAACTCCAGCAAAACTTGACTAAACTGAAAGAAGGGACATTTTAGTGTAGGTGTTCAGCCATCTTACACTCAGGTTACTTTATCTATGAGGCAAAATTTCTGTTACTACTATCCACTATCTTATCTATAAACAGTCATGCGAGTGTATTTTGGACAAGTGGGCAGTCTCTCACAAAAAAAAAAAAAATGGTATTTTCTCACATACTAAAAAAATAACATGTACTGCATGTGTGCAGCTCCTGTTGGACTCAGGACTACCAAAGGAAATACTTGTAGAAATTTGACACTATGGTAGTTGTGTTAGAATGTTCTTTTTATAGCCAGATTTAACATCTCTTGCTTTCCTTAATTTGTATTAGTTAATTGCTTTGCAAATCAAAATGAATAGAGGCAGGGCTCCTCTGGGACTCTGGAAGTGTGTTGGGAGCATGTTGTGTTACATCTGCTCACTTCACTTTGGATTACATTGGATTTTTGAGCGTAACAGACTGTTAATGGGTGCTGTCACACACAGTTTGATGCAATCATATCTCTACGTTCTGAATCTGCAGCCCTGAACTTGTCCCCACTGGAGCCATGAGAAGAGTTTCCAATCAGGGGTTTCTTTTATATCTATGCCTATACAGTTTGAAAGAGCTTTTTGAGAATACACTATTGCATAGGGTTTATTGAACACCTTTTTTTCAGCATCATAGGCCTATCCCAAAGCGCCAAAGTCAATGGTATATGAATCCACTCATTTGCAACTCCAGATCCCTGAGTGGTCGTGAAAGACTCAATTTGCATCCCTGAATTCAAAGACAGCATCACTAATAAACAGCATAATCATATATGTAAGAACAACCGAAAGAATTAATGAGACACAAGAGGCTTTAGAAGAAATCTCAGTGAAGAAAAAGGCTAGAACAGGGAGTGTGGAATAAAACTGGGAGGGAGAAAGAGGAAAAGTTGGGCACATAGGGCTGGAGTGAAGATCCAAGTGACATGAGGTGAAGTTCAGTCTATTCCAAAGGAAAAGAGAGAAAGCAAACTGCTCACAGCTCTTGCAGCTACTGCAACTGTTCCTGCAAGTGGCAAAGCTGCCTCCAAGATCTCAGGTGAGGAGCAATGTAAAGACAAGGAGGAGGGCAGGAAAGGGCCGCAGATTCTTTAGTTCCCCAGGCAGGGAAAGGTTTCCTCTGCCTTTAAGCCTATTAATCATCTCACTGGCACCCCTGTCCAGTGACGTAAGAAATCTTTGCTCTCTGAAGATGTGCTTGGGTTCAAGAGAATCCAGGATGGAAAACAGACCCCTGCACTGCATTTAAAAAGTGAATTATCTACTTTAGGGAAGTGAAAGCTATCAATGGATCAATCTGTTCTGGAGAACATTGACCTAGACATGTATTTCTCCAGGGTGAAGTATTTAGGTTCAGCAGAGAGATGTTTGTTCACCCTGAGATCCCTGTTAGAAATGTGTAAAGTGTTAAACTTGCACCTGATGCTTACGTAGTGAACCAAGTTCTTGCCTTCAGCAACACTAATTTCAGACTGGAGTTAGACAGTGGAGTTGCTCTGAGCTACAGCTAATGGAAATGAGGGGCACATCTAATCTAGAATCTCATGTGGAAACAGGCAATATAGATTGAGACATAATTTAGAAATATTTCATAGTCAATACTATGACTTCAAAGCTCAATGTCATCTCCAGTCTTCTGGCATGGATACATGACATTTATTAATAGAGGTGCTGAAGGACTGGCATCCAGTTGATGTCATCAGACAAATTACTTCTCCATTACTTATTGATTACTGTTCTGCCTGGCAAAAGTACGTGCTTACTTTTTGTACCAATGGGAAATGGAAAAATTCAATAGCTGGCCACTTTAGGTAATTATCCAGTTCTTGAAATGCTTCATCTATGGACAAATAGAAAATGCAGCTTTTCCAGCACCCAGAAATCTGTCTTCTCAGCAGATGAATCCAGAGAACATATTGGTCTCATATGTATCCAGTTCCTCATAGTTCCCTGATTCTTTTCCATTAGATAATAGGTTTAATTCTTGCTCCAGTCTTTATTTTCCACAGGTGGGGCACAGTTAATCAAAAGATGGATCCACAAGATAAGAGACTAGTAGAGTTTATTAAAAAGTTTGAATCCAACAGGATTCCAAAAAAAAAAAAAAGTCACAGTTATTTAAACAGAAATGTATATAAAAATGTGTCCGTTTTCACAAAATATGACAGGAAAAAAACAAAGGGACTTTTTTTCCCTCATTTTGTTTTAATAGGAAAAAATTGTCCTATTCTGACTGTAACATCCAGGTTCATTTTGCCTAGACTGCTTTATCACATGCCAATATATATTTTACAGCGTTGCAAAGTCATCACATAAATTGATATATTATTTCCTTATCTCTGCAAAATATTTTGGCACTGCTGAAATTAAATGGTTTCTGTAGTCTGAAAATCAAAGCGTGAATTGCTGTGTATGAAAAGACTTCTTGTTTCATTTGGTTTTCCCCCTTTTCATGAAACCACATAATATGTCCACAGATGTTGTGATGCCTTCTGGTGACAGATTAGTATAATCTATTTTCTAGTCACAGTTGAGAGCATAGTTAGAACATCCAGATTGGTTCTTGTTCTCAAAGAGCTGATCCTTTCATACAGAAAAAAAAATAACACGGCGCTCTCTCCCATGAAATAAGCCTGGTGGTGTTGTGTCTGTGCAGAGGTGATGTGGAGGTGACTGCTTATAGGCCTTCTAATAGTACTTGAGATAGGATAGGCACAGCGCTGAGATTGGAGAGCTAAAGGGGAATTCATCAAGATGGGAACGTGATGGATAAGCCCACAGGATGGAGAATGGCCAAGTGCCCTTAGAATGGTGATGAATGAAATGTTGCTTCTCCACTAACATCAAGTTAAAAAGATATTTGTCCTGTCCAGAGTTTCCTGAGTCGCTGCTAAAGATGCAAGAAAACTCACCAGCCAACTGTGCCTAAATTCAGACATTTCCACCACTCTGCGAAGCCCAGGGAGGGTAAATTGGGATGGGCACTGGCACTGGGGTGAAAAGTGGAAATTGAAACTAAAGTCCTGGCCCTTTCCCCTTTGCACAGTGAGCCCTAATGCTCCTCCTGCATTCATGTACGATCATCAGTAATAAGGAATAATATATGCATTTATCTATATCTGTACTTGGGAGTTACTCATACCTCCCAGTGCTGAGTGAGCTAGCACTCAGGCCATCTTTCAGAAGATAAATAAATGAAGAGACATTAGCTTTTTATTACTTCTATGATAAATGTAAGTGCTTTTGGTAAGTGACTACTTCAGTTTTAACAGCTGAAAGTTAAGCAACCTTAAAAGATAGTAGAGTTTTGTGTTCACTGAAGTAGAAAGGATAACTTTTCTGGCATGATGGAGGTTTCTGAATGTTATTACATGCCCCCTGAGCAAGTGGGGTTTTAAGATTACAGTTCCAGAACCGAAACCTATTGAGTGATACATCAGGGACTTGAGAATGAAACATAAGACGTTGGTAGGTCTGTTACCAAGGATGAGTCATGTATGGCATATAACCAGCATCCAAAACACGCAAGCAGCTCTCTGGAAAGGAAGTTTGCTGCAAGTTTCAGTAGAAGTGGTGGAGATTTGTTAGTATGTGCCCTTGCAACAAAGAAAGTCAACAGACACCTGAGCTGCACTAGGAGGAATGTTGTCAGCCAGTGGAGTGAGACTGCCAGCTGGGACTGCTCTGCCTGAAGGAGACCCAAGGGGATTTTATCAGTATTTATAAATATCTGAAGGGTGGGAAGCAGGAGCATGTCGGTTGTGTCACTACAATGTCATGCCCAGATGAGGGAGCTCACTGGCACAAGGCTGCTGGCTGACTAACACAAATATCCTCTCTTCATTTTTTTGCAGAAGGACCCGCAGCTTATTGACTGACTTCCTCTTCATTGTTCCGAGGCCAAAGTAGAAATAATATATAGGTTTCCAAGGGCCTGATAAGCAGACAAACCAACCTAGTTACTTTTTTCTCAGTAGCTGTTACAGTTTTGTGTTTTGGATTCAGAATGAGAATAATGTTGATAACATAGTGATGTTTTGGTTTTTGCTAAGTCCTGTTTATAAGTCAGAGATTGTTTTCTTGTGTGTCTCATGCTCTGCATGTGAGAAGGTACATAAAAGAAGCTGGTGGGGGAGCAGGGAGCATAGTTGGTACAGGTGACCAAAACTGACCAAAGGGATGTTCCACACCATAGAACATCATGCTCAGGATATAAACTGAGAGAGTCACTTGGAAGGGGGCTGATCTGGGTCCAGGAAAGGGGATCTGGCATCAGTCAGTGGGGGGTGATCTATTGGATTGTGCATCACTTGTTTGTTTGTTTTTTCTTTCCCATTTTTATTATGTGTTATTATTACTTACCATTATCATTGTATTTTACTTTTTTTTTTCAATTATTAAACTGTTTTTATCTCAATCTACAAGATTTACTTTTGATTCTCCTCTACATTGTACTAGGGTGGGGGTAGAAGAGTGGAGGGGGGTTGAGTGAGTGGCTGACTG
Organism: Dendrocincla fuliginosa; assembly: GCA_035047845.1. Taxonomy (NCBI): domain Eukaryota; kingdom Metazoa; phylum Chordata; class Aves; order Passeriformes; family Dendrocolaptidae; genus Dendrocincla; species Dendrocincla fuliginosa. The sequence continues at coordinate 6,325,287 of JAWWMO010000083.1, forward strand.
ATGCTTAACCACATTGCTAGTCCATGACTTCCCAGTGCTGTTGGCTTTGTCAGTGTGATGATATCCACAGACTGATGATTCCCAGTTTTCACTGTTTCTCTTTGGACAGGCTACATTGTGCAGACATTCCCACTCTTGTTTAATTGCACTTTCTGCAGACTGCTTCCTTGGATTAACATCTTGCCTTTGTTCAGCTGTCAAAAATAATCCATGCAACAGTGCAAAACATATTTGAGGCAAATAATAGCACAATAATGAATATAAACCATGTAGCAGTGCACTGCAGATGAAATGAGTGGGGAAGGAGATGAAAGAATTAATAACTACAAATACTGGAAACAGATTCTTTTTTTAAAGGTAAACACAGAGTGATAAACATCAGCCTAAAAAGCAAAAGTGTGTGCAGTCTGGAAACAAGGTGTAGACAAGCAGAACGCAGTCACCCTTAAAGCAGCAGAAAAATAATCAGAAAGTGTCTGGCAAGAGAAACTAAGTCGTCTTTAAAGACTGCCAACAAGTAATACATAATGCATTTGACTGCATGCTTCACTCTTTGCGTACCCAGAGCTTTTGGTGGTGTCAGAGGGAGATCTGGCAAAGGCAAAGAGGGAAAGTGAAGCCCTGAACAGGAATCCAAAACACATTTTTCCTTCTCTAACATCCCTCCCTGCCCTACACAGGCATATAGGATTTTATCCCATTGTAAATTATCCCATTGCTCACCACCGTAACACCTGAAAGCTGATCTCAGCCAAACTGATCTGCATAATCTGGATCAATACTGCAAGTTTGGTTGACTCTTTGGGGGATTTTTGCCTGTTTGTTTACTGCGGGTTTTTTAAACAGATTATTACATAAAATTTATATAGTGTTCACTTTGCAAAAGAGAAAAGCTGAAGATTCGTCAAAATCCTTGAAAAATAATTTCATAAAATGAAGTCCTGACTTAAGCACATTTATGCAAGTCCTTAAATCCCTCGTTTAAATCACCACTTAAATATATGCGTAAAGCAAAGGATGTCCTTCCAGCCCACTGACCACAAGATCTGGTAAACGCATTTGTTCAGGAATTTTCCCTGGTGGTACAAAATTGCATTTTATTGTACAAGGCTCCTTGTACAATAAAAATAAAAATACTTAAAATAAGGTACTTAAAATAAGGTCCATTTTTTCTATATAAGAGGACCTTTCACAGTGAGCTATTCTCCAAGTACATACAAGGGAG
>JAWWMO010000083.1:6326611-6388636 GCA_035047845.1 Dendrocincla fuliginosa
TACTTAAAATAAGGTCCATTTTTTCTATATAAGAGGACCTTTCACAGTGAGCTATTCTCCAAGTACATACAAGGGAGAGATCTTCCAGGTTGTAGTCATAATCCAGAGCAATAACATGACCTTGTCCACGTCAGTCAAGGAATGAGGAGAAGGGAGATCGCTCAGACCATGTTACATTACTTTCTGGCAATAAATACATACCCTGGCCTTTGCAGTCACACTGGCCATTGGTGGTGGTGGTTAGGGTGAACAGGAGAAGGGCAGATCTCACCAGGCTGCTGAAAATCAAGTCTTTTTTTCTTAACAATTTTAGTAGTGCAAAAGATTCAATTCACTGAAGGAAGCGGTTCATTTTGTTTTCAGAGAAATTTGTAATCATTACCTTTTAGATGAATAGAAGTAGTTTTTATCCAAGAGCTCCACTTGGAAAATCAAACCAAACTCTTTATTTATTTGCTGTCCATGAACATTATGTTTATATTATATTAACCCCTTGCTTTGGGACTCCTCCTGGTTATCTCAAGGGACAGAAAAGATTTATTTTCCCCATTTTTAAGCTATGGTTTGACTGCTGGGAGGGAAAACCATTGGAGAATAGTCATGGTTAGAGGCACATGATGGGAAGGATGCACTGGGTGCTTCTGGTGACATCAGTCTTTTTACTCCCTATTATTGTGTGTTGTCTTCATGGATGTTCCAGAAGGGATTTTTCTCCTAGTTTTGTTTGTGTGAGGGTAGAAAAGCGGATAGGTTTTCTCTAGCATGGGCTGCAGTTGCTTTCCTGTGGTACCTGGGACAAAGTATATAGCAAAGGAGAAGAGGTACTTAACGAGTCCTCTGCTAGAGGAAACATTTAAAGCAGGGAGGCAGCAACCACACTCCACTGCACATCACTGATGTGATACATTACCTGTGTGGGTGTGGGTTTCCCCCTCCATGTCTTTGGTCAGCAGTGTGGGAAGGAAGGACTTCAGGATGAGGACAGATGTTTCATGAGCCAGCTAAAGCAAAAATCAGAATATGTCACGCAGAGAATGTGGTTTGACTCTTCTTTCTCCACTTTTGTCTTTTGTCATTTGACCTGAATTCACAGATTTGGGTGGGGAAAAGGGAAGTGTTGTACACCAGTTCATTTGTTTCCTCTGGACCTACAGAGCAATTCAGACAAAAGATGCTCTGTCTGTTTTTAGAAACAGGGGAAATAATTTTCCACTAAGCTGTGCCTTTCTCATTTAAAATAATTACATATATTTTGCCTATGTCTAAGACAGTATGCAGGCTAGATATAAAATAACATTTTTGCATGTTGGTATTGAATGAGCTTTGGAAAGACCTTGATGGCTGTTTTTCTTTCATTTCAGTGAGTTCCAGGTGATTTAGAGAATGTTGATAAGTACCTCTCTTACCTTTCTATAAATATCTTTAAAGTGTTTGACTTGGATGACCCAGATAAAAGCAGACAACACAGTTGCAATTTGGATGCTTTGTGGATGGTAAATGATCCCCACTGATCACACTAGAGTACATCCTTCCATGGTGGGCATGAGAAGGACAGGACTTTCTGAAGGTAATTCAAGTCATATGCATGAGTAAGGCAGTGGAACTGCTCAAAGGGAGAGGACAGCCTTTTCTGACAACCAGAATGAGACTCCTAATATTATAGATGTAACTTTGGGCACAGATCTTGACATCACCTGAGTAACTTAAACAAGGAATGAAAATAAGCAGGGTCAACCTAAAATTCTCTGGAAGAAAAAACACTGTGAGAGGAGCTGTTTTACCCAGCTTGCCCTATTCTTGCCTCAGACACACTGCTAAAATTCAAACCATTATTTGCATATGGATTTGCCAAGGTGTCAAATGATTCGTAATGCATCATTTGAAGATATTCAGATAAACTAGAGACTGTCACCATGATAAGATCACATCCTGCTGCAGAGGGATAGGCTTTTTTTCATGTCCAATTCTGTTCCACTTTTTGAGACTTTCTTAGAAAATAAAAGTTTAGGAGTCCTTCGACATTGGAGGATTTGGGAGCTCAGATTAAAAAAAGCTCACTGAATTCTTTAAACCTGGGGGACTCTTTCCTTTGCTATTAGACGTTTTTGGCAAGAGAAATAGAAAATATCATTTGTCTCTCAAAAGATAGGAAATATCCTGTGGAGGACTGAAAGGGAAGCTGCTTTTAGAAAACATTTTGAGAGGCACCCATCTCCAGTGAAGAGGCTTCATTTAATGTCACTTGAAAAAAAAAAATCCATCTCTCTCAAACTCTTGCTCCTTTTTATCTTTTTACCAAACTGCTACACTTAGCCACAGCCAGCTGCTGTGTCAGAAGGTTGGTGTCAGGCATTATTAACATTTACATGCCCTTGAAGCTGTCAGGGAGTGTTTCCTTGATATTGCAGGGTTTTTTTCTTGTTTGATGTTCTAGTTTGTAAGACTGGTAAGAGCAGTCTGGAAGACAGTGAATGTTTCACTTTCTTTTAAATTCCCGTCACCTGTTATTGTCAGAAGCCATAATGTCGCAAGTTAAATGCCTCAGTACAAAAGTGGAGATATTTTGCTCCTACAAGCAATTTTTATGCTTCTGCACTGCTGGCTCATGAGTTGGTCTTTGATAGTTTTTCCCTTCAGCACAACTTTTCACAGATCCTCTTGAGGTTAAAACTTTTCAAAGAACACCACTAGACTTTCACTGAACATGCACCTAACACTACATTGATACAAAATTGTTCCTACCGTTCTAGCGGTTTTGGAGGCAAAAACTGGAAAAGAAAAAGAGGGAAAAAAAAGAAATAAAAATATTGTTCATAACTCCTGGCAAATCTTTCAGAGATCTCTTGGCTTTCTGTCCTTGGATGTTCCCATGTACAAATTATGAGTACTAATTGTGACTTGTACATATCAGCTGGGAACAGTGAAGCAAAATAGAAGTAAATCCAAGAATTAAAGAGCTGAGTGAAAAAGTGAATCATAGATGCAGCTCAAGATGTTGAATTCAATAAAATTCTGGCCATGCATTTCCGAAAGACGACTACCACTGAGGTCTCTAGGTGGAACCAATGAGCACAGGGAACAGAGGGGTCCTTCCTAAGTCAGATTTGAGGATTGCTCCTTCCCAGGAATGACTCAGGGCTCCTCAGCTGTCAAAGACATGTTATTTGGCAACAGCACAGGAACAGGATGACCATCTTACTGTTTCACCCAGGGGACAACCAGTTTTTCTGCATGTTACTTCCTGGATGACTCTGTATTGACTTGGGATAGTGATAGAGTTCATCAGGTCTTTAATTTTAATGCTGCAATAAAATATCAACAATAAACTCTTACATAATTATCAGTGCTCTGTTTCCTTCAGAAACTCTAAATATACCTGACTTCAAAAGATAAGATTCTTTAGCAGGTAGACTAGGTCAGTTATGTCTTGCCAGTGAATACTGCACCTAAGAGCACATCTACTTTTACTGAAGATAAAATGGTTATTTTAATGCATTATTAGTTGGTATTTTTCACCTGAATGTGTCACATTAAAGTAGATCATTTAGCATCCAAACAAAGATACAAATAAGCACAATGTCACCTGCAAAAATCAGAACAAATGAACAGAGCCAGGCATTTGTTCATTTCCTCACAGGCAATGCCACAGCAAAGGGACACATCCTGTCCTTGGTGCCACCAGTGTAACTTGCAACAAGAGCACTGGCAATGAACATTTCCATTATGCTCTGGTTGTAAAGTAGGACAAGGCATATGCTAATCTGGGAAGAACCATGTGCTTGAGCACAGGAAAGCAGTGTGTGGAACAAAAAGAACTGGTGAGAAAAGTGGATGGCAAAGGTATAATGTGGTTTCTCGGTTGGCTTAAACAAAGGCTGCCATTGAAAAGGAGACTCACTCCTCTTTCTGCTGTCCTCACCTGCATGGTTCTTCTTCTTCTCTTCATGGTTCAACAATCTCACTGAGTGAAATTTTCAACAAGCTCAGTAGACATGGCTTGTGAGGCTTAATTTGGCATTACCAGTCCAAAAGAACAGAGGAACTTCTCATCTTCCAGGTTCAGATACACACCTTCATTACACCATGATGCAGGACCAGGAGAAGATGCAGAGACTGGCCTCTTCTGCCTCACAGAAACCTAGGTCTGTATGCCAGAAGGGACCATAATACGGTGTGGTCGATCCCCATCTGGACATCAGGGGTTGTCAAAGCCTTTGGCCCTCTGGTAGAGACAGAAAAGGAATGCAGAAATTTGTAAAAGCCATATGTGAACTCTGCTGCAGTGCTGGAGATAATTCTCCTAAAGACCAGTCAATAGTCTCAGTCACAAGGTCTCGAGGTATCTTTAGTATTTACCACTGCACAGAGCTCTGTCTAAACTGGGCAGGATTGATGTGGCTGTGATGGCTTCTACAGCAGTGAGCCAACCAGCTCGGCTGGAGATCAAACTAGCCAAAGGAATATCACTGTCAATAAGTTACGGTTTCCAGATGCCAATGCCTTTTAACATTTCTACCACGAAAGTGCTATTGGGATGTGCTTTCTATTATCTATTTTGGTGAAGTCCATCCTTATTCAACATTATTTCAAAGTTTAATATAGTTTGTCTTTTTTTAGGTCACAGGCCCCACAAATCAATATGTATTGAGTTAGGCAGCCAAAAGGAGATAGTTAATTCTCATCCACCATGCTTTGGGCACTACCTGTATCGATTAGAGAAGGCAGAACTGGACTCTTACACTGAAAAGGAAGGGGGAAAAAAACCACTAATGACATTGCCAAGTTCTAACCCTAAGTTATTTAAGTTGGGATTTTCACCGACTTAAACTATCAGTTCTTCCACATTGAGCAATGACTTTTCCAAGCAAGCTCAGCATGTATTTGTTTTTTATCTGCACTGTATGTTTTATACTCTGGGGTTAATTTCAAATGCATTAAAGAATGCTACAATATGACTTAGACTGACACACAGGATCTTTCTCTGTTGTATCAATTAATTTTTTTTGCATTTCACTTATAAGTTTCTATACAAACATTAGTACAGTGAAAGTCACTTTATTGCCGGGTGTTTGACAAATAAACATCTATGCAGCTAATTTTTACACATAGACTTTACCAGCTGGTACCTGTAACAGTATGAAAGGGTTTAGTTCTGCAAAATACCAGCTGTCAATGCCAATTTTCTTTATGAAGTTCAAAATACTCAGCATTTTCCTTCAAATGCTAGTGTTTAGGCCTGTGTGATCACACACAGCTCTTCTCTACCTCTGATTAAATGTAAACACATTAATGGCTTTATGATTAATGAGAAAAGCCTGGAAATGTCATTTTTCACAACTTAAAGTGCAGTAGATAAACAGTAATAATCCCAGAGCATTTGGTTTAATATTAGCAGAGTAATAAGCAAATAATTATAAGTTGGAAAAAAAAAAAAAGAAACAAAACACAAGCAAAAATTTCAGAGTGGCAGTTATGAATGGCCTGGAAAGGCAATTTCTGGTTCACTAAGGGAACAGTGGAGGGGAATTTCTCTTCTCAGGCCCACCATGGCAGGATCCTGAACCCAGGCAATACTGTTCAACATTACTAGGATACAATAGATAACTAACTTCTCTAAGAGCAGTGTTCAGAGTCTCGGCATTGTTTAGTAATGCTGAACAGAAGATGATGCCTCAAGCAGCTTTCAATCTCTAGGGGTTTAAATGGACTATAGCCCAAAGCTTTATCAAATTATTGCTTTGGGGATACCTACAAGGTAGTGAGAGACCAGAAAGAAACTATGCCCAACCTTGGTGTAACACCCACAACACCACAGGCAGAGCAGTGCCAAGGTGTGACTTGTGTAGCAATGGAGGCACCCAAACCATGGCATGGTCATTCTTGACCTGGCATGAGTTCAGGAGCTGTTTTTCTTGCTTGTGGAACCAGCTCCCACAACCACCTCTGGTAGAGATATCTGATAAAAGAAGTATGTGGGCTTTTGTTTCTGCAGAGCTGGGAGTGCAGCCATTTAAAAGCTTCATTCCTTCATCATGTCTTACCAACCCTGTTGGTCCAAATTTTCTTTGTTCATTTTTGCATTAAGCTGCATTTGTGGAATGTTTTCAGTTGAAGTAGTTCTGCTCTTCCAGAAAACAGAGATGGGGAATTAGTTCAGCTAGCTTCTGTTGAGATGTCTTAATATTTTTAACTACTTCTCTTGGCAATCTGAGATTTTTTGTTTGTTTTCTTTGTGTTTTTTTTTTTGTTTGTTTGTTTGTTTTGATTGTTTTTTTGTAGTTTTTGTTTTATTTACCGAGGGGTTTATTGTTGCTGTTGCTGCTGCTGTTCTTTTCCTTTTGCTGTTTTTTTTTTAAGCTGCATTTAAACATAATTTAAAGGCACCGGCAAACTCCAAGGTTTAGTGTTTGTACATATGCAATTTCCTGAATGTATGAGCCCTCCTCTCATAATATTTGTACAATTTTGTAATTAAATAAGTTTAAAGTTGAGATTATAGAAGGTCTGTCTTGCATTTCTTCTATTATCAACAGAAAGTTAAATGCATCTGTTTCTTGTTTTAGTTCTGATAAGATTGTAAACTTTGCTTTAAAGTGCTAAAGACCCTTGCAGAGCTTTTTGTTACTCTGCATCTTCAGAATTTTGACAAGAATGGAGTCTTTGGTAATGGCTCTTTTTTATTAGGCACTGTTCTCTTCAGTGTCAAATATGTACCCTTCCAGGGAGACTTAAAAAGGGAGGGCCCATTCATTGCCCTTGTTCATAAAGAGCAGCTGAAGTGGAAGAAATATTATCATTAAAGAATTCTCCTGGAGGTTTTCCAGGGAAAGCCTCAAGACTGAGCAAATGAGAAAGGCAATCTCCATCAGTTACACCTGACTGTTCGGAGAATTGAGCTTGGTACAGGAATGATAACAAATGAATTTTCTGTTATTGGGAGGTTTGCTGGCAAGGCTAGAGCCAGAGGAGGAACTTCTGGCTATGCCAAAATCACACCATGCTAAATTTATTGATGTTACAGTTCATACCTTCTGCAGCTTCTTTTGAGCTGCCATTCATGTCTCCTGGCTGGTGCTGGCAGTGGTGTTGTGCACTCCCCTCCACCTACCAAACCAGGGAGTGAAGTTTCCAGGATCCAGGCTCATCCAAGCCCATCCAGCAGTTCTGGTTATGTCACTGGTCAACTAAATAATACAACCCAAGACCTTTGGCGTAAATGGGACAAAAGCCATTTAGAGACAGTCTTGCCACACTGGGAAGAAGAGAGGGGCAACTGTGTTGTGTGAGAGGCTATAAAAATAGATAAAAAAGTGTATTTGTACCTGAATAGAATACAATAATCACAGCCTCTAGTGCTGCTGTAATACGGCTGAATCATAAAAATATCTGAGCATAGCTAATTTTAACCTTCATGGTTATTATGTCTGGTTTGATAAACAACCATAGTCAAAGGCAGACAGCAGCCTTTTGTTCCTATGTCCCATGTCTGTTCCTATGAATCCTGCTATATTTTGCATGCAAATACAGGTCAAATACAGTTGTGTACTGGGATCAGGTAGCAGAGCTATAGTGCACCACAGTGTTCCACTGACCAGTGACTGAAGAGATGTTTGGACCGGTTAAATTGGGGTCTGTAATAACCAGAATTTCCACTGATAAGGTCCTAACTCTGTGATGTTAGGAATGAGAGAGGAAGCCAAAAGAAGGGAGGCTGACCCTTAGTAGAACTTCTGATCTTGTTTCCACTTCTATAGGCAGATCACCCAGACTCTAAATGGATGAAATCAGAAACAAGATCACCAGAGATGGAATTTTTTACAATTTTTGGTACTTCCCACAAGTCTTTGCAATACTGTTTATGTTTTTTTCTCTCCCTGCTATGTGGGTCACAGACAGACTTGCTTGCTCCTAAAAAGTCTTTTATCTGCCACCAGGACCAGTCATGTCTCTTCAGGTCTACCTGCCCCATATCCTGCTGTGACACGACTGTTCTTCCAGCTCATAAGATGTGCCAGAAACTATTTTCCTACAAAGCTGCATTGTTATTACAGACATAAAAGAACTAGAGAGTAGGCTTTGGAAGCTGCACATGGATGGGCAGAAGTAGGTTGTGTCTCATTTTGCCATCTCAGTAATTGCTCTGTTTCCTCTAAGGGCAGCTCTCCTAAGCCTGCCTCCCTCTGCCTGCAGCAGGGTTGCACCTCTCCCAGGCAGCACCAGCCCAGGTCTACTCATCTGCTTTCCTCCCGCTGGGAACATTGGTTTGGATTTCTTTTCTAATCATCTACTACAAGGGAAGAGAGAGTGTGGGACCCACACTTCTTAGGTCATAGGCACTGGAAAAGTGGGGGCATGGGTGCTTCCAAATTGTGTGCAGATCACAGCAAGGACCAAGGCTACTGGAAATGTTTTGAATACTGCTTATTAAATTATTAAATCAGCACAGCATTTTAAAATAATGTGCTTGGAGGAGGAAGATGCTTAATTTGCACATTAGTTAGAACAAAGGATTTTGTTCTGCAAGTTGATTAGATGTGCTGCAATTGCTCCCACGTCTTTCTCCAGGCAAGCACCCAGCATTTATTTACTGTAACACATCAACAGTGGCCAGTTGATGACTGTGCACGAGAGGATGTGCACATTTTGCTGCCTGTCTGTCTGGTTCTTTTGCAGAAGCTGATTCCTGTGTTCAATCTGGTTCCCTCCAAGCAGTGGAGAGCACTGGCTAAAGACTTGTGCATTGACCTCCACTTGGTCTAGAACAAAACCCAGAGGAGTTTGCTGAGAAAGAAAGGGAAGGACACTGCAGCCTTTCAAAAGTCGTTCCTGCCTCCAGGGCTGATCAAAATGTCTGAGAAGTTGCTCTGGCATGTCATTAACAAGCAGGCATCCAGTCAATCATGTTGCATTTGGGATCCTTTGCCTAAAAAGGGAGAAAGAGCTGTGAGAAAAATGAGCAGTTGGCAGAACACATCCCTGTGTGCCAACTCAGCCATTCGTGCCCTTGGTGCATCAGCAGCCTGTCCTGTCTGCTGGAGGACAGAGCTGCAAGATATTCACACTCTGCATGATCTGCAACATCCTGCAGCTGAACTCTTTGTCATTAGTAACTATTAGTAGCTAACATCTACCCAAAAGCATGGATTTGGCAATGATAAGCCAGGTGAGAGAAGAAAGGCCTCAGCTGATCCCTTCTGTGCCCAACAATCTCCATAGCAATGTGGGTTTAAAGAACAATTTCAGTTGAAATTCCACACTTTGCACTTCTCTTTTTGCTCCAGCCATCTTTTGAGCACAGCCTGTCAATGGCCTCTGGAGCTGTGCTGAACCTTTTCTGTAGATATCAAACTTTTTTTTATAGTGCTGTTCTCGTATTTCTTTCAGTTTGTACAGTCAGTAGACATATCTGAACCTGCAGGGTATTTTTTTAAAATTAAAAAGAAAAATACTGTGTTTATCTTGAGAGAACAAAGAAGGCAGCCCACATTTTGAACAGGGACAAGGTGGCTGTTTAAAATATTGATAGTATTACAGAAGGCCTGGTGACAGAATGACAGTTCAGCTTTGTGTGTGTTTGTCTTTCCCTTTGTTTTCTGATGAGACAAGCCTGTTTATTTATGCTGGGGGCAGCTTGCACTGTGCAGATGAAGGCACTAAGAATGAGCAATGAACACACTGGACAGGCGAGAAGCCCTTCTCAGTCTGAGACTGCTGGCTTTAATTCAGCTTGGTGCGCGGGAATCACGCACTGCTCAGGGTGGGAGGGAAGAGCTGCCTCCTGAGCCCTGCCATGCTCAGTTGCTTGGGTTTAATAAATCAGCTGGATTTATTCTCCCATAGCTTTAGACATCTATAGTATCATGCTGGGCTTCCTTTCCAATCAGTAAGAGAAATGGGCATCTAGAGCAGTGTTACAGATGTCTGGTTTCAGAGAAGGTGCCCACCCCCAGACTCTGCTCACTCTCTTGCTTGGATATTCAGTAACTCTGATGAGATCGGTGTGGGACCAGTGTAGAACAGAATATTTAAGTACAGGAGGCTACATTTAGCCAACTGAATGCATCCTTAGTGGGTTACAGGCTTTTTCCTTCTATTTACTAGAAGCTTTGTATACTCTAAATGTATATATTCCAACTTTTTCTCTGAAACCATTCCCTGGTGGAAGGATGAACATGTAGCAGATTTAAACCTATTGAAAATATATTGTTTTTCTTATTTACCTTCCTCTGACTCTGTAGAAATGGTCCTGTCTCTTGCCAGGCTCCGTGGATGACAGAGTATAGAACAATGAGTTTTAAAGTATATTGCGAATGAAGCTATGGAAATAACCTTATTGACACTGCTGGTGGCTTGTGGTTTATGAACTAGGGATGTACCTCCAGAGAAGGTAATAACAAATTATGCAGGAATGAGGACAAAATTCTGCTCTCCCTATACTGATAGAAGTGTGGAAAACACATGCAACACTCTTGCTGAGTTTCACTAAAGCAGTTGCTGCTGGCCTAATTGTCCTCCCCAGTCAGTCAGTTTTTGACCTTTGTGACAGCAGCGTAAAGGCAACCTAAATGTCTACTATTGTTTTGCATCACTAAGGTGGGTCTCTCTGTCACTGACAGCATTGCAGGGATCTCAGACCTTGTGAACAGTTTTGCTGTCCTCAGGCACAACTTGACTCTGGGAATTATTTTGTCTCCAGTTACAGTCTCTAATAGTGGAGAAAAGACATCACAGGTAGTTTTCATAAGGCCTTTCCTTATGTTTGGTACCTACAGTGTAAAGAAAGACTGCCTTGACTGAAAAGTCCACATTCTTTCTGGGAAACTGAAATCCCTCTACTGCCTGATGGAGATGAGGAAGAGCTGTCCATGTGTTTTGCAAAGAGACAGAAGCATTCTGCTTTTCCCTTTAAAAATAATGACTGACATAAAGGAAAGGTTTTGGAAAATTAAGCAGGGGGAGTGCAAGCCCATGTGAGTGTGTGTGAATGATGCATAACAGGCTGAGTGAGGATTAATATTATATTAGAAATTCAACAACTCTGAATCACTGCTGTTTTCATTTAATGTTTCACCAAATGCCTGTAACCTTAAAAGTCAAATACATGACAGATACACTTAATTACCTCACTGTAAGAAAAGTAATGATCAGGACTATTAAATAGAAGAAATGAAACATGACTAAGTTGGCATTTGTTACAGTGCCTAGTTTTAGACTTTTCCAAGCCATTTGGTGGTAAGGCAAGTCTGTATGCAGTAGGTAGCTACTAATGTCTTTTCATGGTCAAAGTATTGCTTTTTGTGCCCCTCTCCATGCTGGGCGTTGGGTGGGCTAGGTGCTCACCAGCAAACATAACATGTAGTTTCTGTGAAACAGACATAGCTGGGTGTCTCGTGTGGAGCATCACCTGCAGGGAGAAATGATTTTTTACATAGCTTGTGTTCATATTTAACTGTTGATAATTGCTTAAAAAAAACAAACAAAAAAACTTAACGTTAGTGATAAATCTAGACTCAATCTTCAAATATATACCTTTTGAATGTCCTTGGCTATTCCATAAGTACACAAAGTTTCTGACTGGAGTACTTTTTAATGTAGTGTTTCTTTCTTCTTCTCCTTCCTCTTCTTCTTTGCTCAAAATTTTTTTCATTACAAAGTCAAAAACTGTTGAACTGAAAAATGATCATGTTTAAATGTATTACATGTTAAACATGTCTCTGAAGAAGCAAAGTGCTTTTTGGATTTCTCCATTGCCCAAGGCCTTTCTTAGAACCTTTTCTCATGAGCTGCTGCTACCCAAATGCCTGTGGAAAAAAAAATTCCTCTGAATGAATTGATTTATGATCAAACTGATTGGTTTTTAGCACACTGTTCACTTTTTGTCTCTCTCCTGGATAAAAGATATTTACATTATGAATATCATTGGTTCTAAAACCCCCATCTCTCATATCTCGTGTAATCACAGAGATTAGAGACAGCGAAGACTTACTGGGTCATTTAATTCACCCCCAACAGGACTGTTGTCCAAACAATATCCAGTACTTTGCTTTGTCCAACTCAAAATAATTTGGTAGATGTGGGCTTTAAAAATGCCTACAAAACAATTCCAGTCTCACCAGTCGCACATTGACCAAGATCAGTCGAGATAGCCCATCTGGACCAGCATGGTCACAGTGCAGCTGTTTTTGTGAGCAATTGCAAAGATCCAGAGATGTAGCTGCCACCACATGTGGCTGCTTCCACAGTCCATCCATTCCTCCTGGGCTCAGGTTGGGGTAGCATTTGATATGAGCCTACAACAATGTTCATATTTGCATCTTTGCACCCTTGCATCTCTTGGGGACAGGAGGAAGTGTCGTAAAACTTTCTTGTACTAATTTCTTAGGACTCTCTGTACACCATCTTCCTCCAACAATGGTGCTTAGAAATTTCAGATATACCTTTCTGGGTGGTGCTTTTAGGTATGTAACTATGGAGATTTTAATTTCTGGAGACTTGCACCTTTGAATCCCATGGAGCAGAGTATGGCAGTAGCTTGCTTGTAGTAAATGGAGGAATGCACACCAAGTACTTTCTGTGTATCAGGGAGTTTGCCTCAGTATCTTGCTATTGCTCAGAATGTCCTAGGTTAAAAGTGCTCTTTGCTGCTTGTATCCTGACTGCAGCTGGGTATTGGCATCCTCTTGTCCATGAGCTGGTTTTGAGGCCAGCTGAGATCTGAGTTGAAGCACATAATTGCTCTATTGTGAGTGCCTTCGGCATACTCATATACATCTATTTTTTTAATCAGAAATGACTATAACATCCTGCAAGGGCCAGATAAAAAATTTTAATTTGGTCCTGACCATTTTTTTTTATTTCTGAGCAGAAAACCTTGCATTACCCAAGCAATTTAATGCTAACCAAGGTCAGTATTTTCCAATAACACAAAATTCAAAGATAAGCATTGAATGTCCTATTTTCTTGAAGGGACTGGAGCCAGGTCCAGTTGCAAAGTCCGTCTTCAGACTGAGTTTCCCATTATGCACAGGGCTGGGGTGCAGGTCCTCTGCAGAACTGCCACAGTTGTGTTTGCAGCTGAGAAGAGACCTACTGTGCTACAAGGTGGGACAGCACACAGTGACAGCTTAAAATTCTGCTCCCTCATGCAGCTGCTCATCAGTGGAGCACAGGACTCCAAAACCATGTATGTAATTCAGCCTTTTCAACTCGATTCTAAGGAGGGTGCTGACAATATCTTGGTAATTGCAGATTACTTGCAGATACTCTCTTGTTCCCAGTTTAAGGTCTCTCTCAACAGCAGAAACAACAATAAAATTGCACAGATTGTTGCTTCAGAAACACTCAGAAATCACTGGCTTGCTTTCCATGATGTTCCCTTGAAGCACAACATTGCCATTTCTGTGGGGAAGCACAATGAAAGCCAACAGCAAATGTTGTGACATATATCTGTTGTGGAAAAGTTTTGAAGGGGGGTATGGAACATGGGTAGGAGTGCTTTTTGCAGCTCTTTGTTGCTGTTGTGAATAACATCACAATATCTCTTAATGAAGCAGATGTTCAGATAAAGAGTGTCAGGCTACAAGCACCAAAAAATAGAAGCTTCCACACAGCTTGAGTTTCAGCTCTGTTTGCCTTGCTAACCAGTTGCCATGCGCTGCTTGGCACACCACAAGCACAGAAGGCATCTATTGGATGGAAAGTGTTATAGAAATAGTTCCATTAGAGTTTCTCACATCTTGCTGTGGTCTCCTTCCTCATGTTAGATGGAAACTTTACTTTTCAGACTTGTGATACAAATTGCTATTTCTCCTTTTATTCTCACATGGGACACCATGACCCTAATACACTGCTGTTGTAAAATGGGAAATAAGTTTACATAAAACAGATGAGTTTTGATTTAATTGCTTTTTTCTCTAGTTATGGGTCAGCACTTGCTAACTGGAATTGTGTCAAATAATCTCCAAAGTCTCATGAGAAAATGGTTATGTTAACATCCACATATTGTAATACTCTAATACCTTTGGGACTCTTGCTAATTTTTGGATGTATAAATGAGAAAATTGTAAGGTGAAGAGGAGATGTTTTGGAGGAGTGGTCTGCTTTGTACTTTAAGTATGGGGCAAGAAGTCACACTGGATAACTTATGGCT
This sequence comes from Dendrocincla fuliginosa, assembly GCA_035047845.1. Lineage (NCBI taxonomy): Eukaryota > Metazoa > Chordata > Aves > Passeriformes > Dendrocolaptidae > Dendrocincla > Dendrocincla fuliginosa. The sequence continues at coordinate 6,340,761 of JAWWMO010000083.1, forward strand.
AAGAAACCTGATAACTTATGGGTTTCTCTGTTCCCAAAGTGGAAAAGAAGAGGTGGCTTTGGAGACTACTTTCAAGTACACAGCAGCTGCTAAAAAGGCTTGGTGAACTCAGCATTAGGTGCAGGGCAAAGACAATTAGACCACTGGGTCAAACCCAGCATTTGCACTGGGAACATCTGCTCTGGATTTGTGTCCAGACTCTCATCACCTCCTGAAAGCCAGAGGCTAGGGTGTAAAGTCCAAGCAGCCGCTTGAAGAGTGTCTATTTGGGAATGCAGTCAGAGGCGCGGGCAAAGGAACAAATCAACCCCGTGTACATTGCTTAACACTATGCACTTATTTTTTAGCTGCCATGGTTGATGTTGAAGTACCCTGCCTGGCTCATTGACAAGCAGGGATTTGGCAACCGGAAGAATAAAGCTGGCTAATGGAAAAGGTGCACAAATTTCTGTGAGAAACAATAGCTGGCTCTGTGCAATCTGGAGGCAGAGCAAAAACCATCATGTGCACTGAGGTATAAAATGAACAAAATAAAAAGAAAAATAGGACCATAAAGGACAACAGCAGTGACTACAGTGCAGTTGTGCTGCTTATGGCCTCCCACAGCCCATGTTAAACAGCACAGATGCTGTAATCACTCCTCTCATGCCTTTGACTGGGGAAACAAGTATTTCCCTTGTGGTGAGGATGAGCTGTATGTGGTGGGGAAGACCATCTGCCAGGACCTGTACAACTGCCTTCATCCAGCACACAGAGAGATGCACGTCCTTGTTGTGGAAGCCATGCAGAAAGGCACAAGTCCCCCCTGTAACTCAACTCATATTATACAGTAATAAGGTCTTGTGTTACAAGAGCCCTGTAGTGGAAATGGCTGGAAACAAAGCGAGGCAACTACATCAAACAAGGGGTGGGAGCTGTTAATTGCCTTAAAACATTGCTACTATAGCGAGCTGTGCCAAGAAGCCAGGACAGTGAGGATAAAGCTGAGGGGAGAAGGCCATGAACTGTTAGATTTGTGCAGACCCAGGGGGTGATTCTTTGTGTGTGATTTTTCCCTAGGTGTGTGATGTCTATCTAAAGAAGACCAGCAATGGTGCGTGATGTTTTTGTTCTATAAGCCAGGCTGTATCAAAGGGGGCCCTTTGTGCACACACCTGTCATTGCCTGGGATACCTCCAAAGTGACCCTCACCCTAAGCCTAAATGACTGCAAAAATCAGCATCTTCAGCTTCTGCAAAAACATCATGATTGTGCAAAAAAAGGTCTCCCCCCACACCACCACCACAGGGCAGGCACCAGGAGAGTTTCTGGGGGTATGTAAGCCCATTGGATTTTATGTTTTATGGGCTTATTTCCCCCACAACTCCCTGACAAACCAAGACACCAGTGACGACAGTGAAAACAACCAAGTCCGTTGGAGAACTCTGGTTGGTGACTACGAACTTTTATTCTTTTTCTCTCTTTTATTTCTCTCTTTTAACTCATTTTCTCTCTCTCTCTCTCTCTTTTCCCTTACACATTTTCTTGGATGATACCTTTGTGCTTTCATATTGCCATATTACTACAGATAATAACAACCTGAACAGCTACATACCTGCTTTCCTTTGAAACCAAATTGTTCTAAAATAAACCATATATAAGTATCTGTGAACACTGATCATCTAGTAAAATTAAATCTTCTGAATTCATTTGCACAGACTGCATGAATATACATGTGCTTAACCCACTATAACCCAGACTCTGCAGCTGAGTGTGGATTTCTGTTCACGTTGTGAGTCCTGGCCAAGCCAGGTGTGGAAATGGCATCTGTCCTACAGGACCTGGAGTGAAAAATGATAAAACAAAGCTGAATTTAGCACCCTACAAGACAGAAAGGAACTTGAAACTACAAGATTCTTGGGGGTCCAATGAAGATGGATGGATGCTGTTTTTAAGGACAGGTTTCCTTTCTCAGCCTCAAGGATCTAGGTGTCTGGAGTCCACAAAAGCAGGAAATGGGTTTGTCTGACCTGAAAGCAAAATTTTGCTCTATGGCTCCTGCATCTTCAGGCCTTTGTTTCTAAAGATTATAGTCTGCTCCTGGGCTATGCTAAGATACCTCAGGATGTCAGGCCTTCCTATGGGAGTCTCTGTCAGGAACTGAAGCACCATATCTCCTTTGTTTATAATTTTAGTTAATTGCCTGATATGGTTGCAGAAAAAAAAAGAGGGTATATGAGTAAAAAGGACTTTGTAAGACCAAAAGATTGCAGAGGAATCAAAATATCTTTCCCCCTCCAGATTCATCAGGAAGATCTGCCTTTATGGGACTCTTTATTGTCAATGGAGATAAAAACGTCGTTTAAGAGTGTAGGTCATCTGACCTATCTCGGATGTCTCTGTCAGTACCATGGTTTTCCCCCACCTCTGTCCCCATTCAATTGGCCTCCACTGACTATAAAGGCAGCCTGCAGTAACTGGCTCAGCTACAACCATTTCCATTTAGTCAGCTAAATCCACAGACTGATACAGAGATTCTGGGTCAGAGATGTCAAGTGCAAAACCAATAAAGAAATGAATAGACACATTCATCAAACTCTTCTATTGGATGAAAAGCTGGTGCAGGGGCAGCTGTACACAGGTATTTCTTGTCATTCATTAAAATGTGCTTAACTTGAGTTGCTATTCACTTAAAAGTTCTCCTTCACATTTCATCTTTTCCCTTAGAATTAGCCTTTGAACTCGCAGCATTTTCTCTGAACATCATGACCTCGACCTCAAGAGTTGGTTATTGTTTTTGCCAGAATTGCTCTTACCTAAGTAATGCTGTGTTATAACCAGAACTAGGTCAAAACTCTAATTCACTTTCCTTTTTACTTGGTGAGGGGAGGGCATTTGAAGTATTTAAATAATGTTGCAAATCCAATTAAACAAATCCAAAGCACTCTGACTTTTACCAATTGAGATTATTTCCTGTGCTTCTCTCACTGGTGCTGTTGGTCCTTCCAGTCACCTCTGCATTCTCTGGGAGGTGTGAGGCAGACTGAGCCATTTGCACAGGAAAATTAAACGTACTCAGTGCTCGCACAAGTCTCCTAACTGACAATATGCTCAAAGCAAAATATATGGGCTTCTTTCTCTTCTTAGGCTGGGTTCTGGGTACTGAGCACTGTCTGAATTCTACAGACAGTGATTTATCTGCACACCTCACTGCTGTTGTGGGAGGGGTGGGAGGGAGTTGCTGCTGTCTGAGTTGGAAGCACAGCAAGTACATTGCTCCAGCACTAATAGCAGACTACTGTATTTCTGCCAGTGAAGGCTCTGTCTGGTAGTGCAGGTCAAGACCTTTACCAGTAATTTATGAGAAGTTAGGAGGCAGAAATGTGAAGGAAGATGTCAGGGAAAATCCTTAATAGCATGAAATGCAATACTAAGACAACATCCAGCCCCAGAACAATATGACGTGACTTCTTCACTTTTATCAAAGTGCTACAATTTCCTGAAGGCCATGAACAGCTTGAGAGGCCACCCCAGTCCCAGGGACAGCTAACTGCAGTCTGGGACTACATCTGCGAGGAGCAGATTAACTCCCTCAGTGCCAGTTGATCTCTGATGACTGCTGATGCTTTGCAGAGATGGTCTCCATGCCTTATGGAGGAAAGCATATGAGAGACAACCTGTCTGCAGTCAGAGATTTTGTAAATCCATTTTCAGCCTGGTCTCTGGAATTTTGGTGACAGGGCTCTGGTATGCAAGGCTGACTGCAGAAGAAGTGGCTCCAGGAGTGTCTCAGTTTCCAGCCGAAATGTATTTACTGTTATTTGTCCCACGTGAGGCTTCATCACAGTAGTTTTAATATAACCTGTAATTCCAAAGAACATGCAGGGTTTCAGAATGTGCCCTCCCTTGCGACAGAAAGTGTTTTGACTATCACTGCCTGCTGCAAGTTCCTCGAGTCTCTCCATGCCACTCACAAGCAGCCAAGTGAAGACACTCCCTACAAGTGTAGCTCCTGCAGAAGGTCCTGCCATGGAACTGACTGGATACAGGCATGTGGGGACCTATGCATTTTTCTGAGCTACTGACAGGATGTATTTGATGAGATAGCATCCCAATGTTAAGATTTGCTATTCTTTGGGTAATTAAAGCCTTGTAGTAGCTCTGTACCAGGTATAAGAACAGAAGTACCATTGACTTAAAAAATACACATTTGCAGTTTTTGAGCAAAGTTGTTCCAAAAGGGTGTCGGTCTGTGCAAAAAAAAACAGACAAGTAACTTATCCAGCAGACCAGTGATTGTGTCAAACATGGACCTTATGGGGTATCCAGACCATAGTTTGCTGCACTGGAACACATTTTTCTCTCCAGTGGTCCTTCCAAGAAACTCAGTACTGACTGACCTGCAAATTTACCAAACTTTTGCCTCTCCTGCTTACCAGTTTAGGTTCCTTCTACTGTGTCACAAATCATGAAATTGCCCTGAATGTTTGTACTGTGCATAACACTAGTGGATCTGTGACCTATGGCTGAGGTCATTAAGGTCCTATAATGCCAGCAGTAATAATTATGACGAGAAACTTGAAAGAAATCTATGCCTTCCTGGAGGTGCAGGGAAAGATATCTGCTGTAAGCAGTTCTTTCATACAGGATGAAATGAGGCACTGTGAAAGCCTTGCTTGTGATTGTCTTATTTCTGTGCCATCAGTACCCGTTCTCTAACCCAAATATTTTCATCTTCAGTTGTACTCATATTGTTAATTCTGTTATTGTAATTGTTGTTTTCATGGATACAATTTCTCCTCTTAAGTGACTTTTCGTTGGCACAAGCTTTGTTTCATTGTTGTATTGTGTTGTACAGCTGCTCTTTTTCCAAGAATTACATTCTTTGCCTGTAATTTCCTGCTAAGTACTTAGCACAGAAACCTATTGTCCTTTCCTTTATTTTTTGCTTTTTTTCCCTCCCTGGTCCAGTTCTGCTGTTGTCTGTGTTTCAGCCTCCACAGACTTCTTTCACGTAGTGTCCTTTTCCCTCTCTATAATTTGTATCTTTTGCCATGCTGTGTATTCCTTTCCCATTTCAAAGGAAAGTTGCAACACTGTTAATCAAATTCTGTCTTTCTTCATGCTGTTCTATTCCAGGTTCAGCAATCCTTTGTTTTTCTTCTCATTACCACTCTCATATTAATAGTGAACTTCTTCTTTAATACAATGAACTCTTTCCTATGGTTTTATTTTATTAATTTTTGCCTATGCCTTTTTAAACTGGGGCATATTTCACCACCGCCAGGTTTCTGCTTTTTCCCATCCTTTACTCTTCATTTACTTATATTTTTTCCAATCTCTAAAGCAATTTCTGATACTGTAAGTCTATTATAACTCCAGGCTCACTGTTTCTAAAATTGACTTTTTTTTTCTCTTTGGCTTTGTGTCATTCTGGTCTTTACAGTTCACTATGTGCTGGTGACCGTGTACTGACACTAGCAAATTCAGCACTCAGGGCAGACTCTGAGCCCAGCTCTGTCAGCGGGTGAAACACCAGCAGCAGGACTGGGATTTTGATGCCCACCTGGATGCTTCAGAGCAGCTGTTGTTGAGCCCTTGGGGCTAATTGGGCTGGTGCAGGGGAGGATCTCATGTATGAAAGGGCTTTTCCTGCATGTGAGCAAGTGGTGCAAGTGAGCTCAGCTTTCCCCAGGGGCAGCTGACAAAGCTGTGGAAGTTTGCGTGGGGAAGGACCTGTCAGTGTTTGCAAACTGGTGCTCTCCCAGCCCACTGTGTGCCATAGAACTCCCTGCGGGCACTGCATTTATTGATGGAGAAAAGACACAAATCTGCACCACTCCATTCCTGCTGGAGCATCACCTGCATGAGCTCCTTGCATTTCCCAAATACATCATTGAATCATAGAATCATTAAGTCTGGAAAAGACCTCTAAGACCATCAAGTCCCACCATTAACTAACACTGTCAGGTCCCGTTTAACCTCATCTACACATTTTTTGAACCTTTCCAGGGATGGTGATTCCACTGCTTCCCAGTGCACACAGCTCCAATGCTTTAGCACCCTTTCAGTGAAGACATTTTTTCTAATATTCAATCTAAACCTCCCTTTCTTTTCCGACAGGAACTGAGCTCTTCTTCTCAGCTACCATTTTATTCCCCACATCAGCCTGTTTTTCCCCTTTCTGTCTTTGCCTCCCCTGCCTGCCCCTTGAGTCTCTCTCATGAAGCTACAATGCATCTACCTAAGCACTCTGAATAGTGGGCTCTAAATAATTATTTTGCTGTCAAATGTTCCATTTTCCTTTCCTTCGCCAGACTATAATTCTTCCTTGAATGGTGACTGCATAGTTAATTGCAATTCATTACGTGGCTGTCAGAAATCCAAGCCATCCCTGCTCTTGATATATTCAATCAGTGTCCTTGGTTTCCATGCAGTAATGTGCAGTGGGTTTTAGATTAAACTGTTATTGTTTTTTAACAGCTTATACATCTTCCAGTGCAGTCATTGCAGGGCCTTGGGGGTGTTTGGATGGGGAGACAGAGTGAGCAGCAGGAGAAACAATTGCTCTGGAGCGTGATCAGAGATGTAGCATCAGCAGTGACTGAACCAGGACTGGTGGGAGGAGGCCACTGCCTAGTAGTTTTCTCCTACATTTTGTAGCCAGGCAGGGCTCAGGGACCTTGGCCCAGGTTGCAGCCAAAGAAGATGGTACTGCTTTGAAAAGTCATGGAAATTATTAGTAAGCTTTGAAGCTTGATGAGTTGAGGCTGCAAGTGAAGCAAGTTTTGCGGAGAGAGGTAAAATAGATTTCTAGATTGATCGTCAACACTGGCCTAAAAAGGAAAACTTCTAGTAAACAAGCCCTTCTTCCAGCCCAAAGTAAAATCTCTCACCTTCAAGGCCTAACTAAGTTGATGGTGCAGCTTAAGCTACCTTGCTGCTTCTATCTTAGTCACGAAGGTTGTACACAAGTATCGCACCCTCAGTGGCAGTGCAGACTGTCCTGGTGCCTAGAGCCTGCACTGAAGACCTGTCAGAAAAAGGCAAACCTATAGGTCAGCCTAAATATACTGCCAAGTTCATCTTTTTTGTAGCCCTCACCCACACTGTTCCTCCTGACTTTATGAACAGAAGTAGGCACCAAAGTGTATCCACACTGCAACAGTTTATTTTTATTATCTGGGCTGAAAGTTTGGATTCCCTCACTGGTTTCTACAGCAAATTTAATACTCTTCAGTCTGCCATCAAACTCTCTCTTGAACACTTCTCTACCAGTATCAAAGTCCAGCAAACCATGGTCAGCATAAGAATGGTATCCAAAGAACGGTGCTATACAAAAATGTGCAAGTCACACCCTCATCTACACAAACCCAGCAGTCATCCAAAACACATCAAAAAAAGATATAGTAAGCTGTCAGGTTTTCACCACCTTGACAGTCTAAAGAAGCTTCTTGCCCAGCAAATATTTTCCACAAAGACAGTTCAATATGATGGAACTTTTGTATTTTCTCAGAAACCTGCTTCCAAAAACTTAAGCTGCACCACAGATCAACTAAACTCAGCATTGAAAGCAAAACACCACAAAACAGCATGTACAAAGTGGAATCCTATAATTCCTTGAATAATACATATGAAAATTGTCAATATATTGCCAATCTTAAAAACATTCCTGAATCCTATGCCTAGGGCTTCTTCCCTTACATAATGACCTTATACAATTTTTATGGATCAAACAACCCCCATGAGTCACAAAAAACCTGCACAGGCAAAGCAAAAGGGCAAACCCATCCAATAATTAGTAGACAACAAACTTTTACCACACACTCAATTTCCGCTCTCTCAGTCTTGATCCTCAAGAGAAAGCTACAAAATGCTTTCCAAAGGTGACAATTGAAATGCACTACTCATGATAAGAAAAAGTCGCGGCATCAACAGAGACAAACATTTATGGCATGTTATAATTCTCCACTTTCAGCCCGCCTCCAACTTGCTCCCCAGTGAAGCTGCCCATGTGCCATGAGATATAAATTGTCACTCTTTCTCTCACTTTGTGTATCTCTTTTCAGTGGAAGACACTGTTGTGTCACTTTTCCCTTTGCAATATCCTTTCTTCTATACTACAGGTATCAATTTTCTTCTCTTACCCCCTGCCCATCTGATTAAGAGAACCTAATTAAATTCCCGTCTTAATTCTTGATTGTACTCATCTTTGAAGTTTGGTGCACTTATTTATGGACTAGCAAAGAGCTTTTAAGCCTGAAATCTGTCTGTTGTTTCAATCAGTCAGTGTAACAAAAGATGCTTTCTTCTCACTAAAAATTTTGCCTAGCTTAAAAAATAACTTACATCAATGTTGAAAAAAACAAAATCCCCATATATACTTTGTTGCAGAATATTATCCAGACTTGATTTTTCATCACTCAACTTGAAATTTTCAATATTTTTTTGTGATTATTTTTAAACTGTGTGGGAGTTCTAGTGGGCTAATACTTCCTGTCTTAATCGGAATTGTACCAACTAACTTAGTTAATCTCTAAATGTGTGTGCAGATTTGCATGAATAAATTCATCTCTGCATCGACATAGACAGTTTGCTGGGGTAACAAAGCTCTTTATTCCTGTTCCTTTTGTAGTGCATATTTAACTGCCTCAGTACCTACATGCGAAACATCAGGCTTTTAAAGCAGTATGTCTGTGTTCAGCTGTAAGAGCTGTGTTTGTGTATCACCTACTGCAAAGAGACTCTGATGCATGACTTGGTCCCCAAGGCTTTATCACTGAGGAAGCCCCATGTAGGGCCTAATCTTGCCATTCCCGTGGAGTGGTGTCTTGAACTTAAAATTGACAGGGTGTCAGATATGCTGCTTAGTGTGGGGAATGCAGGCAGGGCTGGGCAAGAGATCTTTCTGAAGCCCGAGTACATCAGTCGCAGTGGTGCTGAGCTCCCCACAGTAGCTGATCATAGATGGAAAGCCTCCAAGTGATTTACATAGGCTAATACATTGCGGTGAGCTGCATCTTTGAAATTGGGAAGGTTTTGCCCTTTCTCCCACTGAGCATGGCACATGATGCAAGTGCAGAAACATTCCTGCTGCTCTTTAGGAAAGTGGTTTGATAGTGAAGTAGCCAAGAGGCATGAACACTTGAATTCAGGCACCTCATTTATGGTGCCTTTGAAATTTAAACTGGCTGAGTGACTCCTCCTGGATTACTCTTATTATTCCATAGGATTCTATGATAACATTTTATCTGGTTTTTTTTTTTTTTTTTTTATCATGACTTGTATTCTTTCAGTCAGTAAAAACCCATCAGATTATAAATCACTTCTGTGCTCTTTGTATCCCTAGTAATGACATATTATCTCCTAATCTCTGCGTACAGGAATAAAGGAGGGAAACTCTCAGGGGCTGAAATGCCAGGGAATCATTTCTCTAGGTGAAACAAGTGGGATGGCAATTTATACTGAAGCATCTACCATGAGTAACTTTTCAGTTCAGGATAATATGTTCTCAGGCCTCTCTCAGGGTTAGGTGCAAGCTACCTGCATTGCAAACTTGCCTAATAACACATTCAGTTTTCTTCAATATTAAATTAATCTACCACAGACTTCATATGTGTGACCTTGTGGCAGAGTCAAAGTCACGTGCATACTCCCAACTGTAGAAAACACCTTGGGGAAATTTAAGTTCTTAAAAATTCATAGTGCTTTGATTTCTAATGTCATTTTGGCGTATAATAGCATCAGATACAGAAAACCCCTAAAAATTACAAGTGTGTCTTTGTCAGTTGTTTATTGGTAGGATTTGTTCCTGTATAAACTACAAAGGGAATGTTATTGGGGATTATGCATTTATAAAAATTTATAACATTATTTATAAATTTATAAAAATATATTAGATGCAGTAGTTCAGTAAAGACAAGTGCCTGGTTCCAGTTGGGTGGAGACAATCAACGGCACAAAAACAATGGCTGGGGAGTGCTGAGGTGGGTTGTGGTGCTGCAGAAAAGAATTTGGATATATGTGTAGGGGCTGCCGCAGGTGGGTCAATGGGACCATGGATTTAGGCATCATGTTGGGATGCCTGAAAATGATGACACGGATGATCTTCCATTCCCTGAAGGAAAAGTACAGATTCAGCTCAACCACAGTATTCAGTCCAGAGCACACCATTAATAATGCAGACCACCTGTGGAAGTTTGGAGGTGTTAGCTGGAGTTCTTTTGTCAAAGATGAGGGACAGTAACAGCCTGCAGAGATAAGCAGCAAGGGATAAGTTGCTCACTCTGTTCCTTGTGGGTAGGGGGGAAAGAGCCAGGACTAGGCAGCAGCAATAGAAACTTTTGTTAAGCATTAGGAAAAACCTGTTAAGGTTACTAAAGCTCTAGGAGAGTCCAGCATTTTGATCTTTGTGGGTTGTTATAAAACAAGCTGTGCAGGCATCTTTCAGCAACGATATGTCGATGGTTTTGAGCAGAGTTGACCCCCAAAGGTCTCATCTCCTATAAGTGGGAAGCCAACAGTTAGTTATGTAGTGCCCATACATAATTTAGGAAGCTCACAGCTGATGCCTATAGGACAGATACAAGCCCATGTCTTACTTTCACTTACTTCCACTTCAGCTGCTTTAGCATGCAAGTAAACATCTGCAAGCTCAAGTTTATGATTGTCTTAGAATGTTCATTTCTTGTTGATTTTCTCATAGAAAAAACTAAGTAGCAAAGCAGAGTGCTTAGGCCAGGTCCTAAGTCATTATTCCTATGAACAAACTGTAAGATTTACATTAGAGAGATGCTTTACCCTGCTTTAATACTGTTTCTAGCAGTCTCATAATATCTTAATCAGTCTTTAACTTGACACCACTGGTCTGATGAGCTTGACCATACTTGGAGAGCAGACAGCAATGCTACAGGACAAGAAATGCATCAGTTTTCTCTCTGGTGGAGGGCTATGAAATAAGTTAAAGTAAGTTAAAAGGTATGCCCAACAAAAAATATTTCTAGAGTCATCAGTGCTACCTGAAGAGCAGGGTGTCCTTGTAAAATTATATATTCCTTCCTTAGCCCAGTGTGTGCAACATTTACAAGCTCATCAAGCAGTTGCTAAATAATGTATTTACTTCCTAATTATTCTCACAGAGGAGAACAGCTATATCGCAGCCCTCACGTAGCCCAGCTCTGCTTCTCTTATAAGCATTGATGTTTGCTTAGCAGGTTTGCCAACTGGATGCTACATTTTCCTTGTTTTGTTTGCAATGAGCATGAACCTGGAAGATCTTATGATCCTTTTGCAAACCATAAGTTTCTCTGCTTCCTGACTCATTTCTGGAGAGAGCAGAGAGGACTGAGCACGTCATAGAGCCAGATTTGAGAAAAAGTGGAGTAATTTAGCATGAAAAATACTGTTGTACTCAGCAAACTATTTCCCTCTAGGATTAGTGAGTGTAACAGGAAAGCAAAGGAAGTTAATGTTTGCCAGAAGGGAAATGAGAAATCTCCCCAGTATGGGGCTCAACTGAGCAATCAATCTTGAACCTGAAGCCCAGCATGCCCAAAGACAAACACCCTATGCCTTCTCCCCAGGAGAAATTTATTAGTTTGAGGCACTTTCCACAACTTTCTTCCTATAGTCTATTTTCATAGCTTAAAAGTGCTCCTGGAGGGCAGGAAACCTAAAAGTGTGATTTGAATAACTGTTGCATTGGTCAGAATCAGCCCTCTCTGTGGATGTGTGCCACATGTGGAAGGTCTTTGAGGACAGGACAACAGTTCTGCTCATTATACAATGCCTAGTGATGTGTTCCTTGCTGAGCCCACCAGTTCAGACGCAAACCCAGTCCAAAGGTTCAATAATTAATATGCTGGTGCTATAAAGTTGTGGTCAAAGATAAAGACACTATTTTATCAACTTGTTTTCCATCTGTTTTCCATCTGTTTTCCAGAGAGAAATTCCCAAGGCAGTAGCAAAGAAACCAGAGGTCAGATCAGAGACATTGCTGATCTCCATTTGCTGATGCCACCACTAAATCTTCAATAACCATTACAGATGAAACCATGACATCATTTCAGACAGCTACTGCTTGGTTTGAATGATCCTGTCATTTTTAAATGTCTGTTTGCAATGAACGCTCTCAATTTGACAAATCTTTATTTTGTAGACTTGGTTAAAGATTTTGAAGAACATTTTTCAGGAGGAGGATGCTTTGGTGATATGCTTTACACTTAATACTTGAACAATTCCCACCTGTAAGCTGTATTGTTAAGATATCATTTTACTTCTGGTGGAAGCAGGGAAATGCTGATGGATTGTCCATAAGATGCATGAGCAGAGGAGGCAAATTAAACAGTGGGGCCTGAATGACTAATTATCTTGTGTGCTTACCGGAGAAAATTGATTATCAGACATTCCTGATCAATTGATTTTGCCTACATCTGCTTTTTCATAAGAATGAATATATTTCACTTTATTAAAATTTCATAGCTTAAGGGAGCCGTTAATACTGTGAACCAATAATGCCAATAAGCTGTTAGTATGAACAATCCAGCCTAGCAGTGATGTGCAAAAAATTCAAATGGAAGCAAAACCGTTGGGAAAGACAGAGAAAACAAGAACTGCTAAACTGAATGAAATAAAGATACAGTGAGTGGTAAAATTATGCTTTGCCTCTTCCTCGTGTTACTCCTTAATTAGTATTATGTCTATATAAGTGTCTGGAACTGTCTCTTTGCTCTAAATGTACACATAAGGTGAAGAATCATCTAGAATGTCACAATGTTATTTCTGAGACTGGTTTTGCAAAAATAATGAAATCTCACAGTGCTTTTACTAAAACTCTGGGCTTTGAACTCTGTATCTCAGTGTCTGGAGCCCACAGTAGGCAGCATTACAAGCTTTATGGATTTATGTAGGCAGGACAGGAGACTTGCATCTTGGGCTGTTCAGTGCCGTCAGGAGCCATGAGTTCCTACATTTATCCATATGCTGTTGTTGGCTCATCTGGAGCAGTGACATTACTCTGCATGAAACTGCAGAATTGACCTACCCTGTTGTTTTCTTCCTGACCCTTCTTGCTATCTTTTCAGCTGTGAAAAGGTCCATACAGCCTCTGCATGGGCAGTCTCCTGTCTTTTGACCTTGTATTTGCCAACATTAGCAAAAGCAGCTGGAAATCTGGCCTCCAAGATGACCCTTCATGCCTGTTCAAAACTTCTTCAGGTGCAGGAAGATTTTCTGTGTAGCTATATAATATTCATGGCTCATTCAATGTGCAACTGAACGTTAAGCAGATTGTTTCCTGGGTATTTCTACCCTGACCTCAATTCTTTTTGTTATAGGGTATGATTTGCTTCAAGTGTATCACCATCCAATATGGCAATGGGAGCCAGAAAGAGTTTGCAGGCTGGCAGAATACCTTACCAGGATGTACCTGATGCCTACTGTGTGTCTGCTTTTGTAGGAGCTGCCATGCTAAGTGGTCAGAGCAATGAAGGAACTGAAACCACGCTTTACTCAGTCTGGCTTTAGAATCCACTCAGAGCACCCAAGTTGGAAGCAAGCTTACTGCCTAGTCATTGCAAAGAAGTGGCCCTACTGGTAACAGCTGGATGATGGAAGGTGAGACTCATTCACATCTGAACACAGAAAACCAATTTCTGCTATACTAAATTACATAACCAAGAAAACAGATACGTCATACAGTATTTAGGAAAAATTAACAGGGGATTGCAAGATACAGTGCTTTGCTGTTGGAAATTCCCCTCTATCATCTCAGAGTTCTGCTTGTAATAACATATCCTCCTCTAGGAAACATTTCTGCATCAATTTCAGATGAGCTGTAGACTAGTTGGCCAAGAGGGAATAGCAACAAGGACAAAAGTGATGTCCTTGAATCCTTCATACAAATAATTTAGATTCAATCTGTTTACAGAGGTTAGACACCAGTACATTATTTAAATCCCATTAGACTAGAACATCAAGGGTGAGATGATATTTAGGCAGATCTTGCAAACACAAATCTCCTTTTTCTTAATGCAGTTAACCTCACCTTACAATGCAAAATAAGAACTCCAAAGGATCAGAAAGGCTGAGTAACTTAAAGTAAAATACAAGTTCCTTTATTAATCTTGCAAATAGCATTGCTGTTTGCATCATTACAACTGTATTGCATGGTTACAACTGTCAGGACTTACCTAAATTATTTCCATGTTAAAATCACAACATTAAAATAAAAGGAAATTCTTTTCACCATGGATTATGAAGGACATAAGATTGCCTTAAGAAGGACAATCAAAAGACTTAATTTGAGGGCTCCTTGTTGGCTAGAATACTAACTCACTGTGGAATTAAGGTAACAGAATTTAGACACATCAAATGTAGGCTTCTGTGTAGGAGTTGTCAGTTATCCTGGGCTCCCTGTGTGGCCAGTGGAAACTCAGCCAGGGAATTTTAAGAGAAATTAAGAGGCATTTTATCTCATCCTGACTTTAAAATGTTTCTTTCCACAGACTGAAGAAAACACCTTGACAGACTCACTCACTCCCAGACTGCAGAAGTGCAATGTCAGTTTAGGTGGAGCCCACACTACCCACTTGTAAAGGAGAAGCCATAGAAGTACTTGAACATCCTGTCTGAATATCTGAGTACTAAAGCACTTGCTCTTCTTGTTGGCCTGCTTGTGAAGAGAGGACTCACACCACCATGAGCCCATGAAATTCCCAAAGAAACCCCTGACAATGAGAGCAGAAACAAATCCCTATCTCAGGCATGGGTTATAAGACCTTGGTCATGCCTTGCAGTGTAGGACTGTGGGGAGGGGAAATGTGGTATTCGTTTTCAGGGTGTTAGAAACAGTATAGCTTTAAAAAACTGTAGCAGGAATTGGAAAACCTCTGAATCTTTGTTAACTGATGGGAGCTACGGACCAGCCTGACCTTTTGGAAATGGTTGCTTTTGAGAACTGATGAGCTGTGCCCATTGTAATGACAGACCTTGTTCAGCAAGTCCCCTTTGCAACTTCTGCTGAAGTAACTACATTACAATGTTATAGGAACATATGGTCCTTACAGACAGTGAATTAAAACTTCCCTTCCTCTCCTCAGTCACTGTTGCCGCCAAAACAAAGATATTTTGCACTAAACATGAAATCAATGACTTTGAATCTGTTTTGCTCCAGCAGCCAGGCTCACTTAGCAAACGATGGTTCGGCCAATGACCAGCCTGTTAATTTGCTGAAGGGATTTTTATATCTTGCCAAGATGCAAAAATACAAAGTAGAACTGGGCTTTTCCATCACCTCTGATAAAAAAGTGAAAGTGATGAGACAAATTGTGTGTACAGGAAATTAAATCTCTGGGACAAAACAAGCTGGTTAGCTAGAAAGGGAGCCAAGCAGCCAGGAGACAGTAACACTGCAATCATAAAATATCCCCATTTTTGGCTGCTAGTTTCTTAATAAATGCTCCCTTTGCTTCAATGTTTTGCTCTCCACCTTCTGTCTATTCATTTTCTTACCCTGGAATAAGCTTTCCACTTCAGTTTTGCTGTTCAGTTTTGAATTCCAGTTTTCTCAGAATTATGTGTTGTGCTGTGCTATCTATTGACGTTAAAGTCTCCAACAAACTATTGCACAAATTTAGGAATGGCAGCAACCTCCTCTTCCAAGTGTTTTTCCAGGAATCAGCACAAAGATCCGTGATAGACTTCCTAGGTCTTTCAGCACACTAGTCCTGTCTCTTCACACATTTAGCCCAATTTATTAAAAGATCATGACTCTAACTGAGTATGAACTTTCAATGTTGGCAGCAAAGATTAAAAATTAAGAAAAAAACTATTACTAATGAGAAGAAACCATCTTAATCATGAGGAGAGTGTTCAATTTAAAATTGTTGCTTCAGTATTTGAAGACCACCTTCAGGAAGAAGAAGAAGAGCCCTTCAGGCTTCATTCCATGAAGTCTGCCTTAACACTGGCAAGCAGAGATCTCAGAAATTCTTCCAAAGCAGGGTGGTGTAGAAATCCTTCAGTCAATATGATTTCTTGGAAATCCTGTACTATCCAACATGCACGTATGTAACCATGGGCCAAAACCTTCCAGGATGACTGGATATCTATCAAATGTCATCTTCTGAGCATCCAACTGGCATAGCAAGGAGTGGGACTGTTACAAAACACATTCACAAATAGGTTGAGGATTGGTTGCTGCTGAATGCTCATTATTACCATTATTTTTAATTATAGAGCTTGTCATGGTGAAATGTTTCTGAGGCTTCCAGCTTTCAGTGACTGTCAAAGGCAACCAGAGAACTTAGTCCCTTCACACCACTGGAGAAACTGGCACAGTATAAACCCATCAAGTGGAAACAAAGAATTAAACATCAGTGGTTTGCCAGAGCGCTGGTGACAGCCTTCTCCTCCCCTCTTTTCATTGCCATGTGAACAGCTGAGAGATGCACAAGAAAAGGCAAAAGAAAAGAATCCCTTCAACGGAAGACAAAAATGAATCACTTTAGAATAAACATAATTCCTCAGCCATGAAGGGCAATTAAACTTATTTTACTAGTGAAAAGGGGAGCCTAATAGAGTTATGAGTGTTTTAAAACTCATAAAAGCAATTTTTACATTCCCCCTTCACGGATGAGCTCTCTCAAGTCACAAGTTTGTGAGCTCATTATCAGCTGCCATTCAGGGAGCTGCAGGCTGTTAAAGTGCTTTGTCAACTCTCTCCATTTCCAAGCTTCACTATTAGTTCCAAGTCTGCTTTTTTTCCTTCCATCCAAGGAATTAGAACCCAATAACAATTTTGATTAGAACAAGACAAATAGTGCATTCAGATTACCACTTCTTTTTTTTTAATGCCAGCTCTGTAAAATGATCAGCCAAATAACTGGTAGATTTTTTGGGGTTTATTTCTCCCCAAGTAGATGTTGAAAATAGGTGAAAGTATGATCACATGACGGCAGAAGCAGTGCTGCGATGGAGACAAACCTGAAACATAGGAGTGATAAGCAAATAAGCAGGTTAAAGAAAGGCATTGGAAAGCCTGGACAGTTTAACCCTGGTTAATCCATGAGCATAATTGTCACCTTCTGAGCAGATCTGTATCACTTTGAATGTTTAAATTCTGTCTGGTTTTTCCTGCGTTATTTGGATTTCTTCACCCCTAATCTGGTTAAACTTGACTTGCCACAGATTAGTTTATTTTACTGGTTCTGGCCTAAAATTGATTTGGATTTACAGACTGAAATTGCATTCTCTTTCAGGGCTTATACAGTCACACATAACAACAGGGGAAGGGAGTGAACTGGGAGGAGAATTCTTGATTCAGTTCTGGTTCCTAGGAGCTCACATACAGTAGAAATGGACCTTATTTGTGATCTGCTGTATTGACAATTCCTATAACTGCAGAGGCTTCAGGAAGGAAATGGGATTCCTATGATAACAGTGAGTGAAAGCTGTATGCAAAAGTCTCGTCTTTTAATAGCAACTACCTTGTGCCTAGCAAAATAAAACACATAGTGAGCTGGCATGTAGAGCTTCACTTACATCTCCTCTTTCTGTGGTGAGCCATCATTTCTTGAATGAAATTTCAGACACCTAAAGCAATAGCACAAAACAGACACATTCCAGGTGATATTTCCAGACACATCACCATATAAAACACTGCCCAAAACTCAACTTTCACTCAGGCACCCCTGCAAGTAGCCACCTCTTAAAAGCCAGCTGCTTTGTTCCTATGCATAAAATGTTAAAATGTTGACGCTTTCAGGCATTACTTATCAAGACAATGGGGAAGGAAAATCGCCCTACCTACAAAGAGCTTGAACCTTTTATTCAGTCCCAATCTCCTGCACATTTTAATGTATTATTTTAACTGTTCTGTAATGAGAGGGCAATTAGGCTGCTGTGATGGTAGTGGTGCAGTTATTTACAGTTGCTTCTGGAGGACGATTCAGAAATATTCTTGCTGGACCATGCACTGTCAGATTTCTTCTTTGAATATCCTCATCAGATCTCCTCAGGATTTGGGCATTGTACAAGAACACATGGAATGCATGCACATGTGTATTTTAGGAAGAAGCTTCCCTTTGAACCATCAGGTGTCAGGATTATGAGTAACATAATACAATCATACTATGTGTTTGTATCTTGCTTATCAAACCAGAGCCTATATCAACACACTGGGAAAATCTACTGCAGACATTCCCAATGTTAAACTTATTTATTTTTAAACCCAAACACAGGAAACAATTTTGGAAACAAAGTGAATAAAAAGAAAAAGTCTATCAATTATATATTTTTACAACCTTAGCTCTGCTACAAGAACAAAATTACATCTAAATGTACTCACACCAATATCCTCAGTTTACAAGGGCACATAGTGATCAGACAAGGGGCAATGGCTTTAAACAGAGAGAGGGAAGGTTTAGATTGGATATTAGGAAGAAATTCTTTACTGTGAGCATGGTGAGGCATTGAATCAGGTTACCCAGAGAAGATGGAGGTGCCTCATCCCTGGAAGTGTCCAAGGCCAGGGTGGATAGGACTTTGAGCAAACTGTTCTAGTGGAAGATGTCCCAGCCTATAGCTGAAAGGTTGGAACCAGATGATTAAGGTCCCTCCAACCCAGACTGTTCTACGATTTTATAATTCTAAATTCCATGGGCCAAAGAGGAATCACATATGAATATTCAGTCCTCTTACATGGTGATTGCAGAGCAATATATGGATCAGCATCACTTACAGAAGCACAGAGAGATTACACTAGCGCCAGCTGTATGTTAGCAGGACAAACTTCTGAAAATATTACACAATTTTTGCCACTTGCAATGGTCATGCTTTTAACAAATGTCCCATTCAGACATGAATTCAGTAAGCCCTTAGTATTCTGTGTGGTGCCCAAATATGATATCATTATGTGATACAAACCATTTTACTGTTTTCAAATATAACAGCTCTCCAGTGTGAAATACTGTTAATGACCAGCATAAAACACTGATCACTTTAGTACAGCTGTAAATCAAAATTTATTTTGTACCTGGCCTGCCATGAGGGTATGATTAACTTTTATAAAATGGGTAGGATTTGGGGAGCTGTTTGATTGGTCAATATTAGCTCTAAGATACAGGTATAAATCTTTATGACTAAACAGGTCGAAATTCATTAGCCCCATTCCCCTCCTTCATTCCACATTGCTGTAAAATGGCAAGGAAAAAAGTGCCAGTGCAAAAAAACCACCTTTTTTTCATTCCCTGATTTATTTTCTCCCAGCAGAATGCAAATATACTGCAGGCTTTAGGTCCAACCTTGCTGTATGATGATCTCTGTTATAGCCACAGGCTGGCACCTTTGGACAACTCTGTGGAGGTTGCACAGCTTGGAGGAGCTTGTGGGAGCCAGCATCCTGCAAAAGGTGCTCACCCCTCCTGGCCAAGGCCCAGAGCCATCCCTGCTCCTTTCCTGTGTCTAAGGCCAAGGTTGTGCAGCACAAAGCCACCTGGTGCTGCTTGGAGAGCCAAAATGCGGAGAAAAACGTGGCATGGATTGAACAGAAGTCCCTGATATTACTGAGTCTCAGTCACTGCCACCTCCAGTCCCTGGAACTGGAATCCCAGTGCAGATGCTATTTAAACAGAGACATTTAACTCTGCACTGTTTGTTCATTTTGTTCTTTTAGCCTTCCTCCACAGGGCCCAGACATCAAAGTCCACAGGAAACAGGGGATTCCAGGTCTCCAGTGCTCATGTGCAGGTGCTGTTTGGGAGAGCCATCAACTCCAGCACAGCTGTGCTGGAAAGGAAAAAGGACCTGCTTCTTGCTTACTTTGTGATTTTCTAGCTCCCTGTCCAGGCAGGTGTGGATGTTGGGCTGCTTGATGCACTGTGATAAAAGAGCTCTGTGGACTGCTCAGCCCTTCCCTGGGGTGGTGAGGAACATTCCAGTGCCAACACTGCATTTCTCAGAGGTTCTCATGGATCTAGGCACAGTATTTCAATTTTATTCCTCCCTCTGAGTAGGCATAGGGAATACCTCTATGCCTCGATGGAGACGATTGCTTCCTCCATTAAAAAAAAAAAAATAATCAAGAAACAAGAAGCCTTGCTACCAGGTGTGGGCACCTCCAGAGGTTTGGTTCTGCTGCAGACCTGCTTTGCAGCTGGCAAACTGTCCACTTTATCCATCAAACTAGTGAAGGGGCCACAGGAGGAGCAGCACCACAGGAATGTGTCCCTGGGAAGCAAATGCCCACACCTGCAGTGGTGTATGGGCACTGTCCACTGGTTCAGAGCTGCAGGCATCAGGTGCCTCAGCACCCCCACAGAGCTCATCGCCAAGTGAAGGTGACAAGGACACACAGAGAGGCTGTGTCACAGCAGGAACTCAGCCAGGACCTTTGCCACTCTTCTGTACCACCTGTCTGGCAATAAATCTGTAATAATTGCCCCCAGACAGTTAATGATGTGTTTATGTACCAGAGCTTCTAACACTCTATAAACGATTCTTATCATCCCTTTAATCATCTTCCTTCAGCCATTTTAAACTGCTGTTCCCATGAGATCTATAAATGAATATTATTCATCACTGAACAATGTTAGTGAAGGAATCCAAACAGAATCTGGTGCTTTACATTTGGGAATTAGGTGGCTTTATTATGGAAACTCTTCTGAAACTTTAATTACAGGGAATGTTACTTTTGACTGCGCATATTAAAAAATATATTTATCTTTTTTACTTGCTAAAATATTGGCTCCAAAAATGAGTCCAAGAAGACAACAGAAAATACGTGGTGAATTACTTGTTTCCTTAAAGTGGTCAGGGCATGACTAGTGCAGAGTTATGATTAGGATAATAATAAAACCCCTGTTAGATGAGAAATAGCTTTCTTTGCTCAAAGGAAACCTAGAGATTTCCTCACTCTAAACAACATATTTAAAAGAAAGTTTAATCAAAACTGGAAGGAACGTGTATGCAAAACTTATTAGGCAAGGAGGACTCATTTCTCATCTGAGTGGTCAAAGACTTACTGAATCTGTGAAGTAAATATCCTCTGCAGCAGATTTTAGCACTTTGCTGACCCCGTGGCCAAAAAAGCACAGCCAAGCAGGCAAAAACTTGCTCTTTGCTTCCCAAACACTCGCTGCTTCTTGTTTAGATGAAATGAGTCACGTGCAATCTTAACAGGAGGCATTGCTGAACTCTGCAGGATTTTTTTTTTTTACTTCAAGAGGGTACTTCCCTTTCTGAGACTGCTCCTTTCAAGGGAGGATGGGCTGTCCTGTGTCTGGAACAGCATCAAGCATGGCACAGTGCTTTGATGTATCCAGGGCCCTTCTGAGGGATTTATTCTGGTTTGATTTGCTTAGAAGAAAACAAACAGATAAATAGCTATGCTGAAATAAACCCTGTTTTCCTTATGGACTACTATTTTGGCAACAGGAAAGCCTCTTCTTTCTGAGCAGTGCAGGATGGGACACATTTAGCCTCTCAGACACAAGAGGCAGCCTCTTAAGTGGGGCTCGTACAACGCCAGCAGTGAGGATTACTTAATCTCCAGTACTTCTTCCAAATGGTGCCTCTTCTCCTTTAACACCAATGGCTGACTGAAGGCTGGGCAGACCTTTAAATGTTCTTATTTGACTTGTGCCCTCCTCATCCAGGGTTGATTCACAGTCTTTAGTGCCTTCGCACAGCCATCTGTCCTCCTGGCCAGCTGCCCAGGGACAACCTGCTCCTACCCTGTCTCTTGGACATATGGTATCAGTGCTGAGTGAGGGCAGCCTCCTCCAAAGGAAACTACAGGGAAATTCTCCTCTCTGCTCCCCCCTCACTCTCAGCCTCTGCTCTGATGGCGAAAGGGGCAAAACCAGGCTGAAAAAAGTATAGACAAGGAGCCTGAGGGTCCTCAGGTTCCTTGGTTGCTTGTGCTGCTCCCAGAGGACTCGCACCCAGGCTGAGGGGACCTAAGGCAGACAAAACCCTTGGAGCAGTTTACCCTGAGGTCCCCTGATAATCTGCAGAGCTTTTTGCATTACCAGCCATCTGACTTGCTCCAGGCTGTGTTCAGATGAGCACACCAGCTCCAAGGGGAGCTGGGGAGGGCTGGCTCCCATTAGATACCCCGCCTGCAGACATCTACCCGCAGGTGAGCAGAGTCCCCGCTTCCTCCAGGCTTCACAGCTCCCACAGGATGCTGCAGGGAAAGACATTCTGCAGGGGCAGCAGAGCCCCAGGGCACCCACCCTTTAAGGCTAGGTTTTCATTTAGCACAGATGGGTGAATGTCATTGTAAGGTCTGGATACCATAGCATCGAAGACACAACTGCAGTTCCCCTGGCTGCAACTCATGGAAGGCTGACATGCCCCACACCCACCCTCTCTGTAATAACAATTGCCAAAAGACATCTCACCGAGGGTTTCACTTGTGTACAGGCTGACAGAAAGTGGCAGGTCACTCCCACCACAGGATGCATGGACTGGGATAATGAGCTCTAGGCTTTCATGCTTAGGTATGATTAGAGCAATAAACTTCTCTGAAGGAAGATATCTCTTAGGAGGCAGGGAGGAGACAGCAGGTCCAAACTAGCAGGGCATTAAGTCAGCAATTTTTTCAGAAGATAGTTGATTTGCCATGATTTGTCACATCTGTATAATTCAAAAATTAATGTGCAGTTCAGTTCCTTCAACAGTGCCTTCTAATGGGTTTTGGAAGGATTTATTTACAAAGGCTTGTTGTGATATTTTATTAATTTTATTTCAACATTTTATTACAGGCAAAAATAGTTGAGAAAATACTTTGAAATACTGCAAGCTCTTATTATGTTCATAAACTACCCTTGACTAGAGAGTGAAGTACTAGCTATTTTACACAGAAGTGAAATCAAATTTTGCTTTGTGGTTCACTACAGGTTTGGAAGATTCCTACATCCAAACCACACTTTATAGCTACAAAGTTGGTAAAGGCTTGAAATGAAGTGCAAATTTTAAAGCTAGAGATGATATTAACTCAAGGGTTCAAACGGTACTAAAATATGAAATTGAGGAATCATTAAGTATTGTTTAAATGAGCCTTCCTCTCTGAGCATGGGCAATTAACACAATCTTGATGGGAACTATATTACTACTCTTTAAAAAAAACTTAAGGAATGGTGTACAAATCCAGAGATTAATGATTCTGTCCTTCGCACCAGGCAAAAAAAGCATAAGCCACAATAAAGAAAAAAATTAGAAAATACTGATATGAAACCATGATATATCGTGAAGAATTAATAGGCTTTTCATAAAATAGGAAATGTATCTTTCACATATCTCAGGACTATCTCCAAAGAGCCATTGAGCATGAAGGTAAACAAAGTTTTGTGAGTGCAAAGAAGCTGGAGTTTCAAAAAATTTAAGTATCTCACCAAAGACTGTTAAGGAAACTAAGTTCTCATGGGATAAGAAGGGAAGTCCTACTCCAGATTAATTACTGAAAGCAATTAACTGGGAATTAATTATTTAGGTATGAATGAACAGTTTGTTTTCACACTGGTGCACTGGAGGGTAAGGTCCTATGTTAGGGATCTCTGTTAAGATTGGTGTTTCTTGTGCATTCAGAAATGACCCAGGAAAAGGGGATGATACTTAACCAAGTCAACACCTGACTGATAAGCTGTGGCAGTCTTGTGGTATTCTGCAGCTCCAAGATAAAAAGATATATTTAAATAATTTCAGACCTCTGTCCCAGCTCTCACCAAGAGGCATGTTGTGAAAAACCCAGACATGTCTTATCCCTTCTATCAGTGGTACAAGGGAGGTCTGATGGCTGTGATGTCTCTCCTGAAGAAGTACTACGTGGCATGTGGATGCCTCCTGAAGCCATAGGAGATATTTCTTTGGAAAGTCCTGTCCTTTGACACCAAACCTCTGCCCAGTGTGCTGTGTGGTTTCCTCAGCTGGTGCCAGAGTGATGCCAGAGGCAGTGGGAAGGAGTAGAGGGAAACATTTGGGCTCATGAGCGAGATGCCTGTGTGCCCCAAAGCAACCACATGATCATGGGCTTTGTGCACCTGCAGGAACCCAATACAGACAATGCAAACACTCTTCAAAGGCAATTTGCTGAACTTTAATTTTACCTTGCAGTGTACACTTAGCTCCACATATAAATACAAGCTGGTAAACAGAGGCAGGCAACACATCACTAGTAAAATAAGTCAAACTAGATGGAAAAGGTAAAGCAATATCACTGTGGCTAAAGTGAAGTTCAATAAACTAAGATAGCAGTGACATAAATACAGTGGAAGGAATATTTATGAAAGATGATACTGTAAGTCCTTTTAAATCTATCTTAGTTCTTGGCAAAGTGGAAATCTGCCCTTTCTGTGGCTCACTGTCCTGGCGCCACACATAAATTCTTGTAGGAAAGAAATTATGATGAAAGTTTCTTGGCTTTTTTTTTTTTTCCTTACTGTTAAACAAAAAACAAGTGTCTCTCTGAGCTCAATTTTTAAGCAGTCAGTGTTCAGGTGATGAGCTGAAAATTGGACCACTTGACAGCACACACCATGTAAAGCCCAAACAGAGGAATTTTCACCCCACCTGAAGGGGAGGAGGAGGAGGAGCCTCCTTCAGCACAGTCCTTCACCACCTCATGTTCAATCAATTTTCCCTCAGTGCTCAACCAATTCCTTTTACTCTGTTTCCTGCCTTTCCCTTATGCAGGGCAAATCAGTCCCATCCAGTATTTATGGCAGCCCTTATTTCATATTGATTATTTTTAGCTCTCGCTATTCAGCAGCAACAGAATTCTCTATTGAAGTTCAATGTAAAATCTAACTAGAGCAGCACTCTTGCAATAATTATTTTATGAATTAATTACAGGTAAGTGGCTGTGCATAAGGGCAATTCTAATTATCTGTATCATACAGTGAACTCCTGCAAACTGTCACGGTTTTGGGCTTCTATACCTTTCCTCTGCCTCTTGACAATAAACCCATCAAAGCTAACAGAACTCCTTGCACCAGAATTTGGCTCACAGGCTGTGTTGATTGAATGCAGTATTTCTGTCCTAGGTTTGTGGGTTTTCCCCCTGAAGAATCTATTAGCAAATTTTTCTTCTTTTCTGTATTCTTATTCAGTTGCAATGTGATGCAAGTTTTAAGGTCAGGCAATATCACCATGGGTCTTCATTCCACCACCCATTCTTTGGGCATAAATCTCATCAAAATGAATCTGGAAGTATTGTGGAAGCATCTTTCTAATATTGCTTGCTTGTTTTGGGGGATTTGTATTAGCCCTGATTGGTTATGTGGTATCTCATTCCTGCTGCTCCACTTTGTCCTCTGAACCTTCCTAAGGAGAATATTAAGACTGAAGACAAAATATCATGAGGTAATACAGACAATAAATTCAGGGCTTACATGCATCTCTCCTCACACATGTTTCATCATAGTTTCCTGTTTCAGAAACCTTTACAGTC
Organism: Dendrocincla fuliginosa; assembly: GCA_035047845.1. Taxonomy (NCBI): domain Eukaryota; kingdom Metazoa; phylum Chordata; class Aves; order Passeriformes; family Dendrocolaptidae; genus Dendrocincla; species Dendrocincla fuliginosa. Next base: position 6,366,190 of record JAWWMO010000083.1, read on the forward strand.
TGCAAAGATGGACTGGGTGCTGCGGGTGCATCCTAACAGGGAGAGGTTACTTCCCATTATTGCCATGGGGCCAGTGTTAGAATCCAGCTGGGATCTTTTACAGGAGTTTCCCTGGCAGGAGCTGAGCCGAAGGTGCCTCCAGCCCTGCCTACTCTTCCTGTGCTCTGACACGAAGTTTGGACGCTGTTTGTGACTATTTCTCATTGCCGCAGGTGCTCACCACCCCTGACCAACACCTTTGCTCCCCACTTCCCTTGTCCTTCTTTATCCAATATTCTTCTGGGCAGGACTCCAGATGGACAGGGGCATTTAGAAACTTAATTCCAGTGTGGAGCAGGGATACATAGGCACTACTGCAGGTCTTGGTTGAAGGAAACTATCCTTCCTTCCACTAGCTTGGCTTCAAACCTCTGTAGAAAAGACATCAGGGTTCGGTGAGGAGCTTGTAGGCATTCAGAAACTATAAATATGTTGCAAAACTAATACATAGTGTGTGCAGGGGTAGTGAAAAATTCTGCTCATCAGGTAGGTACCATTACAACACCTGGGAGATGGGCAAGACCATCGGTCAGAGGGTGTAGGGGTTCCTTTGCTCTGTCCATCTCTCCTGAGGATGTTTGCACACGTTTTGTGTAGCTCACTAAGATCAGCTCCAGTAGGAAAACTGGTTTCTGAAATCAGAGAAGATGCTCTGTGTGGGAAGAAGAAAAGATCAAAGACTAATTGACTCAGTTCTTAGGAAATGAACCACAGCTCAAGTGAGAAACAAACTAGGAAAATTAGAGATCTCAGGCTGCATAATTCAGTTCTGGAGAGCTGGAATGCAGTCTGCAGTGAGACCAACAGGTCTGGCAGCGTTTCAATAACAATGGTGAGAGAGGGTTAAAATAGAAACACTTTTCTACAAAACTGGTTACAAAACAGTCAAGGGAAGCTAGTAAAATATATATAACCTCTGCTAAATGCTCTCTCAAATGTAATTTTTTTTTCAAATGTCAGAATATAAATGATGAGGAATATAAGCCATTGCCCCAAAAAGTAACTTTGAGAACATGCTGGAAGGCACTGCATGTTAATTGCTCTTCAGCCCTTTCTCAAGAAGTTCTGAATACCAGTAGAAGTTAGGAGACCAGTAGTTTCTAAACAACTCCAAAAATCAATTTTTTCATGTTTCTCTCTTCTGTCCGTTGTAAATTACTACAATAAAATTTCTGAGCTTCCACAGAGCAAGTAGCTACTGCACTTCTCTTTACTGAGAAAAATCAGTTTGTTAGTCTTTCCCCCAGTTCCCTGAGCAGAGCTAAATAAGGGAGCCTCCATGAGTAAAATGCACAAGAAAGGGTTAAAACAGAGCAAGGGCTGAAATCTATTCCTCTTGAAGCATATCTAAGACTTCCAGTGACTTCCATGGGGCAGATCAACACATCTACTTTGGAGAGGATGAGTTTGATTTTGATTAACACAGATGGTCTGAAGGAGGCTCATTCAGTCCAAACTACTTTGCACTTTCTGACAGTCTTTGCAGCCCCCATCTTTGATGTTGAAATGGTTAAAAGAGGGTCAGAAACCCAACTGAGGTTTGGATCCCTCCTCGCTGAGGAGATGAAGCTTCATCTATAAAAGTAAAATAAGGAGCTGGACTTGGCAAGACTGAGGGCTGAGCCTTTGCTACCCATTTTGCAGGAGGTGTTTCAATGGATGTCCCTGTCTGAATGTATCTATTGAGGGGAAGGTGTCCTGTAAGTACCAAACTGACATTTTGTATGAACCCTCACAATCTCATGATCTTGTCAAGTCACAGGGCTTGGGGGAATTGATGCCACAAACAGCAACACCCAAATGCCTCAACAGGCATCTGATATTTAAACAAGTTGGGTGTTTAGTTTTTCTGAAAAGCAGGCAATGAGGCTGAAATTCATCTGCAGTGCAGACATCCATAACTGGGCAAGGTGATGGAGGCCACTGAGCGTAGGGAGCAGCTGAGCAGCCTGAGATAGAATTTGTGATCTATCAAGGTGATACATCATGTCCCAAAAGTACCTATGGTCTCCCCAGTAACTATGAAGAGTGGCTAGCTTGGTTCATAAGCTAGGTGAGATGAATCACAATGCTAGTTCGCTAGAAAGAAAAGTTATTTACATTAAAGTATATTTCACTTTTGTCCTTAGACAAATCCATAATCTTGTCTTGTACTGTGGTTTAAGCAAAGTTCAAAAGTGATGTGTGGCCAAAGACAGGTTTATGATCATTTCCTTAGAATCACCTATTTTTTTCTTTTTATGAGCTAGGTTAGCCTGGTTTAAGCAATATATTTGGCAGCTCCAGTTCTTTTGCCAGGGATGTAAAATACCATGAACCTCTGAGAAGCTGATTCTTATTAAAGCCCTTTTGGAAAGTCAGTTTTACTGCTGTCATTTCTGATCTTCCTCTCCAAGAGCAGGTGTTGACTACAGCAGCTTTCCTTGGGAAGTTCAAAACTACTGAAAGGGAATTTTCTGGGAGTCACCCTGGGAGAAGGCACAATTTACAGTCAGACTGGCTCAGATACTTAGACATTAACATTTCTTCCATCTTCTTATACTCTTGAGTTTGACTGGCTCCCATATCTCAGCTTATATCTCCTCTTTCCTCAGAACAGGGATATGGGGTTCTGGTTGGTGTCCCCACATGACCTTGGAGACATCTAGTCACTTATGTCTGTAAAACAGACCCTGTAAAACCGAATTCTGTAGGGACTAATCAGTAGAGCTGGGGTATCAGGAGAGGCAGACTATATCTCAAAACTGAGTCTTTTACTTTCCCTTTAGACCCTCTTGTTAAGTAAATCACTTTATACACCACAGCCTCTTTACAGAGTTGTAAACTGAAATATTTTTCCAAGTTGCCAGTTTCTGTTCTGTTATTTCACCTTTCCCTCCACACAGGAGAGCTCTGGGGGCTAAAGAATCAATTCTCATCCTCACAGTTGTTAAAGCAACTAATGAGATTGATAGAGTTACCTTCATCTTCAGATAAAACTGTCCAACTTTCACACATTGCTCTCTATGTCAAAGATTTTTAGTCCTCCTTTAGAAAAAGAATGTCTAAAATTCATTCTTGACCCACATCCTACAAGCATTTGCAGTCACAAAAGAAGACTGGTGACAGAATTGATTTTTAACCTGTTTTTAGATTTTTATGGAAAGGGCACCAGGAGTTATAACTATTGAGGGATCTAGGGCTTCCAGATGTCTCTCAGTTACAAGATGTGCTTACAGCAATGAGAAATCTCTGCTGTCAATCTGCATTTCCTAACTTTTGACTGCTTGACTTTGCAGTCTCTGTAATGATGTTTCGATGAAAGTTTTATTTAATATGAAGGTTCTTCTATCTTTTAAAAACCCAAACAGAACCTTCTCACCACACAGGATAAATCTCAGTGTATGATGTTGCATGGATCAGTCCACCTGCCAAATCCAGCAGTGTGGAAGTGTGGTCCTTGGTTGTGGTCATTGGGATCAATGAAGGAGAGCAGTAGTAGGCCACTGTTTCCAGTGCAGGCTGGCACTGAAAAGCAAGGTAAGCAGATGGCCAGAGGATTTAATGCTTTTCCATTAGTGGCAGGAGAGCCTGATGAAAGTCTGAACCTCTTTTCCATCCTCTGTGGTCAGTGCTTTTTCTGCCCACCTTGTAGCACCATTGTCTCTGCCTTCCCCTCTAGCCTGTTTTGTCCCAGTTTTACTTCCTTTTCCTGGCTTCTCTTCTGCCTCCTAGTGCTCTTCTTTTTGTCCAGGCATTTTTTCTAACTTTCTTCCCTTATGTCTACCTAATTTAATTACCTTTTTCACCAGACTCTTTGGTCTGCCTCTGCAATTCCCTTCTCCCCAGTCATACTACAGGTTTACTTCAAGCAAGGAAGACAAAGCTGTAGGAAGCACAGAAGAGACAGAAACTGGTCACCTCTCAATATTGGGGAGCTGAAATGTGTTGTGAGGACATCTGGGTTTGCCCGAGAGCTGTACAGAGAAAATTCAGCCACTGACTCTATGCAAGGACAGTTCAGGATGAGTAAGAGCTGAAAAGCTGGAGAAATCTCAGTGAAAACCTGAGCCTGGAGGTTGTTTGCTGTCAAGCTTTCAGAAGTCTCTACTGATCTGGGAAAAAAAAAAAAAAAGAAGTTGACTTTCAAAATCTTCAGCTCAAGAGATTTTCTAGGGACTGACACAGTTATTCTTGGCATAAAGGTAACTGTCCTGCCATAGTCCCAAGTGGGGGAAGGGGTACTAAAGCTGCTAAGAAAAGTCTCAAATGTTTCCTGGTACAAGCAGTGCAGTAGTCAAAATACCTGGACAGAGTCCTTGAATCAAAAGGTCACACACAAATTAAAGCACACAAACCCCACCTTTGTCTACAGGTCTCAAAGTTGTCTGAATCAGAATTGCTTTGAGGATCAATTCAGGTGAACATCGTGCTCCAGCCAGGATGCACAAGCTCTTGCTGATGGGGTTCAGAAAAAGACAAGTGAAAAGCACTGGAAACAGGCTCATCTTGTAAACATTTGCTAGAAAAGCAGTTCCAGGGAGCAGCCATGCTAATAAAAAAAGGAGGCTGAAGTAGCAGCCATCGCCAGGACTTTAATGTTCTGCTCAGGCTGCACATTTGATGCTGCACAAAATCCCCAAAGCCTCATGTCACCTGACAATAATGCCCTGTCTCCAGTGAATGGATCTGGTTTAATGGACACAAAAAATTATAATACAGGCTCTATTTTGGAAAACCCATGTGATTTCATAAAAAAAAAAAAGGGGTTATGCTTCACTGGCTTCTTAGAACATGTTGAGTTTTATGGTCAATGTAAAGGCTTCTGTAATGAAACTGATCACTACAGTGGGTAGGATATTCATAAGGCTTTTAACCCAATTCCTTGGTTTCCAATTAAAATAACATCTAAGAGGCAGAGTTATACAGGCATGAGATATTAGCGCAGTGCTTAAAGTTAGGTTAATTCTAGAAACCATCTCTTTAAAAAAAAAATTTAATGACTATGAGAGACTCTGCAAAACCCAGCTGTGGGATGTGAGCTTTGTTATTGTTTATATAAACATTGGGTATAATGACACAGAAATCAAGGTTTTCTGGTTTGTAAATTATGCTAAAGACCAACAAATGATGATGGGCTTTGAAATTGGACTCTGAAGTAATATCAAATAGTGAATGTGATTAAATATAGATAAACAGAGCACAATCAGTCATGAAACAAGAAACCAAAAAAGCAATTGAGGAAATGGAAATATACTGTTGCAAACTGCCTAGAAAAGAGATTTGTCAAAGAAAGAGAAAATGGTTCAGAGGATGTCCTGAGTTCAGACAGTAACTTCAGTAATGAATGCAATCAGGACTTTGCACTGCTGGAGAATATAATAATTTGTAAATCAAAAGGAGAGGTAGTACAGTGCTTCTGTTCAACAGACTAGTTAAAGACTGTCTAAAGTAACTGCCATTATGCTTCTGAAAGAATCTAATTTCTACTAATTGGAGAAAATAGAGTTAAAGGCTAATATTATACATCTCAAAGATTTTAGTGAGGCAGAAATTTAATGAAAAATAGACTTGTTTTTCAGTGTCTGATGAAAAGGCTGTTTATGTAAACATTCTCTCATCAAATTAGTAACATTGTTCCTAAGACAAATTACAATCAGGTAGGTGTAATAGAGAGGAAATGTAGTCACTTTCAGCAATATTTATCCAAATTCCCTCCACTTCATGCTGTGCCCCTGCTGTACAAGGGCAGCACTGCTCACTGGGCAGATGACAGTGACACACTCAGCAGGCACATGCTGAGGAAGGTTCCCCTCCGTGAGGTGTCCTTGTGCAGTTGTGGGGATGACAGAAATGTCCTGGGGACCCAATGACTACTGTTACACACCATTGACAAAGAGATGTGCTTTGCTCTAGAGAACTCTCAGTGCCCACAGGGGAAACTCAATCAGGGAAAGGAAGACATTTACAGTGACTTAGATAGGTGGTAGGAATAGAAAGAGCATCCTCACACCCCAGGGTTTTGTGGGTTTGGAAACACACCACTCTGTTTCTGAGGGGTAGAACATATGTGCAGTGAAGATTAATTCCGTTCAAAGTTTTCCCACGGGCTTTTTCGGCAACCATGCTCCTTTTTATTTCTGACCCTCAATTTCCAGATCTGCCGTGTGCCCCTTCCCTCTATTGATGCTGCTGTAAAGCTGAGCTCTCTAATGCATTTAATACATCCATCCTGTACAGCAGAAGCTGTTCAGCAGGGATGTATTGCTCTTTGCTTGTTTCTCATGTGTTCCCATGACACTATTGTTGACAGGTTTTGAACACGTCACAGATACAGAGGAGGGGAACAAGAAATGAATCAAACTAAAATCCCAGGCAATGAGATTTCTTGCCTCTGAGACCTCATTTTCCTTTGTGTTTGATAAGAAAGTTCATTTATTACCCTGTTTTTAAGTGAGTTGCCTATTCTACCTTCAGGATCCTAATTGCTTTTCAGATTATCATTAATACTGTATATCTTCATTTTCTAGCCTAGGTAATAATCGAGCATTCAGTCATCGTTATACTCACCATTCTGCCAACATTTATTAAAATGAAGCAATTAACTATTGTCTTAAATGGAGTTTAGAGGTAAGGCTCATTAATTTTAGACCCATTACAATTAAGTGGGATGATAAATGTAAACTTATTTTATCACAGCTTTGTACAGAAACCTTGTTTGATTACGTGTTACCAGAGTTCACTTTGTGCTGTACTTTTTTGTTTGGACCCATTTTATGAAAACACAAGTCATTACACGGACACTTGCATAATTAGTAAATCTCAGTCCATTCATAGAACCTGTGTTAGACATTGGAATTGTCCTGATCACATCCAGTGTAATACTAATGCACCCCCATGGCTGGCAAACAGAGAGCAGCACCCTTTTGGGCAAGACCTTCAGATACAGAGGTCTAAAGCTGAGGTCTGTCACACAGATTGACTTGATTTCAGAGGCTCATTTCCCCCCACACTCAGCTCAGCCATGAACCTTTCAGATGAAGTCCTTTCCTAATTAAGGTCCTTAATGCAGATGAACCTAATGATGTAGCTACATGTTCAAGATCAAGGTCAAAGAGATGAGGGCTCCTGATGAAGTCCAGAAGGAGTACTCAGGGGCATAATGTAAAGGCACATGATTAAGTGACATGCTGAATGAAAGCCTCAAGATCTAAATATACCCAGCCAGGCTCCTCAGAGGCCCCATACCACATCAGCTCAGACCTGAAGGTGATACAGATGGTTCATTCCATGAGATTTTCTTCTTCAACATGTAACTTCCACGGTAGTATTTAACTATATTCCCCAGTTTAGCTTGTTTTTTCTCTACTGAGAGAAAGGGAATTAATAAGATTAATAGGCAAGAGAGGAGAGTCTGAGAAAAAAAATAAAGAATAATCATAATCACAAAATATGCTTTTAGGTCATAACTCTAAACAGTACAGCTTTTCTGTACCTCTGGCTACCAGTTGGAGAGAGCACTTTGAATGTGTCTGCAATTCTCAGAGATGGGGTATTCTTCTCCAAATATCCAAGTATTCTCACCCTTGTAGGACATGTCTTCTGTTGCAGCTTTTGTGTCATTCAAGAGGTAAATTACATCACCACTTTGCTTATATTCATTTTAGAAGATGGAGGAAAGACATCAGAATAGGGAAGAATCTGGATCTGCCTTGCTCCACACATCACTAACTTCCTCCCCTCTCTCCACAATGAGATAACAGGGTCACAGTTGGTAAATGGCTCTTTGAAACATGAGAGGCTTTCCTCTCAGTTCATGACAGCTTTGAGAATCCATGGGCTGGCTGCAAAAATGCTGCTATTGTAGTCCTCACTCAGATCTGCTCCTAGTTGTGAAGGTACACAGCTAAAATCGAGGGCAGTCTGGCTTCTGTCTGTAGGGAGGTTGCGGAGAGACAAATGATCTTGCTCATCACAGAAATACCACCGGCAGACAAGGGGAGTTCTGTTCATCCCAGTCCTCACCTCAGGGCAGAGCCAGCTCAGATCTGCTTCCTTGAGGCCACTTTCAGCCGAGTTTTGAATGTCTCCAAGGATGGAGATTTCACTATGTGTCTGAGCAGCCATTAAACAGGACGCTCATGGAGTACCCCTGGATAGGTTTCTACAGGAGAGAAAATCAAGAATCGTAGAATAGTTTGGGTTCGAAGGGACCTTTAAAGGTCATCTATTTCAAACCTCTGGCAAAATGCAGGAACATCTTCAACTAGATCAGGTTTCCCAGAGCAATATATATGTGTATATATAAAAAGAAAACCAACAATTGCTGATTAAACAGAATGACTTGATCTCCTCAGGAAAAAAATACTTCAGTAAGGGCAAGTACATTATTTCAAACTATTTTTGTGTTAAGGGAATCCAAAACCAACCACAAACAAATAACACTAAGTTTGTGTTTTCATCGTGGTACGAGATTAAATTTCAAATCTGAGAATGCTTCCCAGGTCAGAAATTTTTGTTTTCAGCTTGTTCTCATTTTCTGGGAGAGTTAGTGGGGTAACAACGGAGACTCCAGAGAAGTCACAGATATGTCAAAAACCTGTAAGTAATATTCCAGGCAAGGTCCTTTGTGATTTTGTCTGGGTGGTAGTGCTTCAATGCAATCGAGAAGAGAATCTGTGCCTTTCTAGGGATCTTTCATAGAATCAGTTGCTGCCATTCCTCAGTGTTAAATCCTCAGGAGCCAACAGATTCATACTTTCAGCAAACAAATAAGATCAACACTGAATTATTGGCTTCAGCAGTAAACTTCCAGGTAGCAAGCCTCACTCCTCTAGTTTGGATAGGGAATTTAAATGAATAAAATTCAAAGCATCCGACTTACAGTGCCACCCTGCAAATGGCCTGTAACTCCTTGAAATCGCTCTCAATTCCCAGCTTACCAGTGAGTTTCTGCTCATGATACGCTCACTCTGATTGAAAAATCTGCTAGCTGCATGTGTAGGAAGCTCGGGTCACCTGCCTTCACCCACATGTCCTGTGTTTACCCTGAGAATAATGGTGCAGTGACTCACCAGATTAGACATGACCCTGCTTCAGATGTCACACAGAACAGAGTGCCTGTGATTAGTAGCTATCTGTGAAATGTTCAAAGTGAATTGAGACTTAGCAGTCTTATCTGACTCCCTAAAGGTCTATAATCCCTCCGCACGGAGTTCAGATGAGTTGATGTGACGTAATTTGTAATTAGGCGGCTTGAATAGCAGAGAGCCTTTAGCTGGCTGGGCAAAGCCTGCTTTCTCCGGGGAGTGTTTTATACAGTGAAAGCAAGAAAGCAGCAAAGGAAACACACAGATTCCAGTAAAGCAAAGAAGCAGCTAGTCATGCTGCCCATGGCTTCTTTGCCTTCTCCTACAAATAGCCTTTTTCCTACAAGGTTGCCTATGGTTGATAATGTGGCTTGTTTCCAGAAGCACTGGTTGCTTCCCATGTTGGTGATGTGAATGTCCCAGCTGTGGCCCTAAAGAAAAGGAAAGCAAGACTACATCCATTCAGATCCTCATTTAATACCAATTTAGGTCACCACTGACTCCAGTATCACTAAAAGGATTCTCTTCCTGTTTGTAGCAAATTTAATGGTTGGTAGTCACTCTATTTTAAACATTAATATCAAAATTTATTTCTATAAATAAAAGACCCAGGTGTTTTCTCAGGATTAAAAAGGCTGATTTCTGGTCATCTTTCCCTTTAATTTCCTGCTACAATTCAGAAAGAGCTGGATTCTACAGCTCCTGACTCTAAATCCTTGCTAGAGTACAGAGAGTCTGTGTCAGGGGCCCTGGGGATCTGAGCCTTGCCCTGGACAGGACTGCTTTATATTGCAGGTTCATTTTAAGTCACTCTATTGCATTTTCACTATTCAGCCTCCAATCCAAGATTATCTTTGCCCATCTGTTATTTATCCTCCTGGTTACATGACCTGTGGATTACCCAGCTTTTCTTTTAAAATCTCATTTTATTTATGTCCATTCATTACTTGCTGCTTATTTGTCAAGAAAGTTTCCAGCGTGCAGTTTTACCCGAAATAGTGGTAAGATGCATAATGTGCAACAGAAATATTGGGTCACACATCTGTCTGTTTCTGTACCAGGGACAACAGAATTTGGGAGAAACACACAAGTATCCACTGCACCCCCTGAGGAAGTCCAGATGGCCCTGATGGGAGATTTTGCATGTGTGATGCTTCTTGAACAAATGCATACCCATCAGTGTGAGCTGAATATTGTTATTAGATATTTTCCCTTATTTTTTTCACTGACCTCTGTAATTTTCACTCTCAAAGTACACTAATCATGCCTGTGTATGAACAGAAGTACTTGTAGAAATACTCTGGCCACCAATTGATTTAGGCAGCAGTTTTGCTGTCGTTCCTGAACCGCTGTACTTCTGCATTTCTGGGTTGCAGAAGAGTTCTGCCATATGTCTGTTCTTGCCAAGATGTACAGTGGATGTTCCAGCACTAAGATGCAAGCTTTGATCGAAAAGAAACTTCTCCCTCCTGCAAAATAATTTTAATCCAACTACAACTATCACACCTGGAATATGAATTGATACATGCACCCTGGACTCATGCTACACAGAGGTCTAACAAGGTGTTTGCAGAAAGTCCCTTCTGGCTTTAAAGACATTCTTCCTGTCTTTTTTCATACTAAATAAGTTTTCAAGAGGGGGACTAAAATTGTGATATTGCTGTTCCTCATATGCACTTTGCATTGCACTGCATTTTTAAAGCTTTACTCAGGGCTGTGTCCCATTATGTAGGGAGCTGTAAAAGCAGAGTGAAAGTCACAGCTGACCTCAGGGAAATCAGCTTTAAATTAATAGCATAAAACAAATAGCTGTGCAAACCTGGAGTGGCAAGGCCTGGGAGCATGTTGTATGAATAGAGGGGAGAGACTAATGGGAGCAGTTCAGTCAGGAGGGGAATATATAGCAAGTTAAACCCTGATTTTTTTCTTCTACCACCTTTCCAATGCAACCATTTGGAGTGAAAGTAGAATTAGACTAAGCTGTTTTGTTGCCATTTTCATGTGAAAGGTAATAAATCTATCCAGTTTAAAATGCATGAAATTGTTTAAATTTATTGTTCCTGTAAAACTGCTGATATTACCTGGTGCTACAGCCATCCTTTTGGTCAGGATCTGGGTATACAAACTAGTGACCACTGCAACCAGGAGTCAGAGCAAAGTCTCCTACACCCAAACTCTGCATAGTTTACACCAATTGTAATTCCTGTTGCTCCCTTTTGTGTGTGTACAAGTTTTTGCTACCTAAAGAACAGTTATAGAAAACACAGAAGTGCCCAGCAGAAGCAGCTTTGCCTTTCACTGATAAAGGATTGATGGGTAGGGAAAGAAAAGTTAGGAAATGGTGCTGGGAGCTATTACTGATGTTAAGGGGGGCTCCGACTGCTGAGCTCTTGAGCATATCTTTCTCTATTACACTTGAGGCCAGACATGCTCTTTCATGCTTGGGAAGGGAGCAGGAGGCCAAGCCATGCTGTTGTCTTTTCTCCAGGCCTGGTTTCCTCCTGCAATAAAAAAATACCATTTTAAGTGGCTGAAATCTGATAGTCTAACCAGGTTTTAATGAGCCACATATGTCAAAGAAAGTGTTGCTTGTTCCGCCTGCTACATGACTCAAAGACAATGGAGACATTTCCATTCTGAGAAACCTCAGCATACTATGGACTGAAAAGAGGAGCCATGGCTTCAACCTCACAGCTGCAAGAGGACTCAGAGCAAGCGACTGTCCTCATGTTCCCTAAACCCTTACTCTCCAAGATGTGCCTCAAAATTTTTATTGTTGCTTGGGGAAAGGAAAGGGAGGGATCATGTTCCCTTTCCCCATTACTGCCCTGTCTCTGCAGAGGCAGATGGGTTCTTGTAGCCATGTGCAAAGACACATCTGAATGTAAGAAAAGCAGCTTTTCCATAACACAAAACTAAAGGCAACTTTATTTTTCTAATTTTTTTCCTGAACAGGATTTATAAGCCATTATCCATCATATCCAAAGTATTACCAAGCTGTCAAAAGAGAGGAATCAGTGTGGAAACAGCATTCCACTGGGAAATGTAAAATGGCAACAAGTTGGTCCCTCTACAATATGTCCAACACTTAATATAAAATGATGTACAACTAACCTGCAATGAGTTCTGTGCAGGAACTCTCTTCTGGGATGCTGGCCTGTGATTTCCTTGCTTGTTCAGAAAAATAGCTTATTATAAAAAAATTCTTTATTTCCCTCCTTTTCTTTTCTGCATAGACTAATGAAGAAGCTGAGTGATTCAGCTGCTAATGTGATCATGAAGGGGATATGTTTCAGCATTTATGATGATTTTATGGTGATTATAACTCCCTCTCAGTTACTTTCCATGCCATGCTCTCTTTGACATGAGTAACAAGTGGCTTCAGGCACTTTTCTTCTGTGGAGGATAAAGTATTAGCTCAGTGATAAAGTCTTCTCCTCTTGGATCTGCTCTCAGTCTCTGATGCTTTGTACACTTCTCGCTTCCATTTGCTCTCCCCTCACATGCTCAAACTCTCCCCCAAACCTAATTTTGCATTCCAGCTTTGATTAACCTCTGGTGGTCTATGGTTAATGCACCCAGAGAGGGCTCAGGGACTTTGGAGGAATTTCCTGCAAGCATTTGCCCTGTGCTCCCTCAGCTATGATTTCAGCTCCCAGAGAGAATCCCCTACTAGCCAATTGAAAAAGTGCCCCAAAGCTGCAGTATCCTCCCTCTTTCCTTCTTCATGATCTTATTGGGTTTTTTCCTTCCTTCATTCTCCCTTGTTTTTTCTCACTCTGAGGTCTCTGCTTGCTTTCTACCCCTACTTCTTTTCTCCATGGATAAATCCTGCATTCCCAGCTCCTGGCTGCCCTCAGTTGTTTCATAGCTTCCTTTCCTGCAATGGTCCACTCCAATACTCAGATACTTCTGAGGGAAAAAGCACTACCTAAGCTGACTTTACAAGCCATTACCAACCAGACTGAGCACATTACCAGGCCTGTACTCACCTGTTTACCTAAAAACCTTATCACCCCTCTGGTTTCCTTCTCCTCTCAACTCACTGGGAATGATGATGACAACCATGAATTCCATTTTTTATTCCCCCAACTATTTTTCTGGATTACTTTTCATTCAAATTTAGCTTCTCTCTGAACTCTCACTGACAACTCTTTCTTTTTGCCATGTCTGTAGGTCTCTGTTCCCTCCCCATCCTCTCTGATGCTTAGACTTGTTCTAATGTTTTCTCACTCCTTTTCAATACTTTATTGATTACAGTCACTTGAAGTAACAACTCTATTCTAACTATCCTTGTACCCATGAGATTTTCTTCTGCTTTTTTTATAGACCTTCCTCTTAACACTTCTGTTCAGTAAGTGGTGCCAACCACATTCCCCCCTTCACAGTCCCAGCAGTCATCCACATGTTTACCTCCACAATCAGCTTTCTTTCTTACCTCTTTATCATGTTTGTTGCCATTACAGAGGAATCATGGTCACCTTAAATCTCCATCACAGAAAAATCAAACAGGATGGTGGCTAAGAAATAGCTTTCCATGGGAAGACTTTGGTGTTGAGCAGCTTTCCGTGCATTTTGCACTGCCATATAAATTCAGATGAGTTATGTGTAAATAAATATTGCCAAAAAGGCATTTTATGGGTTATCTGAACATTTGTAAGAGCTAGGTCATAGGCAAGCACATCTCTACACTACAGCAAAAGTTTTACATCAGGAATTTTCCAGGGCCTTCTAGACACTATGTCCTATTAAGATGATCTGTTGTAAACCACTGCTCCTCCCTTAGGACACAGGAAAGAGCCATTCCTTATATATTATTTACATGGAGCTCTAGCCTAGGTAAATATATATGGTAATGCTGACTGTGTCATTTTGCACCTCGCTGTATTCATACTTTTTTACTTGCTCTGGTAATACACTTGTTTGCAGTGGTGTTTCATCAGAATATCCTTCAGCAGGGCTCGTAGAGTCTCTCAGGCTGTGAGGCATACATTTGCTGAGGGATACAGGGAAAATTGAAATAGAACAGATTATTTTTTAAAGCCCAAGATGTTTGTCACTTAGGCTGTAAATCAGCTGTGCATTACACATATTTTAAAATGGTTGTGGAAAAGAAACTGCAAATTCCCTCTGGAGTTCCTGCCATTAGATTATTTTAATTATGCAACAACTTAATCCTCATTTGAATACAAAGGGCCTGATTTGCATTGGGTTAAAGGCACCCAAGCACTTTCTAGCAAGAGCAAAGGAGCGTCAGCAGGAGCAGCTCAGACCTCTTCACACTTGCTCCCACCAAGCTACCAGCTTTCATACGGCTGGGGAGAAGGGGACAGCTCTGGTGACCAGATATCCTCAGTGACAGTGCCAGGCCAGAGGCTGAACTTCAGTAATATTGCAGATGGAGAAATGGCTGTAAAATCCTGGGAGAACACGTCTGGGAGCACATCCCAGGGTTCACAGTGGCAGTGGGCTGTGATGTGGGTTTGTCCACACAGGAGAAGGGGGTTGAGCCGCTGCTCTGGTTTTGCTGAGGTGTGAAAGTTGTCTTTTCTACTGAGTTTTCTTACCAAAATCCTCTCTCTGAACTATACAATAACTGTACAAACTTCCTCCATTTTGGAGTGGTATGAAGAATGAATTGCACCTCAGCCAATGTCTTTCTTTCCTCTCCAAGACATACAGCAAAATGTGTTTGATGCCACTCTTGAGTGCTGCACTCACATAACTAGAGAGGAGGATGTGAACAGGCAATGCAGCTGCCACACCTCAGTCGCCCAACCTTCCACCGTGCCCAGTCCAGGGAAACCCTAGGACTGGGCTGGCTCCTCTGTGGAACAGCACTCCAAAGATTTTTCTCTCCTCAACTTATACAGTCATTTCTTTAAGTCTATACAAACTTTTTAGCATTTACAACACCTGTGCTTCCGACAAAATTACTACAGCTTAAATATTCATTGTGCAAAAAGTATCCAGTCTTTTGGTTGATTTATTTTTTTTAAACATGCCACCTCACATCACCTCTAATGCCTGTATTATGAGAATTAAGTGCAATCACCACCTTGCCACCTCCACCATGACATTCACAACTTGTATCTTTGCAGGTGGTTCTATTTAGTTTAGTCACTTGTACGGAAATAATTTTGTAGCTCTGTTCACCTTTGCAGCCTCCTCTGAGCATTTTCCAATTGTCTGTATCCTTTTGAAGGGAAAGGATTAAAATCACAAACATTACTTCAAATGCTGGATAATTTAATGGATTCATATAATGGCATAATGATGTTTTCTGTACTATTCTCTATTCTTTAGCTTTTTATTCTTTACTTTTTGATTGTCAGCCAGCATCCAGCTAATAGTTGCATGAAAGTGACTTTTCCAACCTCAAGATGTTTTTCTTGAGTGGTAATAAGAGACTGTCATTATATATGCAAAGTTAAGATTGTGCTTGGGGTTTTTGGGCCTTTTTAAAATGAAGTTCCTTACTGCACACTTTGGAGTTAAATTTCACTTGCCATTTTATCATGAAGTCACATAATACTGTAATACTTCTGCAAGTCTTTGCAATTCACTTATCTTTTGCTACTCTGAATAATAAAATATCAGCAAGCTTCCCCACTTCACTGACAAGACTCTTATCCAAATCCTCTGTATAATTTTAAAAGTGCATGTGCTGGAACCACCTCTAGGATGGCACTGGTGACACCCCTACACGTTCCCATCCTTTTATTCCTACTTTTCAGCTACCTGCTCATCCATGCAAAGATTTTCTCATTCATATTCCTAAACAACTAACTTTTTAAGAATTTCTGGTAAAGCAGTTTCTCAAAAAACCTTTAGAAAATGTGGGGAAATTTGTCATCAGACTAGAGTTCTTTATTCAAAGACAAGATTCCTTCAGACTTGTGCAGCATGGTCTTTTTCTTTCTACAAGAGTCTCAGCATTTCCTAATATATCCCCGGTTTTATCCACATGCCTGCTAGTTTTGTCTATGCTAATTTCTAATGTCTATGCTAAGCTTCTACAAATTTACCCAATATGAACATCATCCTGCCCCAAAGCTCAAATTCCCTGATTCTTCTGCCACCATCCTTTAAACTGGCATCATACGGTCATTTTCTCCTTGGTATTAAGATGGTTTTAAACAAAAGTTTAGGTATTACCTCGTAGCTCACCTATTCTATACTTTAGTGCCTTCAGTTTTTCATGAATACCATCTAGTCTGTAGAGGCCTTTGGTCACTCTTCACCAGGTCAGTCATCTTATTTGGCTTTCCTTTGTCTCAGAGCTCTTGTTATGCCTCAATCATCTTTTGGCACTCAGGTTTTTCGCAAATGATGGACCTGGAAAGGGTATTCAAAAATTTAAACAATGCGGGGTTTGGTTTGCATTTTGCTTGTGCATTTAGCCTGATAAGGCATGTGATTCTTTTTTTCCTTTGGGGCACAATCTCAGCTACCTAAAAAGTGGGTTTTTTCCCTAATAGCTTTCTCTACCTTGTTCTCTAGCCACACTGGCATTCCTTCTGTTAAAAAAAAAAAAAAATAGAAAAGAAACAAGGCTGTAGCATGCATTTTATCTGTATTTAAGCATGTTATTTTTAATCAATTTAAACAATGTCTAAGCTGCATGCCAGATTTCCACCTTTTCAGATGAAACTAAGAGCCAAGGAAGTAAAATGCTGTAGGTAGATTGAGGATTGAGTGTTCAGTCACTCAGACAGGATTGATTAGCTAATTTTCTAAGCACAGTGACTGTACAAGGACTGTATGATCAAGAAAAGTTATATATACAGCTTAACAGAATATACTGATTTGTCAACTACATTCAAAGATCTCTGAGAAAAACTCTTCATCAATATGAAATTGTTCTGCCTCTGCAGCCTGTGATCGAATCCGTGTTCCAACCCATACCTTCTGTATAGAAGGTGATCCATTGCAGCGTATAGACGTTCTGCTCAAGGCAAATGTCAAAAAGAACCCCTTCCTTCTCATGGGCCACCACATGTGGCCTGAAAAACAGGTGTTACTCCATGAAAAATAACATTGGTGCAAAATCCACACATATGTGGGATCAGAAACTTGATTACAGAGTGAGAAGGTAACAGATGAACAGTTGAAGCCTAATGATGGTTCAGGTACCAGGTAATTTGTCCTTCAGACAGATCCAACTGGCACTTCTGAAACACCTGGGAAAAAAATCCTGTGGCTTGAATGCCAGAGAGCTTTAAAATGAGGAAGAAGAGAGCAGAAATAGAGTTGAGCAGGTTGATGGTCTATGTGTGGAGATGTTCTGTCTTCAGGACTTGACAAAGGCTTCCTTTGGATTCCTTATTGAATTGTGATTTCTGGTAATGTCATCCAGCTGCTTGACTAAACCAGTAATTAAACTTAGCTTGAATGGAGACCAGGGAGATGAAGGTGTGTGTATAAACCAATTATGCTGGTTTTACATCCGTAGCTTTCCTTATCTGCAGACCTTGTTCTAAATCTTAACACTGAGCCCATGGATTATATGCTTTTCTTTAAAAAACAGTGAAACAGGTTACATGGTTTGTCAGAGCCTGCTCCAGCAGCTGAATTCCAGCTGCCTCACCAGTACTTCACAATGAGTTTTTTTTTTTCTCTCTCTCTTTTTGATTCTTCATAAAAAGCCTAAGATTGAGATCTCCATGAGTGATGTTTTTGGGAGAACCAGGCAAGAAATTCTGTTCTGTGATCTCAGAACTTTCACCAGTTCATTGATCCATTTAGTAATTTTCCTTTGCACAGGAAAATTCATGTATTGGAAATGAAGGGTGTGTACAGTTAAACATTGCTGAACTACAAAATTACTGATTGTCTCCTAAAATAGCTATGCCCTACTAAGATAAAAAGTTCAGTAAATTATCACCTGAAAAATACAGCCTTCACTTAGTCTTTGGAAGGCATGAAAGCTCTGTAAGTAATAGCTCTGAAAAATTAAGGCACAACAGGAAAACTTTATTGCCTGTTCTCATTGTATATACATGGGGTGCTTAGCAGAACTCATGGAATGAACTTTTATAATGTAGTATATAGGCTACATCTAAAGGTCTCCACTGGTGCAGTGTCACACTGTGCTGAGGAGACTGAATATAAAACCTGTGTAACAATGGAGCAGCAGGAATTAGTAAGATTATAAAATCAGCTATGAAGTACCTAAACCTTCTTTGAAATCAAAAGGATTTTAAATGCAACAGTCTCCTGAGTTGAAATTCAATCCTTTCAAAACTTACTATTTGCTTTTTAAATTTTCTTCAGACTGTTGGGCCAGGTAGCCTTACTTACCTATTGAAGACAAAAGGCTTTTGCTTAACTGATCACACAGAGTCTATACAGGGACTCTAAATTATAGATAATCCTTAAGCTCCTCTGTAGGAGCAGTGTGTTTGTCCTCTGATGTTGTTGCTAAAGTTCTGAATAAAACACATGAAGGCAATAAATACAGCATCAAGTTTCATTCTCTTCCTTTTCACTCACCTCAGTAAAACTCTTCCCATGGTGAAAAAGCTGAGGGAATAAAGTTTGAATTTCCAGAAAGAAAGTATTGGAAATGGTGAGTTAAACTTCTCTACAAGTAGCAAGAATGACTTAATCTGAACTGCAAAGGGATGAGCCATGTTGACACACAAGCTACTACAGCATGAAAATACAGATTGCAGACACCTATAAGTCTGCTGAACTGCAGAGGGTTGAGGTGGCCCCACTCAAACTGGAGAAGCAGCACCTTCAGCTGCACTGTAGTCAAGGGTCCATATTTCCATCCAGGTGATGCTGGACAAATGCACAGCCTGTACATGGTGCACTAGGTGCAGTATGTTCAACATCCATCCAAGCCTGTGTACCTGTGCTGCAGTACGGCTGATCTGTCACACATTTAGAAGATACCTAAATGTTTTGCACAAATTTATTTTTCTCCACTAAAGCAATATTTCCTGAAGAGGAAAAGAAAGGAAGAAGGTGATGACAGACACAGAATCAGAAAGCTAATTCCCCATCAACTGAATTTCTTCCTCATAGATCTTAATCCATATTTCACACTGCATTAATTTGGAAAGGTTTGCAAATGAACACTGCAAAAATCATTTTAGTGGTAGAGGAAGATATTCTAAAGCAGGACACTTAGGTTGGCACATTCAGCTAATGGAAGAAATTAGAATCCACTTGGATTGCTGTTGTGGGAGTACTGATGTACAGGGAACATCCTGGCTCTGAAAGGACTCTTTAACCTAGAAGAGGATAACAAGAACCAGTGCCTGGAATGAAGACAAAGCTAAATTTGAAAAAAAAAGGACATGTTTTGTATTAGCACGTTGATATAACTGCTGAAAAAAATTCCCAAAGGAAAAGATGGATTTTTCACTTGTTTGTTCTTAAAGCCAGCACAGCTTTTTGAAATCAATGTTTTGATCAGTATCTGTTGTGAATTGGAGTGATAAAGGACACCAAGGATGACAAAATAAGGCATCAGAAGTTTTATTTAGCATTTAAAGTCCTCAGAGGTTATGCAGCTGATCTTGTACCTGATCTTAGTAGGGCTGCAAGGATGCATGATTTACCCCAACTATATTATTATTTTATATTGTTATTAGAGGTTTGCAATTGATTATTATTTATTTGCAATTAGAAAGATGGCCATTGTCTCTTCATGTAATATTCAGCAGCATATTTCATTTCGAGGGACTAAGACATTACCTTGGAGGGACAATATGTTCTCAGTACAGACATGGTTGACTAGGGAATGATGTGACCCCAAACAGGGTTTTCAGCTTAAGCTCTGAAAAGGAAAAGGTATCAGAGAATTTCATTCCAGTTTGAACTGAGATTACTTGAGCCGACTTCAAATATGATTTCTTTCTCTTTCTAAAGAACATAAATCCTCTAACATTAGGGCTGTCTTCTGTATTAAAAGTCAGTGATACTGTCAACACAACTTTGCCAACTTTTTCACTTCATCTCCGTTTACTTTAACAAGATGCCACACTGAAATAAGATGCACCCTGGGAATGTAGGATTTTCCTATCTAACCCTTTGAATATTACACCTTCCTCAAAAAGCACCTTCTGATTTTCTAAAAGAAAAAGGCATTTCTCCTAGAAATCAATAAACTTTAGAGAAGAAATAAATCACCACTGACCATTTTTTTTCTTTCACTTTTAATACTATGAGAAAATCAAAGCAGAATTGTTATGATCTGTTCTCAGGTCCTCTAATGTTTATTAACAAAAATGTTGTCTTGCTTTTTTCAACTGGGTTGTAGTAGAAAAAAAAATCACAATCTGGCACCAAGAGGGAAACATGGCCTTAATTCTGCACTGTCTAAACAACTGCTTATGATACATTTGCTGAAAAATTATATATATGCTTAAATGCGTAGCTGAACCAGGACTTTTTCATGTCCCAAGATAGATTTCATTCAGGCTTTTTTTTCAAGCACACTAGAGTTTTAATCAAGGATATGTGTAGGCTCATATTTAACCCTTCCTTACATTCAAAATAATTAACCAAGATGCTTAAGAGAAGTTGGCTCAGCCACTTGTGGAAATACCTCGCTCCACTTGTCATGGACAGCACAGGGGTACAAATCTTCACAGATCACCCCCACTCCAGTGCCTTCAGGCCCCCAAAGTATAACCTGGGAGTGTGACCACCTGTTTCCCAGCACTCCAGACAGAGGCGTGAACCACACTGGGATCAACTTCCCAAGCACCAGTGACACCACCCACCCATGAAGACCAGCAAACACGTACAGTGCTGCTGACACTAGGGGAGGGTGGGAAGAGCAGCTGCTCATCCCTGCGCTGTCTTTGCCAAGCCAGCACTTCAAACCCTGCCTCCTCTCAAAGGTGTCCTTGGAAACCACTTATCCATTATCATTCTGTCTTATTAAGGAAGTTGCTACTTTGCCTGTCTTTTGTAAGGATGATAAGTGGTGATAAAGCTAAGGTTTCCATGTTCTTACCGCTCCATCTATTAGCACTAGAATAAGAGATATACAAAAGCTTAATGTGGGGATATGATCATTATTAAAATGAATAGCAACTGAACCCTCTCCATCTGATTTTATCTCATTCTCCCTTCTTTTTTCCCTGCTTACTCTTCAGAGTTGAGCTCTGTCAATTATCAGGCATCAACCAAATCAGAAAGAAATCATTGAGGTATGTCTGTCTGCAGCTTTCCTTGTATTACTTGTTCTTTCCCTTCTCTGTGCAAAACACTGGCAATTATTTTTTGCTGCTCTTGTCTGTCACCGTCTATTTCTTTTTTGCTAGTTTCAGAATTAATGTATCTGAAAGCCGTGCTGGATGTGTCAGGTACCACACAGAGAGCAGTGAGCTCTCAAAAAGTGAGGGTAGCAAACACACACTACAGGGAAAAAAAACCCCACTAAAATATGATTTCTTCAGTGGCAAGCTTTGCTCACACTGTGAAATAAATGGACTCCTTCATTTCAGATAAAATATTTTATGCTTAGAACACACCCACAACATTTTTCTGCCTGGTTCAAAACACAGACTATGGTTCTGTGACATATAGCTCCATTTCTATCACATCACTTCCCTTTTTTAATTGCATTTTGAGTTGGCCCCAGTGGAGCTACAATTCTAGTGCTCACTTCATGAGTCCTAGTGAAGGGATGAGCCAAATACAAGAGACATCTTGCCCAGATGTCCTTAATTTAAGAGACCAAGAATTAATTTCCCATGGGAATGAAAAAAAGAGAATCCATTTCTCTTCCCCTTTCATCATCATCAAATTCACAGGAGGAGAGAAGAGAAGAAATATCCTTTCCCCTTTCTTCTGTTATGCCCCCATGAAGGTTATGCTCCCTATTACCTGCCTGGAGAAGCACTGCCCTGTCAGAGCACACAGGCAGGGACAGGCAGGGGTACTACCTGGTCAGGGAGGGTCCCCAGGCCTGAGGGAAGGGGACAACACACATGTACCAACTGCTGCAGGTGTGAGTGGGAAGTGTTGTGCTCCATCTGCACCTTGTTCTGAATTAATCTTACCTAATTTGGGCACTTGGGTGTGCTGGGAGTCCAATCAGTTCTATAGTCAGTTCAGGAGTCATTAGACCTTGCTGTTCTACTCAGCACAGCAGGATTGTCGGCCTCTTAGTTTTATAGTTTAGAGTGCCTTAGGTAAGTGCTTCTAATCTGGGGAGAGGGAAGAATGAGGACTCTGAACCTTCACTCCTGAAGAGAAGGATTTTTCTGGTGTTTCCTTTTCCTTTTCCTTTTCCTTCTTTTCCTTTTCCTTTTCCTTTTCCTTTTCCTTTTCCTTTTCCTTTTCCTTTTCCTTTTCCTTTTCCTTTTCCTTTT